>JAPDVR010000016.1:2002527-2020027 GCA_026230005.1 Gila orcuttii | reverse complement strand
GAAGATGTATTTATTTTCCCTACACCTGGATCTATTTTTGAAAAATCATTATTTCGGTTTTTGCGAGGTTAATTTTGAGAGCCCACGTTTGACTGAATGTCTCTACGATGTCGAGGAGCTGTTGTAGTCCTTCTTTAGTTTGTGACAGAATGACTAAATCATCTGCAAAGAGGAGACATTTAACTTCTGATTCAGTCAGGGTCGGGCTGGAGGCAGGGGAATTATTTAATGCTTTGGCTAGTTCATTTATATATATGTTAAATAGAGTAGGGCTCAATGGGCAACCTTGTCTGACTCCTCTTTGTTGGGAGAAATATTCTGTTCGTTTATTCCCTATTTTTACAGCACATGTATTATTTTTATACATGGTGCTGATCAAATCAAATGTTTTCCCTCCAATCCCATTTTCCAATAGTTTTAGGAAGAGTCCTTCGTGCCAGATCGAATCAAAAGCCTTCTCAAAGTCAATAAAGCAAGCGAAGACTTTGGATTTATTTTGGTATACATGTTTATCAATGATCGTGTGAAGGGTGTATATGTGGTCAGATGTTCTGTGTTTGGGCAGAAATCCAATTTGACTTTTGTCCAGAATTTTGTGGGTTTTGAGAAAGTTCTGTAATCTTATATTAATAATCGAACAGAATATTTTCCCCAGGTTGCTATTGACACATATGCCTCTGTAATTGTTTGCCTCATATTTGTCTCCTTGTTTAAATATTGGTGTGATTAGGCCTTGGTTCCAGGTGTCGGGGGAAATATCCTACTCTCAAAACAAGGTTGAATAATTTGATTATTGCGTTTTTGAATTTGTCGTTGGTGTATTTGATCATTTCATTTAATATTCCATCAATACCACATGCCTTGTTGGGTTTTAAGGCATGAAGTCTGTCTGTAAGCTCATTTACTGTGATTGGAAAATCCAGGGGGTTCTGATTGTCTTTAATGTTTTCTTTCAGGATTTCTAATTTAGTTTTTAGTTCATTTCGAGCAGGATTTGTTTCAGTTGTTTTGTACAGATTTTCAAAGTGTGTCCTCCATATGTTCCCGTTTTGAATGGCCAGTTCTTCCTGGTTTGGTCTATAGAGTGTGTTCCAATTGTTCCAAAAGTTACTGGTATTTATTGATTCCTCCATTGCTTGAAATAGTTGTTCTGTGTGTTCTTCCTTTTTTACTCTTAGAGTTTGTTTGTACAGTCTAAGGGCATCGTGATATTGATGGCGGAGTTCTTCATTGTCAGGATCTGTGTTTTTGATTTGAAAGATTTCGTAACGCTGTTCGGATATTTTTGCACTCACTGTCAAACCACATTTCTTTGGTGTTTTTTGGTTTCCTTTTTGATGATTTATTTTTCAAATTGCACATGGATGCTGATTGGTTGAATATTTTGATAACGTCACTAAGTGCCAGATTTATGCCTAATTTATTTTGTGAATATGTGTTCATTATGAATGTGTCCAATAATAATTTGATCGTTTGACTTTCTATTGCATTTTGGTAATTTTCTGTGCTGTTATTTGTCCACTTGTAGGGTGGTTGCAGCTTCAGTAAACGAGAGGGCTGTCTGTGTGATTCATTGCTATGAGTTTGTCTTAAATACAGTGTAATTTTGCAGTGGTCTGACAGAGGTGTTTGAGGACTGACTGTGAATGCCCTGAGATGCACTGGGTCAATGTCTGTGATGAAGTAATCTACAGTACTGTTACCCAAGAAAGAATTAAAGGTGTAACAACCAAAAGAGTCTCCCCGTATACGACCGTTCACTATATACAGGCCCAGTGATCGACAGAGCTCTAGGAGGCTTTTCCCACTTCTGTTTGTGTACTTGTCATAATTGTTTCTGAGGTGATATGAGGGCAGAGAGTGGCTGGTGTTTCTGATATATTTGTCTCCCTGTGTATTGACAAAGTCTGGTTCATTTCCAGTTCTGGCATTTAGATCTCCACACATTAACACATTCCCTTTTGTCTGGAAATGGCTGATCTCATCCTGCAGGATGGAGAAGGTTTCTTCATTATAATAGGGAGACTCAGCTGGGGGAAGGTATATAGCACACAAGAATATGTGATGGTCTGTGGAGATAATGTCTTTGTGGATTTTTAACCAGATGTTATTTTTTCCGATTTGTATAGCTGTGATTGAGTCTATGAGTTGTGCTCTATACCATATCAGCATTCCCCCTGACTCCCTGCCCTGAGTCACCCCTCTTAATTTCGTTGATGGTAAAACTATTTCCCTAAATCCAATTGGGCAGCCAGTGGACAAATCTCTTACATTCCATGTTTCCTGTAGTATTATAATGTCAGAATTCAGAATTTCTTTTTTAAAGTCCGAATGTTGGCTCTTGATACCAAAAACAGAGGACCTCAGTCCTTGAATATTCCAACATGTGACTTTCAGGGAATATGAGCTCATTAAATAATCACATTTGTTATTTCAAAACAAGACAGACATCAGTATATTGAATTGACAAATCAAGAAGAATATTATATAAAATATTATGATCCAAGAAATTAAGTTAAATGTATAAATTAGGTCAAATAAATATTAAAAAGATATCATATTCATATTATATATATATATATATATATATATATATATATATATATATATATATATATATATACACACATATATATATATATATATATATATATACATATACATACACACACACACGCATACTATACACACACACACATATATATATATATATATATATATATATATATATATATATATACATACACACACATATATATTTTTTTTTAAATAATACAAGGTTTTTTTTTGTTTGTTTTTTTAAATAATATGAGGTTTCTAAATATCTGATAAAATGAGTATAAAATAAAAATAAACACATACACATGCATATTTTTTTTTTTTCAAGAATAGTAAACATGTTTCTAAGAATCTGATTTTAAAATAAGTAGAAATAAAACACACTCTCACACATACACACATATACACTCATACATACATTTTAATTTTCTTTACTTACTTTTTTTTTGTTGTTGTTTTTTTTGTTTTTGTGAGTCACTAACCCATGAGGTGTGAGCACAGCAGAGTCAGCATGTGCTGGATGTTTGTGAGGTCTCTGGATGGAGATGAGGCCGGCTGGCTGGGGACTGTGCTGGGGCTGCAGTGGGTCAGTGATCGGCTGGCTGGGGACTGTGCTGGGGCTGCAGTGGGTCAGTGATCGGCTGGCTGGGGACTGTGCTGGGGCTGCAGTGGGTCAGTGATCGGCTGGCTGGGGACTGTGCTGGGGCTGCAGTGGGTCAGTGATCGGCTGGCTGGGGACTGTGCTGGGCTGCAGTGGGTCAGTGATCGGCTGGCTGGGGACTGTGCTGGGGCTGCAGTGGGTCAGTGATCGGCTGGCTGGGGACTGTGCTGGGGCTGCAGTGGGTCAGTGATCGGCTGGCTGGGGACTGTGCTGGGGCTGCAGTGGGTCAGTGATCGGCTGGCTGGGGACTGTGCTGGGGCTGCAGTGGGTCAGTGATCGGCTGGCTGGGGACTGTGCTGGGGCTGCAGTGGGTCAGTGATCGGCTGGCTGGGGACTGTGCTGGGGCTGCAGTGGGTCAGTGATCGGCTGGCTGGGGACTGTGCTGGGGCTGCAGTGGGTCAGTGATCGGCTGGCTGGGGACTGTGCTGGGGCTGCAGTGGGTTAGTGATCGGCTGGCTGGGGACTGTGCTGGGGCTGCAGTGGGTCAGTGATCGGCTGGCTGGGGACTGTGCTGGGGCTGCAGTGGGTCAGTGATCGGCTGGCTGGGGACTGTGCTGGGGCTGCAGTGGGTCAGTGATCGGCTGGCTGGGGACTGTGCTGGGGCTGCAGTGGGTCAGTGTTCGGCTGGCTGGGGACTGTGCTGGGGCTGCAGTGGGTCAGTGATCGGCTGGCTGGGGACTGTGCTGGGGCTGCAGTGGGTCAGTGATCGGCTGGCTGCTTCAGCGTAGCTCCGGCTGTCCGGCTGCTGCTCCTGCTGATGGTCATGTGGATGAGAAGGTGGGGGGGCTGCAGGCCTGGTCATGCGGTGTGTTCCAGGGGGGAACACAGAGCCTGTCGTGGGGTTCCTCCGGTCAGGGCTTAAGTGATGGAGGGGGTGGTGTTTTGAGGGGTGTCCCTGCAGTGGCTCTATGGGGTGTCCATGAGGATGCTGCGGTGTGCTGGAGCTGCGGTTGAGTGCGATGTCCTTCAGGGTTTTGGCAAAGATGGGGACTGCCCTTCTGTGTAGATGAACATGGTCATACAGGCTGCTGAGATTCAGTGTGGGGTGCTGAGCCAGGTGTACGTTGGGCTTTAGGGCACAGTCTCTGGATACTCTAGCATTTATATGCCTGATGGTGTCTGGGTGGAAGTCCGAGCGCAGTAGCAGGGTGGAGAGGATGATTTTGGAGTTGGGGAAGTTGGAGGATGCCTTCTCAGTCACGTTTATGAGAGCTGTAGCTACTCTCTCTCGCTGAGCTCTGAGGTCGTTGGTGCCGGTGTGGATGATGATGTGGCTAGGGGACAGCTCCAGGGCCTTCTGTGTGTTTGGGCACCATATTTTTTTGACATTTTTTTTCTCGGAAACAGTCTCTTTTCATCGATAAACTTGCCATTGGAGTCCATGAGGAGTATAATCTGAGGCTGTGACTGGCTGTAGGAGTCAGATGCAGGAGGGCTGCTGGGCCGGGTCTCTGTGCTCGCTGGAGAAGGAGTCTCCTCTGAGCTCTGCTGTTCTCCTCTCTGTGTCGGCTGCTTCTCCACGGCTGACAGCTGTATTATGTGGGACTCTCTGTCCTCTCTCAGCTTTCTCAACTCTTCCCTCATTACAGACAGCTGATTGCTGTACTCCTCTCCCTGTTTTATCATTTCTTGAGTTTCTTTCTTAAGCATTTCGATTTCTTTCCTGTAATCCTCTTCTTTCTTTGTTGGATCAGTCTCCTTCACTACTCTACGCATCTCCTCTCTCAGCTGCACCAGCTCCAGCTCCATCTCTCTGAACTTCTCCTTCATGTCGCTGATGATGCTGTGTAGAAGGGAGATCTCCTCACTGTCGTCCCGGGACTGCTCAGTTGTGGACTGATGGCTGGAGGTCGAGGGGTCTTCTGCATGCTTCTGTGTATTAGCGCTGATCTTGTTCAGCTGGGCTTTTTCTTTAATTTGCAGGAAATCCTTTTCAAATTGTTTCAGCTTCCCCTGAATCATTACAGTGCCATTTTTATATAGGTTCGCTGTTACCGTGACATCTGAATCTGAATCCTCCCCTTCTTTAATCTGCAGTTTCCATCCATTACTGATGCCCTTTCTGATTACTGTGGGGTAATGATGTCTGATCGCTGAGTGCCAGGCTTCGGGGTCTTCTGTGTAGAATATTGTGTTACTGACCTTTCCATTCCTGTACAAGTCTGAGTACAGGGTTTCTGGGTTGTCCTTGAGGAGCTTTTCTTTATGTTTTTTCTTTAGGATCTCATTGGTAGCTTTTGATGGGTATGTTATAGGGACTGATTCTGTCATTTTTCAAATATTCTGACAGTTGCTGGCAGTTTGTTGTTGTTGTTGTTTTATGAATGTTTATATCTACTGGAGTTAGCCCTTATATTGTAACTTAATTAAATCACAGTTTTTGGGCAAATCTTTCTCCAAAACAAAGGTGGTTGATTGTAGATATTTTCTGTACTCACTCTGAGTTTCTCTTTTCCTCTCTCTCGTGGCAGTTGTGGGGCCTTTAAGCCTTAGTTCTGTCAGCCTTCTGTCTGTTGGTTGTCAGCTAGTTGTCTTCTGCTGAATTTTCTTGATCAGTTCAATGTCCTTTTGTAGTTAATATGTTGCAGAAGGTCTTATTTTATAAAGTTTTATAAAAACTGATTGTCTGTCTTGTCTTAAAACAACATTTAAAAAGCAAAAAATCAGGAACTCATTTTCTTGCTGCTGCTGCTGAACGGAATCTCTTCATCTCTCTCTCCCTCACTCTCTCCCTCTCTCTCTCTTCATCTCTCTCCCTCTCTCTCTCTCTCTCTCTCTTCATCTCCCTCTCTCTCGCTCTCTCTCTCGCTCTCCCTCTCTCTCTCTTCATCTCTCTCTCTCTCTCTTCATCTCTCTCCCTCTCTCTCTCCCTCTCTTTCTCTTCATCTCTCTCTCTCTCTCTCGCTCTCTCTCCCGCTCTCTCTCTTCATCTCTCTCTCCCTCTCTCTCTCCCTCTCTCTCTCTTCATCTCTCTCCCTCTCTCTCTCTCTCTCTCTCTTCATCTCCCTCTCTCTCGCTCTCTCTCCCGCTCTCTCTCCCTCTCTCTCTCCCTCTCTCTCTCTCTTCATCTCTCTCCCTTCATCTCTCTCTCCCTCTCTCTCTCCCTCTCTCTCTCTTCATCTCTCCCTCTCTCTCTCTCTCTCTCTCTTCATCTCTCTCTCCCTCTCTCTCTCCCTCTCTTTCTCTTCATCTCTCTCTCTCTCTCGCTCTCTCTCCCGCTCTCTCTCCCTCTCTCTCTCCCTCTCTCTCTTCATCTCTCTCTCCCTCTCTCTCTCCCTCTCTCTCTCTTCATCTCTCTCCCTCTCTCCTCTCTCTCTCTCTCTCTTCATCTCCCTCTCTCTCGCTCTCTCTCTCCCCTCATCTCCCTCTCTCTCGCTCTCTCTATCGCTCTCCCTCTCTCTCTCTTCATCTCTCTCTCTCTCTCTCTCTCTTCATCTCTCTCTCCCTCTCTCTCTCCCTCTCTTTCTCTTCATCTCTCTCTCTCTCCCGCTCTCTCTCCCTCTCTCTCTCCCTCTCTCTCTCCCTATCTCTCTCCCTCTCTCTCTCCCTCTCTCTCTCTTCATCTCTCTCTCCCTTCATCTCTCTCTCCCTCTCTCTCTCCCTCTCTCTCTCTTCATCTCTCTCTCTTCATCTCCCTCTCTCTCTCTCTCTCTCGCTCTCCCTCTCTCTCTCTTCATCTCTCTCTCTCTCTCTCTTCATCTCTCTCTCCCTCTCTCTCTCCCTCTCTTTCTCTTCATCTCTCTCTCTCTCTCCCTCTCTTTCTCTTCATCTATCTCTCTCTCTCGCTCTCTCTCCCTCTCTCTCTCCCTCTCTCTCTCCCTCTCTCTCTCTTCATCTCTCTCTCCCTCTCTCTCTCCCTCTCTCTCTTCATCTCTCTCTCTCTCTCTTCATCTCTCTCTCTCTCTCTCTCTCTCTTCATCTCTCTTTCTCTCTCTGTCTCTCTCTCTCCCTCTCTGTCTCCCTCTCTCTCTCTTCATCTCTCTCTCTCTCTTCATCTCTCTCTCCCTCTCTCTCTCCCTCTCTCTCCCTTCATCTCTCTCTCCCTTCATCTCTCTCTCCCTTCATCTCTCTCTCCCTCTCTCTCTCCCTCTCTCTCTCCCTCTCTCTCTCTTCATCTCTCTCTCTCTTCATCTCTCTCTCTCTCTCTCCCTCTCTGTCTCCCTCTCTCTCTCTTCATCTCTCTCTCCCTTCATCTCTCTCTCCCTCTCTCTCTCCCTCTCTCTCTCTTCATCTCTCTCTCTTCATCTCTCTCTCTCTCTCTCCCTCTCTGTCTCCCTCTCTCTCTCTTCATCTCTCTCTCTCTCTGTCTCTCTCTCTCCCTCTCTCTCTCTTCATCTCTCTCTCTCTCTTCATCTCTCTCTCTCTCTCTCTCTGTCTCTCTCTCTCTCTCTCTCTCTCTCTAAGGTAATGATCTGAGGCTCGTCCCCTGCACCAGTAAATCTATCCTTCTGTTCTGTCTTCAGCTGATGCTGGCGTGTTTCAAGGTACCAGATCTGAATATTTCCCCTCACAGCTCAACATTTCAACTCAGATTCGGTTCATAAAGCGTTTAATTCAAGTTTCAAGATTCAAATAGCTTTATTGGCATGGTGAAATAAATCTTTACATTGCCAAAGCATTACTAACACTATACAATAAATTAAATAAATAAATTATTAATAATAAAATAATAATAATGAAGGAAAAATAAATATTTAACATGAAAATGAACATAGCAATAAAAATGTTTAATTTTCTAATATTTATAACAGTGTCTCTAGGCATATAGTGAGTGTGTTGGTAGCACACGATAATAATTGTGTGTTATGTTTTGTCTCTGTTGAAGCTGAGGGCTTTCACAGACAACAGAGATGACCTCGCTCTTGGTCATGTGATCGTTCTCCTGCAACACGATTGGCCACAGGGTGAGAATCTCTTCCTGAAGGCGGTGGATAAGATCTGTCAGCAGGGCAGTTTCCAATACGAGAACTTTTTCAACTATGTCACCAGTATCCTTCATGTTTAAACAATCGTTTTAAAGGGATAGTTCACCCAAAAATGAAAATTAGCCCATGACTCAACTAATCCTTGGTGTATATGACATTCTTCTTTCAGACGAATACAATCTGAGTTATATTAAAAAATGTCCTGGCTCTTCCAAGATTTATAATCGCAGTGAATGACTGTTTCTGTTTTGAAGTCCATAAAAGTGCATCTATCCATCATAAAAGTGCATCTATCCATCATAAAAGTGCATCTATCCATCATAAAAGTGCATTCCATTTGGAATATACTGATATATTATCATATATATCATGGATGCACTTTTATGATGGATAGATGCACTTTTATGATGGATAGATGCACTTTTATGATGGAAATATGCTCGTTTATGATGGATATATGCACTTTTATGATGGATAGATGCACTTTTATGATGGAAATATGCTCGTTTATGATGGATATATGCACTTTTATGATGGACAGATGCACTTTTATGATGGATAGATGCACTTTTATAATGGATAGATGCACTTTTATGATGGATAGATGCACTTTTATGATGGACAGATGCACTTTTATGATGGATAGATGCACTTTTATGATGGACAGATGCACTTTTATGATGGAAATATGCTCGTTTATGATGGATATATGCACTTTTATGATGGACAGATGCACTTTTATGATGGATAGATGCACTTTTATAATGGATAGATGCACTTTTATGATGGACAGATGCACTTTTATGATGGATAGATGCACTTTTATGATGGACAGATGCACTTTTATGATGGACAGATGCACTTTTATGATGGACAGATGCACTTTTATGATGGACAGATGCACTTTTATGATGGACAGATGCACTTTTATGATGGATAGATGCACTTTTATGATGGATAGATGCACTTTTATGATGGACAGATGCACTTTTATGATGGATAGATGCACTTTTATGATGGATAGATGCACTTTTATGATGGACAGATGCACTTTTATGATGGATAGATGCACTTTTATGATGGATAGATGCACTTTTATGATGGATAGATACACTTTTATGATGGATAGATACACTTTTATGATGGATAGATGCACTTTTATAATGGATAGATGCACTTTTATGATGGATAGATGCACTTTTATGATGGACAGATGCACTTTTATGATGGACAGATGCACTTTTATGATGGATAGATGCACTTTTATGATGGATAGATGCACTTTTATGATGGATAGATGCACTTTTATTATGGATAGATGCACTTTTATTATGGATAGATGCACTTTTATGATGGATAGATGCACTTTTATGATGGATAGATGCACTTTTATGATGGATAGATGCACTTTTATAATGGATAGATGCACTTTTATGATGGATAGATGCACTTTTATGATGGACAGATGCACTTTTATGATGGATAGATGCACTTTTATGATGGACAGATGCACTTTTATGATGGACAGATGCACTTTTATGATGGACAGATGCACTTTTATGATGGACAGATGCACTTTTATGATGGATAGATGCACTTTTATGATGGACAGATGCACTTTTATGATGGATAGATACACTTTTATGATGGATAGATGCACTTTTATGATGGATAGATGCACTTTTATGATGGATAGATGCTCTTTTATGATGGATAGATGCACTTTTATGATGGACAGATGCACTTTTATGATGGATAGATGCACATTTATGATGGATAGATGCACTTTTATAAAGCCTGACTTACGAAATAACAGTCCAATTATTCCAGTCATAATTCAGAACGAATGTATTTTCATGAGAATGTTTGTCCTTGACCAGCTTTCTCCACTAGATATCGACATGTTAGAAGAGTTTGCTTACCTCCGTACAACAGAAGGTGGGCGTGTCCAGCTGGAGCTGCTGCCCAATCAGGGGATGCTCATCAAGTAAGTCCCGCCCACATCACACACATCAGTCGTTAGAACTGGAAATGATGACAGTGATCATCTGAGGTCTCTCCTTCCTTTCTGCTTCCTCTCTCCTTTTGTTTTGGACATAATGAATCGGCTGCGGTTACGATGAACAACCATTAGAGAGTTTTTCTTACCCTGCTTTCTGATTGGCTCATTAGAAGTGTTTATGTTCTCCAGACGCTTTTTTCTTTTAGGCATTTATGATCAGTTTTATGGGCTGTGTCGTTTTTTTTTTGAGAGGACTCGTTGCGTCGCAAGCTCTGTAATAAAGTTGAGGTCTGTTTAGGGTCGGGAATCAAGAGCATAGTTTTAAAAAATGAATCAAACTAAACGACTTACAAATATAAATCATACAGTATTACTTTCTCACCATGTCCAATTTAAAATAAAGCAAGAACAAATCTCTTGAGTGAATGATTCAATGACTTAAACACCTCTATTGTTTCATTACTGGATAAATCAGTGTTTTTGAACAAATTATCTCCAAATTGAAATGAAGCAAGAACTGTAATGTTATGTGGAATATTATAGCGATTTATCATTGTGGTATTTTACATGAAAAATAGGCTGGAAGAAAAGTGTCCCTCGGTTATTTTAAGCCAGATATTTTGCGATTAACAACCGGCTGAAATTATCATTTCTATTAATAATTTGAATTGGGTTTTATTTTTATATTTTCCATTTGCATTTTATTTTAGCGTGTTTTTGTCGTCTCATTTTTATACGTTATGTCTATTTTTTTATTAATAAAATTGTATTTGTTTTTATTTTAGTTTTAGCTAATAAAAATAAAAAGTTTAAGTTTTTTTATATTTTATTATTATATTAAAGACAGTAAATAATTAGAAACGAAATATTGAGGGATAATGTATCCCTTTTCGTATAATGGCTTTTCTCAAATATTGTTTTGAGAAGAAAAAAGAGAAATCGTATACACTAATCAAATCTCAACTTCTCAAATCAATATTTCAGTAACTGATCATGTCATTTTTTTATGTTGTGAAAAACCAATTATGCGAAAAGTTTTTCAGATTGTCGTCCTGGCAACAAGACGAACACTTCAAATTAAACACTTAAACCTAAAATGAATACTGATGTCCTCCGGTTTGATTTTACAGTAAATATAGTTGATAACTGAGGCTGTTTTTAATGAAACAAGTGTTCGTCTGCGGTGTGATACGAGAAACATTAAAGAAGCCATTATACAGCATTGCTGTTGACATCATTATCGGCCAATAACTGGCCTCGGAATGTTGCGACTGACGAATCAGAAGCAAGCATTTCAGAGAGGCGTGTCATATTTCCTGAGAGGCGCTTGTTCCGCTGTGGAGTGTGTGAGCTGTGGTAGAGCTGGCGGTGCGTTTGAGGTCAGCCCCGTCACTCGAGGTGCTGATGAAATGGTGTTTGCTGTCCGTAGGAACCCCAGCCCCGCCCTGGGGGTGGAGTTAAACACCCTGATGCTTCCAGGGGCTCAGAAGGCTGACAGGTACCCCGCCCCCTTCATCGAAACCCCGCCCCCAAACTCCTCCCAGCCTGCTCATGCGTTTACATTCTCCTCCTTTTCGTTGTTTTCACTGGGTTTTCATTCTGTTCGAGCATTTTCATTTTGCAAGATTGTTCCTGTTCTCATACGGCTCCTTTTCTTTGTGTTTTACTCAAATGGCTGTGAAGTCTTTGAAGAACGATTTTTTTTTTTTTTTTTTTGACGACATCGTGTTTGTAGTCTTCATTGAATATCAGCGTTTTACATTTTATGAGTGAATCTCACAGAAAATGTCAAGAAATGTCCGGGTCATATTTCACCCCGAGGATCAAATGAAATTAATAATGCATAATGAAAAACAACCCATTTGCATTATTTTCCTGGGAAAAAGTCTGATTCTCATTATTGAATTGCAAAATTATATTTTTATATAAATTGTAAACGTGTTTTTAAAGAACAAGTGAAAGTAGAGCTGCACGATTCTGGATAAATTGAAATCACGATTCTCTCACGATTCTAAACAACTAAACAAAATAAAAATCTAAAATGTTTAGTTAAATCTAAAGAAATTATCTTAAAAAATCTGTTTGAATGAATGATTCAATGACTCACTCAAATATTTCACTTGTTTTAGAACTGGATTAATTTGTTTTTTTGAACAAATCTCTTGAGTGAATGATTCAATGACTCACTTATAAATACTTCACTTGTTTCAGTACCGGCTGAATCAGCGTTTTTAACAAATCTCTTGAGTGAATGATTCAATGACTCACTTATAAATACTTCACTTGTTTCAGTACCGGCTGAATCAGCGTTTTTAACGAATCTCTTGAGTGAATGATTCAATGATTCACTTATAAATACTTCACTTGTTTCAGTACCGGCTGAATCAGCGTTTTTAATGAATCTCTTGAGTGAATGATTCAATGATTCACTTATAAATACTTCACTTGTTTCAGTACCGGCTGAATCAGCGTTTTTAACGAATCTCTTGAGTGAATGATTCAATGACTCACTTATAAATACTTCACTTGTTTCAGTACCGGCTGAATCAGCGTTTTTAACGAATCTCTTGAGTGAATGATTCAATGACTCACTTATAAATACTTCACTTGTTTCAGTACTGGCTGAATCAGCGTTTTTAACGAATCTCTTGAGTGAATGATTCAATGACTCACTTATAAATACTTCACTTGTTTCAGTACCGGCTGAATCAGCGTTTTTAACGAATCTCTTGAGTGAATGACTCAATGACTCACTTATAAATACTTCACTTGTTTCAGTACCGGCTGAATCAGCGTTTTTAATGAATCTCTTGAGTGAATGATTCAATGACTCACTTATAAATACTTCACTTGTTTCAGTACCGGCTGAATCAGCGTTTTTAACGAATCTCTTGAGTGAATGATTCAATGACTCACTTATAAATACTTCACTTGTTTCAGTACCGGCTGAATCAGCGTTTTTAACGAATCTCTTGAGTGAATGATTCAATGATTCACTTATAAATACTTCACTTGTTTCAGTACCGGCTGAATCAGCGTTTTTAACGAATCTCTTGAGTGAATGATTCAATGACTCACTTATAAATACTTCACTTGTTTCAGTACCGGCTGAATCAGCGTTTTTAACGAATCTCTTGAGTGAATGATTCAATGACTCACTTATAAATACTTCACTTGTTTCAGTACTGGCTGAATCAGCGTTTTTAACGAATCTCTTGAGTGAATGATTCAATGACTCACTTATAAATACTTCACTTGTTTCAGTACCGGCTGAATCAGCGTTTTTAACGAATCTCTTGAGTGAATGATTCAATGACTCACTTATAAATACTTCACTTGTTTCAGTACCGGCTGAATCAGCGTTTTTAATGAATCTCTTGAGTGAATGATTCAATGACTCACTTATAAATACTTCACTTGTTTCAGTACCGGCTGAATCAGCGTTTTTAACGAATCTCTTGAGTGAATGATTCAATGACTCACTTATAAATACTTCACTTGTTTCAGTACCGGCTGAATCAGCGTTTTTAACGAATCTCTTGAGTGAATGATTCAATGACTCACTTATAAATACTTCACTTGTTTCAGTACTGGCTGAATCAGCGTTTTTAACGAATCTCTTGAGTGAATGATTCAATGACTCACTTATAAATACTTCACTTGTTTCAGTACCGGCTGAATCAGCGTTTTTAACGAATCTCTTGAGTGAATGATTCAATGACAAATACATTTTTTAACAGTCACTTGTCGCCACCTACTGGTGTAACGATGCAATCAATACAAATGTTATTTGATCTTCAAAAATAAGTTTTGTTTGGCATGGAAAATGAGCCAGACTTTCTTTGTGAGGTTCACCCTTATATGTATTTTCTGCCACAGTATTTGTGTGTGTGTGTGTCCAGTGTTTTGTTGGACGAGCTGTGTGTACAGCTCTTATGGCTCTGAATGTGGAGAAACTGCTGTTTTGTTTGTTTCATTTCAGTTCTTTCTATACTTTGAGACCCATATCAGCTCTGTGTGTTTTCACATGCCGTGTGTCTGTTTTCATAGACATCACACCGTAACTCGAGGAATCACCAAAGGCGTGAAAGAGGACTTTCGGCTGGCGATGGAGCGTCAGGTGTCGCGGTGTGGAGAAAACCTGTTCACGGTGCTTCATCGTTTCTGCATTAATGAAAAGATCATCCTCATCCAGTCATTACCCTGAGCGACTCGTGTTTCAGTTCTGCTTTGTTACTTTACATTCTTATAATGTAAGAGGACATGATAACAGACATGTTTTTCCGGAGGACATCTTACATTAATCATGTTTAAAGTCACATCCAGCAGAGCTCATTGTTTTATTTTAGGTATTAATTAACAAACGATAAAAAAGATTCAGCATTTCCATTTTCTTTGTCTGTAAATGGAGATTGCACTGTTAAATTTGTGTTTTTTTACATTGCATTGTTGTACAATACTTCATGAACTCGACTGTTTGTTTTGTGTGATATAATGTTTGCTGGCAGCTCATAATAAATAAAACAGTGTTTCTCTAGTTGTATACTGAGATTTTTCATTAATGCTCTGCTCTAACCTGTGTAAGGCCATTCATTACTACACATTCATAGACCCAAGGTCCACATTTTAATCTCAGGATGTCTTTTGTTTCTTAGGTACTAATCTTTGTAATTAATTGCTTTAAATCAGTGGCTCTCAAATTTAGCTCAAGTCTTTAAGCGTCACACTCGTTTAAAGTCCCCCTGTAGTCAAAAATTGTATCCCTTAAAACTCATCTTTTATCACCAAAATTACATATTTAAACGTATTTTCCTTGAAAAAAAAATCTTCATGCCATAAAATATCTTGAATGTAACTCGACACCCTTGCTTCATTTAGTATACGCGGTTGAATATGCAAATGAGCCCCGCCTCCACTCGCTCACTCACTCAGAGATCCACTCGTTGACGATCACACGTTGATCTGATTGGTTACAAGGTCGTTTGTGACGTTTTCACGATTTCAAAGCGTGTTTTGAGACTGTCTTTGGTTCACTGCATTTTTAAGGAGAAAATGCTCAGCAATGCTGTCGACTTATGAATTTACACATGGTTTGTCTTAAAGCATATTAAAAACACCACATAGACAAATAAACAACATTAAAAGCTGGATTTTCAACACAGGTGGACTTTAACCAATGAATTTGCATGACTTCTCCAGTTGTTTGTGATTCACTGCAAAAGGATTAAAGATAAGGTTTTGTAAAAAATATTTTGAACTCTCAAATTCCACCTGATAAAATATTTTAGACCTTGGCAAGATCAGTTAAATGTATATTCATATTAAAAAATGCCCATTCCTTTTTTTAAGATTTTATTAATGCACATGACTTTTCTAGTACGTATGACTATACAGACTAAATTAAATTATTAAATGCATAATGGCATGTTGCATAAAATAATCATGAAATATGAAGATGATATATACCTTGATGATATAAAAAATGATATAAAACTAATCAATATATCACAAATTAATTAAATGCATAGTGAAATGTTGCAATAAATAAAAATATATTCCTAAATTGGGCATGAAATGTAACATAAAAAGTGACCAGAAATATTACATTATATATGACCTTGAAATGAAAATAAAAACAACAACATGAAATTTGTGCTGAAATTAATATTTTTACTTTCACATATCAAAGTCAAGAGGATGAGGTCTATTTGTTTTTGAGTATAGAAATTGAGCTGTATTATAACGTGTTGCATGCTTTATTAATGCTTACATGTCATACTTTTAAATATTTAATGCAACATTCCATGGCTTATTTAATCATTTTAATAGTTTGTTAAACCACTCCATATTCCAGGTCTAGAAGTCTCTCTTTAAAATTAGGTTACCTCTTGTATCCAGGTTGATGGGTGAATGTGCAGGACACTATAGTTCATTTATGTAAGTGAGGAGAGCAAAATAAAGTAAACTGTGACATATTATACCCCAAAATTCTTCATACACTGGACTACCAGTAAAATTTATAAAAATTTGGGACCAAAAATTATTCAGACACTTTGAGCTGATCATGTTTTGCTGAACTGTTTTTTTTCTTCTTTAATTATTAATAAACCTTTTTACACCACAGACTGAACAATATTAAGCATTTCTTGGTAATTGTTTAAGCTAAACTGGTATTATGTAATTGTGTAGTTAAATTTAACAGCTGACAGATATTCAACATAATTCATGTGTGAGACAGTCGACTGTCTCACACATGAATTATGTTCTAACAGAAAGATGGACAAACCCATTGAAATATCATCTGATTTCATAACTCTGAGTTCTTGTCATATTTTATTACCATTTTCTTAACTATAGCGAATAAACTGTGATAATGTGAGAAATGTTGAAGGTGTCTGAATAAATTTTGGTTTGACTGTATCTTGATTTTAGACTCTAAATGAATATCCGCTTGACAATATTTATAAAAATACATTTGTTTAATCACTCTTCTTCTCTCTCTGCCTGAATGGGAAGGTTGGTTTGCAGAGACGCTCTAAGATTTGCCCAGAACAGCTTCTGCTTGGCTCCCTCTTGTGGCCACTCGAGATACGTGCGTCTGGACATCATGGCCTTGAGCTGGTAATACTTTGAGGGAATGAGATATGACGGCAGAGGCTCGAGCAGAATGAGGATAATGCTGTCCATCCCTCGCGTTACCCGTTGGTGATTGGCGAAGTAAAGCTCGTAGTGGCACCATTCGCTCTGGACGAAGTGAGACGAGAGAACGAACACGCACTTTCTGCTTTGCTCGATGCATCGGAGGATGTTCTGAACGATCGTTTTTCCCGGGATGAAGTCCCGCTCGTGGTGACACACTCGCAACCCACCATCTAATTCGAGCTTGGGAAGAAATTGAGCTTTGACCCAGTCGGCGTTTCTTTGGCTGTACGATACGAACGCGTGGAAGTGCAACCCCTTCAAATCCTCCGCCTTCTTTGTGGAGGTCATTGCGTGTTTCTTGGCGCTTGTCCATTTCCAAATCATCTTGAGGTACCAGGGCACGTCCAGGCGGTGGCAAAGAAGGCTGACGGCAACTATCAAAGTGATTGTCGGGATTAAAATAGTAATAGCAAGAATCCAGCCGTCGCAGGCTATCTCAGGAAGGTAGAAGTCTTTTAGCATTGTGTTGCTTCGGGATTCTGGGTAACTGCATTGATATCCTTCTGGCCAGTGGCCAAGAGTTACGCTATTAGTTTGTGACGCTTTGCTATTGATAAGAGCCGCGAATTCACGCAACGCACATGTGCAGATGAAGGGGTTACGGCTCAAGTCGAGATCTTTAAGATGTTGGCAAGTCTTGAGGGATTCTGG
>JAPDVR010000016.1:1927527-1997527 GCA_026230005.1 Gila orcuttii | reverse complement strand
TTTTTTATTTATTTTTGAAATGACCGATCGTTTCGCTAGATAAGACCCTTATTCATCGTCTGGTATCGTTTAAAGCCCTTTGAAGCTGCACTGAAACTGTCATTTGGACCTTGAAACGTTTGGTACCCATTGAAGTCCATTATATGGAGAAAAATCCTGGAATGTTTTCATCAAAAACCTTAATTTCTTTTCGACTGAAGAAAGAAAGACATGGACATCTTGGATGACATGGGGGTGAGTAAATTATCAGCAAAAGTTTTTTAAAAAGTGAACTAATCCTTTAAATCCTAATCTAATCATGACAAACTATAAATCGTTGGAAAGGTCTAAGACTCCTAAATAGATATTTTAGCACTGTTTTCTGTTACAAATTATGTAGGAACAGTAATGGATGAATTTATGAAAAGAGTGCACCTCAAACAATCTACATCATTACAGGAGTTCTGGCCTTTGTCACAAAAAGTCGTCGCACACACTTTTAGTAATTGAAACTTGGGTTTTCATGCTAAAAGTTCATAATAAAACATATAATCTAGTATTTATCAATGAAAAGTATAATTATCCTCTAAAATATAATATTATCTTTTTTTATCTCCTTTTTTTATTACATCACATATTTTAGTAGTTATCATAAATTAGGTATCATTTGAAAGCTTACGAACTCAGAATTCATCCTGTGAAAACCGTTTTGAAATCAGAGGTTGCGTTACCATAGAAACGGTACTCTAAATTCTTTTATCGGGCTCCTCCCTTTTTGGGCGTCATCATTTTTCATAATTTATTATCAAAACCTTTTCTAATCTTGACAAAACACATATTGTCAGAAAGGTCTGAGTCTCAAGGTTCCATATACTGTGGCAGAAATGATGATTGGACAGAAATGTATTCATTTGTTACGGCAGAATGCATACAATTAAATTGAACAGAATGTATGTCACCCGGTGGCTATTTTTGGTATTACGCTTAAACAAAATCTCATGGGAACTTAAATGTTTGTGATATCAACTTCAAATTTGGAACACAACTTGGTTAGATATATGGCTTTGATTTTATAGTAATTTTAGAGTAAAAAATATTTTGTAAAATATATATTCTATATAAAAGAAAAAATATTAAGTACAGTTTATTTGATTTACTGTAAATTGAAACTTCCATAACTTTTTCATACTTTCATTTTTTTAAGTCATTTCACTTCAGCAATAATCTGCTGAATGTTTTCTTTAAAACAAGACCAAACTTAGGTCTATATTCCAAAGCATTCTTGAATTACAACCATTTAAGTTTGAATAGTGCGTTTTAATGTCCATTCTCAGACAGTTAAGGGGTCAGAATTGTTTTTGAGAAATTTGCAGTACCATATTTTACCAGCAGAGGACTTGTGTGCTTCCTCAGCTGATTTAAAGGGATAGTTCCCCCAAAAATGAAAATTCAGTAATTTACCCACTCTCAAGTTGTTCTTTCTTTCTGTATCCAAACAGTTGATGGGCTGATATTTTGTTTTCCCCCCATACTATGGAAGTCAATGGGGTCCAGCAACTGTTTGGTTACCGACATTCTTCAAAATATCTTCTTTTGTGTTCAACAGAAGAAAGAAGTTCATACAGGTTCGGAACAACTTGAGGGTGGGTAAATGATGAGAGCATTTTCATATCTGCCTAAAGCCTAAAATGAACTCTCGCCTAGCGCTAAATGTAAGTAAAAATCGCCGTTCGCTGAGTATTTAAAACCGTTTTACTCTCCAGTTGGCCAGTAAATTCAATAAAGTACATTTTTATGAATTCAAACAATGTATAAACGTGAACAAAGTTCGGGACAGTTGATGGGCCAGCGCTGCATCGTCATGATACTTTAAACCTTGACAATTTAAATATTCAAGCGTAAGAAGACGCGAAAGGAAGCTCAATTCGTAACTTACACGCTGTGTTTTGTGCGCAAACAACCGAAGCCACGCGCAAATACTAAATACTAATACTAAAACTTGCACTCGATGGGACAAATTCACACAAAATTATGTCAAAAAATAGCGAATATCCTAGTAAACATAGTCAGTTATGTCTTAAGTGAAAGTAAACAGTTGAGAAAGTAAATGTGTAACAGTATCAGTATATTAGATCAGTGCGTTCGCTCTTAAAGTGACGGCAGCCTAATATTCCTGTCTGTGTTTCTAATGTTAATCAAACAACAAAAGGACAAAGAAATATCACTCACTGCTCTTGACTGAATAACTTTTGTAACTTTAAAAAGGATTAATTAATAAGGATGTTTAATTTATAAAGTGATATATTTGCTTACTGTATTAAATTTCTGTTCCTGAAAAGCACTGTTTATTAGGGGTTCAATTACAAAGTGCTGAAACACTATTGTAATTGTAAGGATTTGGCCAGATAGTAGGCCTCAATTTGGGGAGAACCTATCAGAGTATGACCCCGATTGGCCCATAGGTGGCGGTACAGCAACCAAAAGTACTAAATCGCTCATAACTCCTAGACCGTTTGACTTAGACTCAAGTGTCTTATATCACTGTAATCCTTGGCTCAAGGACAAGATGTGTATCTCCAATTTCGATTTAGGCAGGAAAAATTTTCTGCTATGTCGAATTTTGTCCAAAACCTACTTTTGCGAAGTAGTCCCTGGTTTTTCGCTCGATCGGAACCAAACCAGTCTAGGGCAATTCTCTGGACTCTCTAGATCAATAATTATCCAAAAACAAAGTTGAAATTTTGCATTTGGGTGGCTGTAACAGGGTCATTTAGGAATGGGGCATGACAAAATACAGTCAAAAGCCTATCAATCCTAAAGCAAAACTCAGAACTGCACAAAAATTGATGAGCATATGTGACATAAGAGAGTAAACAAGCATGCACATTTTTATGGAGATCGGACAATAGGTGGCGCTATAACTGTTAAAAAGCTTTGAAAACCATGTATTTCCTATGGTAAATTGCCTGTATTGGCTGTAAATGGTCTTTTCCATCTATGATGTCAGTGGTTAAATGCTTGCTAAATAAAACTTAATGTCTTTAAAGCATATGTGCTTAAAGGCCTTAAATGCTTGAACCCCGATAAATGCTGCTTGCAGCTTTAATTTCATTTGTATCTTTGTTATATTTAATTTATTTGTGCTTTTGCTTGTAATATGATTATTAGTTTTATTTTATTACTGACTGTTTACTTGTCTTTAATAATGTTTTTAATTAATATTAGTTAGGCTAGTAGTTTTTGCTGTGGTATCAAAATTGGAATAGAGAATTATGAATTTTCACTTGTAGCTCAAATTTTGGTGTCATTACTGCCTATTTTTCTCTAATATTAATATCTAGTATCTAATATTTTTAGATTTTCTTAAGTCACTGGTCATTGACAGGTGTGGCAAAAAGTTAGTTTGAGTCCCTGTATATGCCAATTGTTTTGTTTTTTATATATATTTGAATAAAGCTGATGTCTTTCTTCAACTTGAACCATCTTGAAGCATGCAGTCTGGAGGACTGATAATGTTGTTCAGTAATATGAAGCACTTTATTTACCTCAGACTCAGCAAATACTGTTAAGTGTTAATTATTCACCAACACCATCGAAGGCTGAGTGTGTGTGTGACCAAGTAACCATAATATTTTATTTGAGCGGCTTTTATCGAATAATTTAAAGTATTTTAATGCACGAGGTGGACGGCTTGCTCCTGACGTTAATTATGTGTAATTATGGCAAATAGTTTTTGTGCTCAGTGAAAAATGAAAGATTGACTATTTTAACCAATGTTTATATTTGTAATGGGATGCTGCAGAAAATGTTTTCTGTGTTTGTGTTGCTGTTACTGTGTTGTTTTCCACTGATTTTAGTTCAGCATCCTGTATTATCAGTCACCTGATCTAATCAAACGCTCTTTTGGGCCTCAGATTGTGTCTCGA
Organism: Gila orcuttii; assembly: GCA_026230005.1. Lineage (NCBI taxonomy): Eukaryota > Metazoa > Chordata > Actinopteri > Cypriniformes > Leuciscidae > Gila > Gila orcuttii. The sequence goes on along the minus strand of JAPDVR010000016.1, from coordinate 1,993,622 downwards.
AACACAATCACATGCACCGTCGAGGCTTTTCTGCCCTCATAAAACTAGTCACCTGTCCTGAAACTGCCATTCACTTCAATTGAGTTTGATCTTCAACCCTGCATGTAAAGCAAAGGTTTATTGTGGCCTTCATTGCAGTTGTTTTTATCGTCGGTACATGACGTGAAACAGCAGCGTAACGTCTTTAGCGGATATTAAAGCTGTTCTTCAGATTCAGTGACAGGCTGAAATCAAAGCATTGCTCGTGATGATGGAGAAGATTGAGAGTTATTATTATTCTCATAAATAGGTGTTTTTTAAAGCACATGCACTTTTATATCCCACATTTGTATGAAAACTAACATTTCAAGCCGAGGTTTGGATTACATAATTTATTTTCAAATGGTTTGCATGATTTTCTTCATCCCTGACCAATATTTTCAATTACATTTTTGATTCTATAATAATATAAAATGATAAACTATAATAATATAAAAATTAATAACTAATAATCTAGCTATTTCAATATTTATTGTGTCATTATTTTCACAAATTATGTCTGCTTCCATCATTACTAACAATTGTCCCCTTTATAAACTTTAGTCTTGGTTAAAATATGGCACATGATGTGTGAAGAAAAATAAAGATAAATATCACTTTTTTATTGTTTGATATTTAATTTTATTGTGCATAGTTTTTAACCAATCTGTAATTTTGTGAAGTTTATGCAAAAGGTGCAAATATTGTATAGTATATCAAATGCTTGCTATGAAATTAGCCATAGCAAAGTTGGTCTTTAAAATAACATTTCCACTTTTGAAAATATTCAGGATGGTTCAGAAAAAAAAGATGGTATTTATTATTAAATATTGTTTAATCATAATGATGGATGTTGTTAGTAGAACAGTTTAATCAATGAAAAGTGTGTTTTCACTTCTATTTTATTTTTGTTTTTATTAAACATTGTTTAATATGGGTATTGTTAGTCGAAAAAGAAAAGTCTAGCCATTTCAATGTTTATTGTTTGAAATTGATTCTGTCATTATTTTCACAAATTATTTCAAATTATCCCCTTAATAAACTTTAGTCATGCTTAATGAAGAGTTGGAGATGAAATATGGCACATGAAAATGAAAATTTTCAGTGAATTTACAGAAACACCCATCAGTTTCAGTAAAAGCCAAATTAAATCAACATCAGATAAAACATCCTCCTTTCTCTCTCTCTCTGTCTCTCTCTCTCTCTCTCTCCCTCTCTCTCTCTATCTCTCTTTCTCTCCTCTCTCTTTATTTCTCCACTCCCTCTCTCTCACTGTCTCTCTCTCGTTCTCTCTCTCTCTATCGTTCTCTCTCTCTCTCTCTCTCTCTCTCTCTCTCTTTTTCTCTCTCCCGTCTCTGTCTCTCTCTCTCTCTCTCAGACGCTGTAAGTCAGGAGAGGATCAGAGTTCATGTTAATCATTGATCCGAGGTCCGTCTTCTTGCACTCCGAGATCTCCAGTGTTTACGCACAGATCGCAATGCGCTTCAGCTTTTCTTTCCCCAACAATGCTTTTCTTCAGTTTTCCGGTTGCATTTCTGCTCCGATAGTTTTCTCAGGATGTTGCGAGTCTCATCCGTGTGTCTCTCTTTAATCCCAGCGCTGGTTTTATGTGGTTTGGATTATAAAGCATCCAAGCTGTGGCTTCAGCCTCTGAACGAGACGTTCCCGCAGACGGGAATGTTTCCCAGCGGGTTTCTGTGGGGCGTCGGGACCTCGGCGTTCCCGACTGAAGGATCCTGGGATGCAGATGGGAAGGGCGAGTCCGTGTGGGATCATTTCACACATCATCCCCGCACCAGTGATAGTTATCTCCAATGGGAAGAGGATTTGAAGTCAGTTCAGTATTTGGGAGTGAACTTCTACTCCTTTTCTCTCTCCTGGACTCGTCTTTTCCCAAATGGAGACGCGACGGAGAGTCCCAACCTGGCCGGAGTGGAACATTACCGGCGTTTGATCAGCAGGTTAAAGGAGCTTCAGGTTGAGCCTATAGTGACTCTGTTTCATTGGGATTTTCCTCAGGTCCTGCAGGAGCGTTTGGGAGGCTGGTTAAACCAGAGCATGGAGGACGTTTTCGCCGATTACGCCTCGTTTTGTTTCCGAACGTTTGGCGGGGAGATTCACTACTGGATCACGATGCATAACCCGTTCCTGCTGGCCGTTCAGGGATACGGGACGGGGGCTCACGCTCCAGGGGTCATCGGGGGTCGCGCCGACCCCTTCATCGCAGCACACAACCTCATCAGGGTGAGTTTGGGCTCAGGGGTCAGAGGTCACGCTCGTTTTCACCCAATACCTCCAATACCCACAAGTGTGGGATAAATTAAAATACAATTACCAAATGTTAAAAATATCACATTTCAACCCAAATTCAGTATGGCTAATTTTTTTTTATTTTGCATGAAGAAGATAAAGCCATACATACAGCCTACAGAGGCAATACTTTATTTTCTCTGATCATTTTAACATTTAACCAAAGTCTTTTTTTATGGGCAAAAGTCTTAAAGCAAGTACACACACACTCACATACTCACACACACACACACACACACACACACACACACACACACACACACACACACACACACACACACACACACACACACACACACACTCACACACTCACACACTCACACTCACATACTCATCAGGGTGAGTTTGGGGTCAGAGGTCACGCTCGTCTTTCACCTCAGCTGTGAAAAGAACACATGCAGAGATGATGAGATCTTCACTCTGAGAAACAGAGCTGTGTGTCACCAGCAATATTTCTGTTAAAAAATGTCCTGGTCACATTTCAACCCAAAATCAATATGGATCTTTTTTTTATGGATCTATTGCTTGAAGAAGATGAAGCCACTTTATTTATTTATTTTTTATATATTTTTTTTGCATTGGCATTATTATTGCATGGCAATTAAGCCCAATTTACTTCCTTTCCCCCTAATAAAAAAAAATCAAAAGTGATTTAAAATTTGATATATTTTTTTTTCTTATTTAAAGCCTACAGAGGCCATGTATTATTTTCTCTGATAATTTTAATATTCATTTTAATATTAATTTTTTTAATAGCAATTTTTGGCAAAAATCTCAAAGCAAGTACACACACACTCACTCACTCATTCACACTCTCACTCACTATCACACACTCACTCACTCACACACTCACTCTCACACTCACTCACTCACACTCACACTCTCACTCACTATCACACACTCACTCACTCACTCACTCACTCTCACTCTCACTCACACACTCACTCACTCACACTCACACTCTCACTCACTATCACACACTCACTCACTCACTCACTCACTCTCTCACTCACTCACTCTCACTCACACACTCACTCACTCACTCACACTCACTCACTGACACTCTCACTCACTATCAGACACTCACTATCACACACTCACTCACACTCTCACTCACTATCACACACTCACTCACACACTCACTCACACTCACTCACTCACACTCACTCACACTCACTCTCACACACACACACATACTCACTCACACATTCACTCATATACTCGCACACACTTTCACTCAAACACTCACACACACACACTCACTCACACATTCACTCACTCACACACACACACACACACACTCACACACACACTTTCACTCAAACACTCTCTCTCACTCACACTAACTCACTCACACACTCACACTAACTCACTCACTCACTCACTCACTCACACTCACACACACTCACTCACTATCACACACTCACTCTCACTCTCACTCACTATCACTCACTCACTCACACACACTCACTCACTATCACACACTCACTCACACTCTCACTCACTATCACACACTCACTCACACTCTCACTCACTATCACACACTCACTCACACTCTCACTCACTATCACACACTCACTCACACTCTCACTCACTATCACTCACACACTCACTCACTCACTCACTCACTCACTCACACTCACACACACTCACTCTCACTCACACACACACACACACACACTCACACATTCACTCATATACTCGCACACACACTCACTCACACATTCACTCACTCACACACACACACACACTCACACACACTTTCACTCAAACACTCTCTCTCACTCACACTCACTCACACTAACTCACTCACTCACTCACACTCACACTAACTCACTCACACACACTCACTCTCACTCACTCACTCACACTCACTCACTCACTCACACACACACTCACTCACTCACTCACTCACACTCTCACTCACACTCACTCACTCTCACACTCACTCACTCACTGACACTCACACTCTCACTCACACTCTTACTCACACTCTCACTCACTATCACACTCTCACTCACTATCACACACTCACTCACACACTCACTCACTCACTCACACACACTCACTCACTCACTCACTCACTCACACACTCACTCTCACTCACACACACACACACTCACTCACACATTCACTCATATACTCGCACACACTTTCACTCAAAAACTCACACACACACACACACACTCACTCACACATTCACTCATATACTCACACACACTTTCACTCAAACACTCACACACACACACACACACTCACTCACACATTCACTCACACACACACACACACACACACACTCACACTCACACACTCACTCACACACTCACTCACACACTCACTCACTTACACTCACACACACTCACTCTCACTCACACACACACACACTCACTCACACATTCACTCATATACTCGCACACACACTCACTCACACATTCACTCACTCACACACACACACACACACTCACACACACACTTTCACTCAAACACTCTCTCTCACTCACACTCACTCACACTAACTCACTTACTCACTCACACTCACACTAACTCACTCACACACACTCACTCTCACTCACTCACTCACACTCACTCACTCACTCACTCACTGACACTCACACTCTCACTCACTCACTCACACTCACTCACTCACTCACTCACTCACTCACACTCACTCACACACTCACTCACTCTCACACTCACTCACTCACTGACACTCACACTCTCACTCACTCACTCACACTCACTCACTCACTCACTCACTCACTCACACTCTCACTCACTCACACTCACTCACACACTCACTCACTCACTCACTCACTCACTCACTCACTGACACTCACACTCTCACTCACACTCTCACTCACTATCACACACTCACACTCTCACTCACTATCACACACTCACTCACACTCTCACTCACTATCACACACTCACTCACACACTCACTCACTCACTCACACACACTCACTCACACTCACACTCACTCACTCACTCTCACTCACACACACACACACACTCACTCACACATTCACTCATATACTCGCACACACTTTCACTCAAAAACTCACACACACACACACTCACTCACACATTCACTCACTCACACACACACACACACACACACTCACACACACTTTCACTCAAACACTCTCTCTCACTCACACTAACTCACTCACTCACACTCACTCACACACACACTCACACTAACTCACTCACACACACTCACTCTCACTCACTCACTAACACTCACTCACTCACTCACTCACACTCACTCACTAACACTCACTCACTCACTCACTCACACACACTCACTCTCACTCACTCACTAACACTCACTCACTAACACTCACTCACACTCACTCACTGACACTCACACACTCACTCTCACTCACTCACTAACACTCACTCACTAACACTCACTCACACTCACTCACTGACACTCACACTCTCACTCTCACTCACACTCTCACTCACTATCACTCACTCACTCACACTCTCACTCACTATCACACACTCACACACACTCACTCACTCACTCACTCACACTCACTCACTCTCACTCACTCTCACACACACATACACACTCACTCACACATTCACTCATATACTCGCACACACTTTCACTCAAACACTCACACACACACACACACACTCACTCACACATTCACTCACTCACACACACACACACACACACACACACTCACACACACACTTTCACTCAAACACTCTCTCTCACTCACACTCACTCACACTAACTCACTCACACACTCATACTAACTCACTCACACACACTCACTCACTCACTCACTCACTCACTCACACACACACACACACACTCACTCACTCACTCACTCACTCACTCACACTCTCACTCACTCACTTACACTCACTCACACTCACTCACTCACACACACACACACACACACACACACACACACACACACACACTCACTCACTCACTCACACTCACTCTCACTCACTCACACTCACTCACTCACTCACACACACAGTCACTCACACACACATTCACTCACACACACTTTCCGTCAAACTCACACACACTTTCACTCAAACACTCACACACACACACACACACACACACACACACATTCACTCACTCACACACATACACACACACACTCACTCACACACTCACTCACTCACACACTCACTCACTCACTCACTCACTCACTCACTCACTCACTCAATATATATATTGAGGCCATTATTTTCTGTCTTGTTTTCTCTGATAATTATCCAAATCAACAATAGACGTTTTTCATGTGTTATCAACCTTCAGACAAATTATGGATTTTATTTCTATGTTCTTACTTGCTCTTCAAAATGAACGTACTAAATGTGTTAAATAGCCTAATGTAGAGATGAACGGTTCTGCATCTACATATATATTCTCCACATATAGGGTGATTCACATATAGGGTGAGCAATAGGTTTTTACTGCATAAGATCATGAATTATTGAGAACATAACTGATTTCTGTAGTGATGATGGTTTTGTGTGTCTGCAGGCTCATGCTAAAGCGTGGCACATTTACGACCAACACTTCAGACCTCATCAGAACGGTAAAGTCTCCATCACTCTCGGCTCTCATTGGGTGGAGCCTCTTGACGGCAAGGCCTCGCCGGCCAATCTGGAGCTCTGTCAGAAGTCCATGGAGGCTGTGATTGGCTGGTTCGCAGAGCCCATATATGGACGTGGAGATTACCCAGAGTCCCTAAAGGCCTCGAACCGCGGCGTGATCCCAGAGTTCACTCCACAACAGAAGCTCTCAGTGAAGGGAACCGCTGACTTCTTCTCTCTGGCCTTCGAGCCGGAGACCCTGCGGGTGGGCCGAGGAGTGGCCCGGTTCGGGCAGACGGTGACCCTTGACCTCAGGAGTGTTCTGGTGTGGGTTCGGCTCATGTACGGGGACCCGCAGGTGCTGGTGGCCGAGAGCGGGTGGTTCTCTGACGCTTCTGTCGGAGTCGAGGACACGGTGGCCATTTATACGATGAAGAAGTTCATCATTCAAGTCATGCAAGGTGTGTGTGTGTTTTAAACCCTGTTCACACCTGGTATTGACATGCATCTCATGTGAAATTGTAAAATTTAATCTGGGATATGCAAAAAAACTATTTATTTCATTGATTCTAAATGCATAAAACACATATTTATTTATTTTTAAATAATTATTTATTTATAATAAATAAACTGCATTTACTTATTTATATTAAGTATATAGTATAAGTATATATTTATTTTTTTCTAAATGTTTTTTACATTCCCTTTTTTAATGAAATATTTATTAATAAAAAATATATAAATACATACATTTTATTTATACAATATAAACTATTTATTTATATCATTATTTTTTTATACTATATACATACATAAAAAGTATGTTAGTTATAATTAAATGTATTTATTTATAATAAATAAATAAAACTTATTTAATTATATTTAATAAATGCATAAATAAAAAGTATATATATATTTTGTATATAGTTATAAATTATTTTATTTCTAAATATGTTTATTTTACATGAATATCTTTTAATATCTATTTTTACATTATTAACAAATACAAAGATTTCCTTTACATTTATGCATTTTGGTAGACGCTTTTATCCAAAGCGACTTACATTGCATTTCAAGTTACACATTTACATTCTTATCAGTTCTTTATTTCTTCATTTATTTTTTTATAAATTGTATTCATAGTATATAGAAGAAATATTTCAGTGCACTTTTTCTAGATGACAATTTGTTAAATTGACAAATGTTCATTAATGTTGTCTCAGTGTTTTATGATGCCTAGAGCATTTTGAAAGATATAAAAAGGACTGAATACATCTCCATAACCAGAGGTGCACATAACTTTTTCAGTGAGTTACTCAGGTGAGTACCAGGAGATGGTGTTTGGTACTCACCCCATGTAGCGTGTTCTTAATAAGTGCAGTCTTCCTCACTGTCCTCCTCAGTGTAGAAGCTGTCAATCACAGCTGTCAATCATGACGTCACGTTCCCGTCTTTATAGCATATAACTAACTAAAGGCCAAACTTATTTAAAAAAAACGAACACTTAAATTTACATCAGCTTGAATAAAAAATACCTAAAATGACAGAAAACATCTTTGGAAAAAAATTATTTGAAGTGTAATTTGATTGTTTAGTTTCCATCGCGTTCTTTAGACTTAATGGGAGGATTTTGAACAACTCTCTGTAACTGTGCAAGTATGCGATTTGTCAGTCAAAAATAGTCGATCTCCGAATGCAAATTAACAGGGAGGAGAGTAAAGATGGAAAGCTCCTAAAAAGCTTAGTTCCATATAAATTCACAGATAATTTGTTGAAAAACAATATTGACCTTGTATTTGAAAAAGGATCCTCGTATAAGAAACAATACTAAAATCAGTCAGTTCATTCGCATTCGGAGATCAACTATTTTTGACCGACAAAATGCCGGCAGACACAGCTGCAGTGAGTTCTTCTACACAAACAATGTTCTCAATGCTCGAGTTCATGTGTAGAGCCTCTGGTGATACTTCGAGCAAAGTTTCATGTTGTGTCGAGCCTTCTTAGCATCAAAAATCGCTATTTTTAAAACACTATCATATACGTGCCCCTAGCTCTCCCATTCAAAAGGCAATTTTACCGAAAACGAAAATACGGTCAAACTTTAAAGTGGCGTTTCCATTGTAATTATGCTTTTAAATGAAAGTTTGCCTCGGGTAGATTAACAAAAAGGCCCAAGGTTGCATTTTGGCGACAGTTACCCTTTAAGTACGCAAAGGCACGTAGTAACCATAGACTGTAAAAAAATAGGTAGTAACACAAGTTGCATTACGCATTCCTGATTTTTGTCGCGCATGCGTACCTGCGTACCAGTTATGTGCACCCCTGTCCATAACACACCGGGTAATGATTAAAACATAGATGCATTTATCTAATCTTTATATACTCAGCACTGTAAGATTGTGGCAATGAAAAAATTGCTGAATATGACATACTTACATAATCCAAGGACTAAGTTAAGCCATAAAGGGGATTGTGCATTCTGACTCTGTACATGTTTTTAAAGTACAACTTAAGACACATTTGTTTGCCATGATCTATTCTTCCTATTCTAGTCAAGTCTCCTTCATTTATACAGTGCTTTTAACAATATGGACTGTTTCAAAGCAGCTTTACAGTGATAATAGGACATTAAAGTAACAGAGATTCTATTACTAATGTACTATTTTGTCTATTTTACTGAGATGATGTAAAGCAATATTGGTCAACATGTGTTGTTTTAATAATAAAAGTGACATTGACATTGACTTACACTGTCGTTCAAAAGTTTGGGGTCGGTAAGATTTTTAATGTTTTTAAAAGAAGTCTCTTCTGCTCACCAAGGCTGCATTTATTTGATTAAAAATACAAAACAAACCCAGAAATATTGTGAAATATTATTCCAGTGTAAATCAGCTGTTTTCTATGTGAATATATAGTAAAGTGTAATTATTGTGATCAAAGCTGAATTTTCAGCATCATTACTCCAGTCTTCAGTGTCACATGATCCTTCAGAAATCACTATAATATGATGATTTGATGCTCAACAAACATTTATGATTATTATCAGTGTTGAAAACAGTTATTTAGATTTTTATTTCAGGATTCTTTGATGAATGGAAAGTTCAAAAGAACAGCATTTATCTGAAATAGAAATCGTTTGTAACATTAAACACTACCGTTCAAAACTTTGGGGTCAGTAAGAATTTTTATTTTATTTTTTGGGGGAAATAAATAAAATAAAACAATACTTTTATTCATCAAGGAGGAATAAAATGGATCAAAAGTGACAGTAAAGACATTTATAATGTTACAAAAGATTATATTTCAAATGAATGCTGTTGTTTTTAACTTCAAAGAATCCTAAAATCAATGGTACACAACTGTTTTCAACATTGATAATAATCATAAATAGTGATGCACCGAAATGAAAATTCTGGGCCGAAACCGAAAATTTAGGATGCACTTGCCCGAAAACCAAAACTGAAGCCGAAAATGGCTTCTTTTAAAAACATATACTAATATATATATATATATATATATATATATATATATATATATATATATATATATATAATATATATATATATATATATATATATATATATATATATATATATATATATATATATATATACATATATATATTATATATAGTACAAAACCTAAAATATTTTTAACAATAAATATAAATAATAATACCAAATAATATTATTCTTCAAGTTTTATGTCCCATCAAATAAAATAGTTTTTTAACAGTTGTGCAAAAAGATCCACAATTATCTGAATAACTGCACACAAAATCACAGAATGGCAGTGGGCCTCTATTCTGCTGCTGCATATAAACAATTTTTTACTTACATTTTAAATTGCTGTGCAAAACAATGCAAAACAACAGTGCAAAAACAGCACTAGAACTTAATCCAAACTCAAACTGTAAACAACATGTAAGCCTATTAGGGGTGGGGGAAAAATCGATTCTTAGATGCATCGCGATGCGGACGTGGACGATTCTGAATCTGCACGTGCGCTACACGGTTTGGAGCACGAGCTCTTGCTCGCTCGCTCTTCCGGGAGATTTGAACTAATTTGCGGGCATCAGGGAGCCGCTATCAATGTGCGGGAGACATTCCTATTTTTGATAGGCAGACGCGTGATAACAGCTTGACCGTGAGTGAAACCTAAGCGCTTGCGCACGGATGGGAGGGGCGGGTGACATTCATTTTCAGTATACGTTTTCGGCTGTTTTTTTTTTATTTTGGCCCGAAACCGATAATGCCATTTTCGGCGGCCGAAATTTCAGTGCACCCCTAATCATAAATGTTTCTTGAGCATCAAATCATCATATTATACTGATTTCTGAAGGATCATGTGACACTGAAGACTGGAGTAATGATGCTGAAAATTCAGCTTTGATCACAGGAATAAATTACACTTTAGGCTACTATATATTCACATCGAAAACAGCTGATTTACGCTGTAATAATATTTAACAATATTTCTGGGTTTGTGTTGTATTTTTAATCAAACAAATGCAGCCTTGTTGAGCATAAGAGACTTTTTTTAAAAACATAAAAAATCTTACCAACCCCAAACGTTTGAAGGTAGTGTGTATGAGATCTCAAAGGCGATGTGTGTGCATGTTCCCTCAGCCGTGTCCGTGGACGGAGTGAGTGTGTTTGGATACACAGCCTGGAGTCTGGTGGACGGTTTCGAGTGGAATCACGGATACAGCAGGAGGAGGGGATTATTCTACATCGACTTCAGTCAACCGGAGCGCCACAGGATCCCGAAGACCAGCGCACGCTTCTACAGACGACTGATCCGGGACAACGGGTTCCCGGCCGACAACACGCCTCACATCGAGGGCCGATTCCCCTGCGACTTCCAGTTCGGTGTGTCCGATTCAATATTACAGGTGATTTTGCATTGATTTAAAATTTTGAAAACTCTTTAAGCTACTTTATCAAAATGTCCGTCTTAGCTTGTGTTTACATAATGAATAAGAAATGGAATTAACAGTTGGGAAAGAAATCGGATGCGTATCATTATATTAGATCCATGCATTCGGTCTTAAAGCCTAAAAACCTTAAAACCTGCTGCTGTCTGTCATTAATGTTCAGCAAAAGACAAAGACAACATCACTCTCTGCTCTTGACTGAATAACTTTAGCAGGTTTAATAAGAATCAATGTAAATGTTATTCATACAGTGAAGATATGCAGTGTTTTAAAGTTTAACTCAGGGTTTATTGACTATTTTGACAACAGATTGTTTAATGCAATACTGTGTTTTAAATGGTGCGTATAGATGAATTCATAGGCTTGTTCCTTGGATATTCCCGATCTCAAAATTGGGAAGAACGTGTTATAAGATTGTGATATGATATTTTTGGGAGATCGCCCACCCCTACTTGTACTATTTGAAAACCTTTCGTATTAATGTGTTCTCCCAGGTATTAAATATTTTTAATAAATACACAAAATTATGCTTCTTTCTAAAAAAATGTTTTAGAAAGAAACTGCAATTACCTGTTGCTGTCTGTCATTAAAAAGACAACATCACTCTCTGCTCTTGACTGAATAACTTTAATAGGTTTAATAAGAATCAATGTAAATTTAATTCATACAGTGAAGATATGCAGTGTTTTAAAGTTTAACTCAGGGTTTAATGACTATTTTGACAACTGAATGTTTAATGAATATAGATAAGTTCCATAGGCTTATTCCAGTCTGGATATTCCCGATCTCAAAATTGGGAAGATTGTGTTATAAGATCGTGATATGATATTTTGGGGAGATCGCGCACCCCTACTTGCACTATTTACATTTATGCATTTGGCAGACGCTTTTATCAAAACAGTTTACATTGCATTTCAAGGTACACATGTACATTTTTATCAGTTCTTGCTTTCCCTGGGAATCAACCCATGACCTTGCCGTTGCAAGCGCCAACGCTCTACAGTTTGAGCTACAGGAAAACTAGATGCAGTTGTATGTATACTGTTAGTGAACGTTTGGTATTAACGTGTTCTCCCAGGTTCATCTGCACCCGTTCTCGCCCCAGTTCACGGACCCGCACCTGTACCGCTGGAACTACTCCGGCGACAGCGCTCTCAAACCCGTGACGGGGGTCGAGCTTCACAACCGGGCCGCCCAGTGCACTGACTTCCTCTTCATCCAGCGCCACCTGTTCCTCCTCGGGGTCACGGGGTCGTCCCACTACCGGTTCGCCCTGGACTGGACCCAGCTCATGCCCAGCGCCGACCCGTCGTCTGTGGACGCGGAGAAGCTTCGGTTCTACAGGTGTGTGATGAGCGAGCTCATCCGTAGAGGAATCCAGCCGGTTGTGACCCTGTATCATCCCAGCTACCGGTCGCATTCGCTGCCTGAACCGCTACATGCTAACGGCGGATGGAGGAACCACAGCACTGTCGAGGCCTTCGTTAACTACGCTACGTTCTGTTACCAGGAATTCGGTGGGTTTGTACAGACGTGGATCACTATTAATGAGCCGAACCGGTTAATGGAAGCGTACGGCGGGACTGCGGAGGACAGGCGGATGGTAGCGCGTCACTTGCTCCTAGCACACGCTAAAGCATGGCGCGTTTATGACACGCAGTTTCGCCGCCAGCAGGGGGCGATGGTTAGTTTCGCGCTTCATGCTGATTGGGTAGAACCGGCCAATCCGTTCGTAGAATCGCATGAAGCTGCACAGCAGGATTTTTTGTTGTTCGAACTGGGCCGTTTTCTCGACCCCATGTTTGAGGGGCGTGGCGACGCTCTGATTGACTTCACCGACGATGAGAGGGAGGAGCTTAAAGGGGCGCTGGATTTCATCGCTTTGAATCACTTCACGACACATCTGGTGTCACCGTTGCACAAACCTTCACCACCAAACCCACCCAAACCGGCGAACCAGGACCACAGATACTCGCGGATGACCGACATCACCTGGCCGGTGTCACACCTGGGACTGGCGCTCGTGCCCTGGGGTCTCCGCAGGGTGCTGGGATGGGTGAATGATCGTTATGGCGACGGCCTGCCCATCATCATCACAGCATCAGGGGTGGATGATCAAGCATCCCATAACGACCAGCTGAGACAACGCTATATCAGGAACTACCTGCAGGAGGCGCTGAAAGGTTAGAAAATATTGTTTTATTTTATCATTATTTTTATTATTTTTATTTTAGTTTATTTTATTTATTTTAATACTACTTTTTTCTTTTTGTTTCTTTTTCTTTTTTAGTTTAGTTAAGTTTATTATGTTATTTTATCATTATTTTTATTTTATTATTTTATTGTATTTTAATATTTTATCATTATTTTCAGTTTTTTATTGTTTTTATTTTATTTTCATTATTTCATTTTAGTATTATTTTATTACTTTTATTTTTAGTTTAGTTTATTATTTTATACATTTATACATTTATTTTTTGAATATTTTATCATTATTTGTATTTTATTCTAATATTTTATTTTATCATTAATTTATTTTAATATTTTAATTTAATTTAATTTTATTTATTTTTTTGCATTTGTCATAAATAACAGCGACTGTCCACTTTTAGCATTTGCTTGGTTCCTTTATAATTTATCCAATTCATTTTATTAAGCATTTAAAAAATATATTTCATTACTTAAACCCCAGCTAATAATTTATAAAATATAAAATTAATTTTAAAATAAAAACAAACTTTCTAAAATTTGTATTTGTTTAACTGCATGTCACATGACCATTAACCAGAATCATCAGAGAACCATGAACATGCAAATGTGTTGTTAAATTATTTAAATATTAACTAAATCATAAATGTAATATATTTCATAAATTCACTCCTTAAACCAAACCAACCCAACCAGCTCTAAATCAGAAAAATACAATTATTTTTGAACAATACTTTTGATTTGAAGCAACAAAAAAAGGAAGTCAAGCCTCTGATTATTTGGCTATCATGATAATATGGAGTGTGTTGCAATAGAACTAGCGATACTTTCCTCAAAAAAATCCCTAATGAGCTGTGATTATGAAACATGTTCCTATTATATAATAACAACATCAGAGATTAGCTGTATTGCAGAACGCTTGAGCTGCAGTGTGTGTGTTATCTAGTGTTATCTGTTCTAACACAAGAACACAGTGTAATCAGCCGCTTCCTCTGAGGTTCGACATCATGGGGTCAAAGGTCATCCTGCTGTTTATGAGTGACCTTTGAGATGGTGTGACACACAGGGTCACATGAACATCATGAGGAGACTGTCTGATCCTTGAGCCCAATGAGGGTTTTCTTACAGTGTTTGTGTGGATGTGAGTCACAGTCGCTTCCTCTCGCGTGTGTGTGTGTGTGTGTGTCCTGACAGAGTAGCCTAAGTGATTAATTTGTGAACAGTGTGTCCTGTTTTTACTTGTGTACATATTTGAGAAACAGTGCTGTGTGTGTTATATCTGTGTTTCCCACAGTTCTGTTCACGAACCCTGGCTGATAATTCATAAGATGGTAAATAAAAAATAAAATTGTGGCACCGGTCTCGTGTCTCTCCCGGAGGAGCGGCGACAGTGAAGAGAGAGAGAGGACCAGGCCTGGACTTTATGTTGTGATTTGTTTATGTTTTATTATATGTGACAGCAGTCGTCCGTGAGGGGCTGGTGTCTTTACTTTCGTTTTGTTGTTTGTTTATTTTATGATTATTAAAGTGTTTGAACGTTCGCCGGTTCCCACCGCCTCCTTCCCCAGAACAACCAACCTCATTACAAAAATAAAATAACATTTTTAAATAGAAAAATTCAATTCAATTCAATGTTTGCTTTATTGGCATGACAATTATTTCTATGTATTGCCAAAGCATTTCCAATCATCATACATGTACATATACATACATACAAATAATTTTTAATTTTTTAATTTTTAAATGTCTCCCTCTCCCCGCCCCCTCTCTCGCTCTCTCACACACACTCTCTCTCTCTCCCCCCCTCTCTCTCGCTCTCCCCCCACTCTCTCTCGCTCTCTCTCTCTCTCTCACACACACTCTCTCTCTCTCACTCAAATTTTTAAATTTTTTTCAAAATTTTCTCTCTCTCTCTCTCTCCCCCCCCTCTCCCCCTTCACTCTCTCTCTCTCTCTCTCTCTCTCTCTCTCTCTCCCTCAGCTCGTGAGTTGGACGGGGTCAATCTAAGTGGGTTTTATATCTGGAAGCTGCAGGATCATCACGATCTTCAGTTTGGTCTCTTCACTTCTGCCGCTCATCACTCTCGACCCAAAGCGTCCGTCGGCCTTTACCGTGACATCATCACCCGCCGCGGCTTTCCGTCCGCCGATGACCTCCGACCTTTCACCTGCCAGGTCACGCACAACCGGATGACCTGTGAACACTACACACACATCGCAGAGAACAAGCCGCTGCTGTTCTTCAGCGTGTGTGTGTCCATCAGCGTGTCGATGCTCGGCGCGCTCATCCTCATCTCTGTGGTGAGGATGAGGAGGATGAGGAAGAAGAGAACGGTTAACGTCGCTGTCCCGCAGAGGTTCCCCATGATGAGGGTCGCACACAGAACCGGCCGCTTACACCATTAAACCGGACACACCGCACACACACTTCCCTCGGGTCATTTAACACCAAACTCTTTGTTTGTTTGTTTTTATGTTAAAAATGTAGTGTTCATCAGAGTTGTCCAAGACTGTAGGACTTTTGTCGCACTTGAACCACGAATATACAAAAAAAAGAATTTGACCCCGATTTGACCCCCATGGGAATGAATGGAATGTGAGGAATGCTTCAGTACACATAGAAAAACCTAAAAATGCTCAAAATTCAAACTAAAAATGCTAAAACTTTACCAAAAAATTATTTTATAATGTGTATCTGAATGCTTACTGACGCGAACTGACTTTAGGACCCAGCGGAACAGCTCGTTTGCTCCACATAGAGATATATATGGCCAGAGTCATGAAATATCATTTATTATTATTATTTTTTCACAAGAGGTCGGCAAAGACGCCCAGTTTAAGATATTTTGTGCTGAATTAAAAGGGTTATGCATGAAATTGTGAGTTATTTGGAATTTAAGTTGAAAGAATGTGAGGAATGTGCTTAAATTATTATTTATTTATTATTTATTGATATAATCTAGTGATTTAAAGGTAAATAAAGTAACAAAAAAATGTTTATTAAAAAATAGAAAAAAAAATATTATCAAAATAAAATGAAATAAGCTTTCTGGACAAAAAAAAGAAAAAAGATTAAGTATAATTTTAGGGCTTCGGGTCATTTTGAAAGATGAAGGTTAAAAATCAAATATCTCCAGATTGGCTGTGATCTAATAAACACTATACACTTTAAAATACACATATGCACGTACAGCCCAAAGACCTGAACATTACTTGTGTTAACATGAGCCTTGTGTGATTAAAACCCTGTAAACTTTACACAAGGATACAAGAAAAAGCACTTTTTATACATTCAGAAATAAACACACAAGAATTGTATCAGTATCACCAGAAGTTCATCTGGCTAGAATAGTAGTCTGAACTCAGTAATGATGATTTAGGCATTACACAGCTCAAATAGTGCATATTTTTAGGGAATAATTAATGTAAGTGCTTTAACAAAAATACAATAATCACATTTCTGTTTTAAACCCTCAAGAATAATTCCTTTATTTACATCCATTGTAAGTTCTCGACTGTTAAGCTGAAGTTGTAGTGAACTGTCAGGAAGAGTTGTGTTGTTGTTGTTGTTTTGTAAGGAGAACTGTAATATTTCTGGAGGAACTGTATGATATCTGTCCACTAGGTGGCGCTCTGCATCTGAGTTCCCCTCACACTGACTGGCATCAGTTCTAGTGTTTAATTGTTCCCTTTTTTGTACATTTTGATGGACTGTGAATGAGTAGAGGGATGGCTGAAGGAAAACAGAAACAATTTAACGATGAATCTGTGATGTTTTGTAATACTGTAAATTATAACAATAAAAAATATCGTTTGAGAACTGCTGCAAACTTGTAATAAATCACCATCATGTGAAGCCGCTGAAGCGTTTCTATCAAACTCTCATTTATGATGACGAAGGCATCTTTAACCCTAAAAACCACAAGACCATAAAGAGACATCAAACAATTTATTTATTGCTATTGCTATCTTATTAGGACACAAATAATAATAATAATAACAATAAATATTATCGAAAACATGACTTTTATGTTTGATTTTAATGTTTGTATCCCCACTGATACAAAAACCTTTTTAGGCTTAAACAGGTTATGCAAACGCACACACTCACACACACTATACACTTATACACTGTGCACTTATCAGGGTGTCCGTAGGGTTTTACAAAGTATTAAAAGGTAGTAAATTAAATTAGTAAAAATTAAGGCCATTAAAAGGTATAGGTATTAATCGCCATTTTACGAGGTATTCATTTTTTTTTTTTAATTTTTGCAAACTACGGGATAAACGGTTGTCTTTCAAATTCCCTCTGCACGCAATAGGATAGCGGGAATGATTGACAGATGCGTAAGGCCTATCGTTAAAAATCGACAGCAATAAAGAATCGCGCTCGATCCCCCTTCCGCTCCCGCGGCCCGCCGTCTGACTGAGTTCATAAGCGTTGTATACACTGTGCACTTATACACACTTATACACTGTGCACTTATACACACTTATACACTGTGCACTTATACACACTTATACACTGTGCACTTATACACACTTATACACTGTGCACTTATACACACTTATACACTGTGCACTTATACACCGTGCACTTATACACCGTGCACTTATACACACTTATACACCGTGCACTTATACACTGTGCACCTATACAAACTTATACACTGTGCACTTATACACTGTGCACTTATACAAACTTATACACTGTGCACTTATACACCGTGCACTTATTCACCGTGCACTTATACACACTTATACGCTGTGCACTTATACACCGTGCACTTATACACTGTGCACTTATACACACTTATACACTGTGCACTTATACACCGTGCACTTATACACTGTGCACTTATACACCGTGCACTTATACACTGTGCACTTATACACCGTGCACTTATACTCTGCACTTATACACACTTATACACTGTGCACTTATACACCGTGCACTTATACACCGTGCACTTATACACCGTGCACTTATACACCGTGCACTTATACACCGTGCACTTATACACTGTGCACTTATACACCGTGCACGGAAGTGAAGATGACACAGCAGAGGAAAGACGGGAAGGAGAAAGTGAGCGCAGGTTACGTCTGAAAGTAACTGGTAGGGGAGTTGGTGGAGTATGGGTAGTGAATTGTAGATTAAAACTAATGAGGAAATGATCTGAAACATGGAGAGGTTTCACCAAAACGTTGTCTGTGATGCAGTTGCATGTTTAAACCAGGTCCAGTTGGTTGCCTGATTTGTGAGTACCTGTGGTGATGAGCCGTTTGAGATCGAATGAGGCTAGAAGAGAGATGAAGTCTGTTGCATACGCCTTTTCTAGATGAATGTTGAAATCACCAAAGACTACGAGTGGAGTGCCATCCTCAGGGAAAGAGGACAGCAGCACATCCAGCTCCTCAACAAAATTTCCCAGTTGACCTGGGGGGCGATAAATAACTACAATATGGATCCTAATGGGAGTTGTAAGTGTTATACACCGTGCACTTATACACACTTATACACTGTGCACTTATACACTGTGCACTTATACACCGTGCACTTATACACTGTGCACTTATACACACTTATACACTGTGCACTTATACACCGTGCACTTATACACCGTCCACTTATACACTGTGCACTTATACACCGTGCACTTATACACCGTGCACTTATACACTGTGCACTTATACACTGTGCACTTATACACACTTATACACTGTGCACTTATACACCGTGCACTTATACACTGTGCACTTATACACTGTGCACTTATACACACTTATACACGGTGCACTTATACACCGTGCACTTATACACACTTATACACGGTGCACTTATACACCGTGAACTTATACACTGTGCACTTATACACTGTGCACTTATACACACTTATACACCGTGCACTTATACACCGTGCACTTATACACTGTGCACTTATACACCGTGCACTTATACTCTGTGCACTTATACACACTTATACATTGTGCACTTATACACCGTGCACTTATACACTGTGCACTTATACACACTTATACACGGTGCACTTATACACGGTGCACTTATACTCTGTTCACTTATACACTGTGCACTTATACACACTTATACACGGTGCACTTATACACTGTGCAATTATACACACTTATACACGGTGCACTTATACACCGTGCACTTATACACTGTGCATTCCTACACCGTGCACTTATACTCTGTGCACTTATACACACTTATACACTGTGCACTTATACACCGTGCACTTATACACTGTGCACTTATACACACTTATACACGGTGCACTTATACACTGTGCACTTATACACACTTATACATGGTGCACTTATACACTGTGCACTTATACACTGTGCACTTATACACACTTATACACGGTGCACTTATACACTGTGCAATTATACACACTTATACACGGTGCACTTATACACCGTGCACTTATACACTGTGCATTCCTACACCGTGCACTTATACTCTGTGCACTTATACACACTTATACACTGTGCACTTATACACCGTGCACTTATACACTGTGCACTTATACACACTTATACACGGTGCACTTATACACGGTGCACTTATACTCTGTGCACTTATACACACTTATACACTGTGCACTTATACACCGTGCACTTATACACTGTGCACTTATACACCGTGCACTTATACACTGTGCACTTATACACACTTATACACTGTGCACTTATACACACTTATACACTGTGCACTTATACACTGTGCACTTATACACCGTGCACTTATACACTGTGCACTTATACACACTTATACACTGTGCACTTATACACCGTGCACTTATACACCGTGCACTTATACACTGTGCACTTATACACACTTATACACTGTGCACTTATACACCATGCACTTATACACCGTGCACTTATACACTGTGCACTTATACACACTTATACACCATGCACTTATACACCGTGCACTTATACACTGTGCACAATCATTTAACACTTACAATCAAGTCATTTAAATTTGTTGGTTTTCATAATAGCCTTAACTTGGTTATGAATGTTACGGTTCTGGAAGTTTGACTCGTATAAAGAGCTGCAAGGCCGCTGTATCTGGGATGCTTGCAGAGTTGTAACACTAATCAAATGTGCATCAGTTTTATTTGTTACAGCATGTTTAGACACCAACATCATGTTAAAAGATTTTTGAATGTTTGCATGTCAAAAAGGCATCAGGATCTGGTTGGAACCTAAGAAATTAAAATGACTAAGGGTTTTCTTACCTTTTTTTCTTAAGGGGTCTGTTGCAATCAGTTCCAGATACTTTATCATCACTTTCAGATGAAATAAATTCCTCTTTTGACTTCTCTGAAGATGATAAAGCAGGTTGCCAAAAAAGGGCGAAAATAAACAAAAACTTCTCCATTTATGGCATCTAACCCATGACTGTCCAATAAAGATTTGAAGGTAGGCTAAGCTTTAGAGTTTTTGTAAATGTGTCAGAAAAGCGGAGGATCCAAACGATTGGAGAAATATTTAAAGACACGTCTCGCCTAAACATTCACAAGATTCTCAGCCCATACGGTGAGTTTTATTTCTGATCATTTTTAAAACGATGCAGCAAAATATACGTTTTGTTCTTCAGGAAAAAACTGAATACGTGTTCACGTTCAAGCAAAGGTGATTTTATTTTTTATTTGTCTGAACTGTATTTCAGGTTCCCACCTAATCCTCTGAGCTGGACCTCTGAAGCAACTCCGCAAACATGATTGTGAGTTTGTGTGTGTAAAATGTAAGTCAGATTTAGTCAAACAGCAGATCTTGAGTTGTGTGTCTCTCTCAGGTGTTGCTGTGTTTGTCCGCACTGTTTCCAGTGTTGATGGCGACTGAAGTGCTCAAATCTGATTGCGTTGCCATTGATGACTGCTCTGATATTTATTCGAGTGGGCAACATGACAGTGGCGTTTACACCGTCTCCTCAAAAGATGGACCGGTGCAGGTCTACTGTCACATGGTCCCCACCGGAGTACGTGAAAGAGGCCACTGGACGGTATTTGCATATTTTTGTAGTAATATATACTATTGTCACCTAGTGCTTTTATTTGTGCTCTTCTATTTTACTTATACAGTATCTAAGTGTGAAATAGTTCATAAAAGACTGTCATGAATTTGGTGGCTTAGGAATCACACAAAAAAATTGACATTTGTTGCTAAAGAAAGCCTGTGAACTTTAAAAATAATAAGATCTTTAAATGCTTTACACCCTTAAAAGATGAATGATGTCAAATGATTTATGAATGTTTCAGGTGATTCTCAGGTGAATGGATGGCGAGGTGAATTTCTTCAGGCCATGGGACAGTTATAAAAAGGGTTTTGGTAATAAAAAAGGCGAATTCTGGCAGGGTGAGTGTTTTTGTGACATTTTGGGCAAAAAAACAAACAAAAAACAGAGGAAAATGCAATCAGACACATGGAAAGGGGCCGTTTACACAACACTGTTTTCAACTGGAAAAAAAAATTATGCGTTTTGAAAACGGATTTCAGTGCACGTTTTTTAAAAGCGAAACTGAAAAAAACTGTGAATTTGTGAAAACGGTGAATTCATGCAAAGTCACATTGCCATCTACTAGCCTGGCAGCAGAATACAGCGTTTTTCGTGCGAACGCAAAAAAAAATACAAAGGATTAACTTTTTTTTATCGTTGACGTTTAGGCTAAACTTCCCTTAATCTGGACCACAGCATACATGCAGATTTATTTGGACATTTCTTTGAGTTAGCCTATTAAACTGGTTTTATTTCATGTTTCAACAGGTTTAGACTTTATTCACCGGCTGACACGCAGGAATGATTATAAACTGAGAGTAGATTTGGAGGATTTTGATGGGTCAAAGGCTTTCGCTCTGTACGAGTCCTTCTCTGTGGATTCTGAGTCTAATGGGTACAAACTGCACATCAGCGGCTTCTTAGATGGAGGAGCAGGTAAAACAATCCACAAATGCTTTTAGGTTTTCAGTTGTGTGACCAGTGGCGGATGCAAAACGTGACAGATGGGTGGGCCTGGATTAAATCAAGGTGGGCCTGAATCTAGGGTTTCTAGATTTTGTATTAGCTTTACTACTAGAGAGGCTATATTTATGGAGATGAGAAATAAAAACTGCACTGTACAGCTATGATCAGCTGTTCGGCCGAGCTTTCAAAGTTGTTACGGAAAGGCCGAAGCTGACCGGTTGGTTTTTGTCACATGACCTGCGGTGTGCTTGCCGCACTCTCTGAAAAGTTGAGATGTTTTCATCTCGCCGCGGCATATAGGCGCGCCTGGAAAATCGAGCGCGCTGCAGCCTGCACCACATGCGTATGGCAAGCCGAGGTATTCATAAACGCCTGGTCAGGCTTCTGATTGCACACTGACCCGTCAAAAGCATGCGGGGGACGTGCGATTTGCCATAAAAGCGCGCGTTCTTAAACAAAGTTTTTTTAAAGTTCTCCTGTGGTGAAATTAAGCTTTAATGTTGTTTATATATCTATGTGGTGTTTTTAATATGCTTTAAGGCAAACCATACGTAAATTAATGTCAACACCATTGCTGAGTTTTTTTACGGTTTCGCTGGTGTTTCTGACGTCACAAACTACCTTGTAACCAATCAGATCAACGTGTGATCGTCAACGAGTGGATCTCTGAGTGAGTGAGTGAGTGGAGGCGGGGCTCATTTACATATTCATAGAACATATTCATTTTGGTGGTCAAATATGAGTTTTAAGGGATACAATAATTGACTGCAGGGGGACTTTAAATAATTTTATTTTAGATGAATGAAAAGATAAATAAAACTTTGTCTATAATGAAATTTCTCCTTTTTGCAGGTGACTCTTTGAGTTACCACAATGGAATGAAGTTCACCACCTTTGACAAAGACCAAGACAATCGGAGCAATAACTGTGCTTCAGTATCATCAGGAGGGTTTTGGTACAACAATTGTTATTACACAAACCCCACTGGTCAGTATTTGTCGGGGACAACTGATAATACGGTAAACTGGTACCACTGGAAGAAAACCTGGAAATGTCTGAAGTCCATCACCATGAAGATCAGACGCGTGATGTAGACCAGGGGTTGCAAACGCTTCACGACTGCAGCTTATACACATATCCACAACTATAATGCATTCATGTGGATCTTTCTTAAAATATGGCAACCAGCATATTCCCATCAGAAAAAATTGCATATAAAAATAATAATAATTTGACATCCGTTATACTTTTAAATCAAAATGTTGAAATTGAGTTCATGGCTTCACGCTTTTCTACATGCTTTGTTTACTTTGATTTTGAAGCAATAAAAGTGTATGCTCAAAGCAAGCTATATGTTGTTTTTGTGTGTTTTATGTATTAATCAACTAAATAGACAATAGCAATACTCATGTGGGCTTCATATATGAATTAGAAAAATAGTGTATTCAGCGTTTCAAGTGAATAAAAGGACACAATATGTCATTGTGTTCTCTAAACATAAAAGTCTATGGAGCAAATGAGTTCTATTAGCAACAGTTTTAATTAATTTTACAAAAAAAGCTAGAATATAACTTCTATAATATATATATATATATATATATATATATATATAGAAAATAACTTCTACTGCAAAAAAAGTGCTGTTCCTCCTCAGTATTTTTGTCTTTGCAATCATAGTACTCAAAGATCAATCTATACCATATAATGGCATATTAAGAAATATAACATCAAGTAAGAGAAGTCAGATGTTTAAATGTAAGTGTGTGTGTGTCCAAGGCCTTGTTTTGTCCAGGTGTGTCCATGATGTGCACATAAGAAGTTACACACAGATAGTCTTACAAAAGAATAGTCAAAAGTGGAGCCTAAGAAATAAGAAAATATTAACATGAATATACAGTATTTAGGTGTAATCCGAATAAACATGTACAGTGATTTGAGCTGGTTAGAAATGAACCAACTTGGTCTTCTGTGACAGCAGACTCACTGAAAAATATTCAAGGTTGGCTTACCATCGCTATACGTTGAAGCAAAAATAAAGCAACTTCAGCATGATGAACTTGAAGCACAACAATGACTCATTGTCAGAGTCGACTTTTCCATTTAGAAAATGTTTTGAAATTCAAATACATTTTCTTGGACCTTATCTTTCCAAGCACTGATTGTCCAAGTGAACTTCTGATGAATTAGAGTTTGATTTGTTACAGCATGTTTAGTCACCAACATCATGTTAAAGATTTTTGAATGTTTGCATGTCAAAAAAGTCATCATGATTTGGTTGGAACCTAAGAAATTAAAATGACTAAGGGTTTTCTTACCTTTTTTTCTTAAGGGGTCTGTTGCAATCAGTTCCAGATACTTTATCATCACTTTCAAATGAGATAAATTCCTCTTTTGACTTCTCTGATGATAAACCAGGTTGCCAAAAAAAAAAGGGCGAAAACTTCTCCATTTATGGCATCTAACCCATGACTGTCCAAGAAAGGTTTGAAGGTAGGCTAAGCTTTAGAGTTTTTTTTTTAAATGTGTCAGATACAGAGGAGGATCCTGACGATTGGAGAAATATTTAAAGACACATGTCTCGCCTGAACATTCACAAGATTCTCAGCCCATACGGTGAGTTTTATTTCTGGTCATTTTGAAATTTCAGGCAAGCAAGAAGCTCAGGCAAGCAAGAAGCTCAGGCAAGCAAGAAGCTCAGGCAAGCAAGAAGCCCAGGCAAGCAAGAAGCTCAGGCAAGCAAGAAGCTCAGGCAAGCAAGAAGCTCAGGCAAGCGAGAAGCTCAGGCAAGCAAGAAGCTCAGGCAAGCAAGAAGCTCAGGCAAGCAAGAAGCTAAGACGCTCAGGCAAGCAAGAAGCTCAGGCAAGCAAGAAGCTCAGGCAAGCAAGAAGCTCAGGCAAGCAAGAAGCTCAGGCAAGCAAGAAGCTCAGGCAAGCAAGAAGCTCAGGCAAGCAATAAGCTAAGAAGCTCAGGCAAGCAAGAAGCTCAGGCAAGCAAGAAGCTCAGGCAAGCAAGAAGCTCAGGCAAGCAAGAAGCTCAGGCAAGCAAGAAGCTCAGGCAAGCAAGAAGCTCAGGCAAGCAAGAAGCTAAGACGCTCAGGCAAGCAAGAAGCTAAGACGCTCAGGCAAGCAAGAAGCTAAGAAGCTCAGGCAAGCAAGAAGCTAAGAAGCTCAGGCAAGCAAGAAGCTAAGGCAAGCAAGAAGCTCAGGCAAGCAAGAAGCTCAGGCAAGCAAGAAGCTCAGGCAAGCAAGAAGCTAAGAAGCTCAGGCAAGCAAGAAGCTCAGGCAAGCAAGAAGCTCAGGCAAGCAAGAAGCTCAGGCAAGCAAGAAGCTCAGGCAAGCAAGAAGCTAAGACGCTCAGGCAAGCAAGAAGCTAAGACGCTCAGGCAAGCAAGAAGCTAGGAAGCTCAGGCAAGCAAGAAGCTAAGAAGCTCAGGCAAGCAAGAAGCTAAGGCAAGCAAGAAGCTCAGAAGCTCAGGCAAGCAAGAAGCTAAGAAGCTCAGGCAAACAAGAAGCTCAGAAGCTCAGGCAAGCAAGAAGCTCAGGCAAGCAAGAAGCTCAGGCAAGCAAGAAGCTAAGAAGCTCAGGCAAGCAAGAAGCTCAGGCAAGCAAGAATCTCAGGCAAGCAAGAAGCTAAGACGCTCAAGCAAGCAAGAAGCTAAGACGCTAAGGCAAGCAAGAAGCTAAGACGCTAAGGCAAGCAAGAAGCTAAGACGCTAAGGCAAGCAAGAAGCTAAGGCAAGCAAGAAGCTAAGGCAAGCAAGAAGCTAAGGCAAGCAAGAAGCTAAGGCAAGCAAGAAGCTAAGGCAAGCAAGAAGCTAAGGCAAGCAAGAAGCTCAGAAGCTCAGGCAAGCAAGAAGCTAAGGCAAGCAAGAAGCTCAGGCAAGCAAGAAGCTCAGAAGCTCAGGCAAGCATGAAGCTAAGACGCTCAGGCAAGCAAGAAGCTAAGGCAAGCAAGAAGCTCAGAAGCTCAGGCAAGCAAGAAGCTCAGGCAAGCAAGAAGCTCAGGCAAGCAAGAAGCTCAGGCAAGCAAGAAGCTCAGGCAAGCAAGAAGCTCAGGCAAGCAAGAAGCTCAGGCAAGCAAGAAGCTCAGGCAAGCAAGAAGCTCAGGCAAGCAAGAAGCTAAGACGCTCAGGCAAGCAAGAAGCTAAGACGCTCAGGCAAGCAAGAAGCTAAGACGCTCAGGCAAGCAAGAAGCTCAGAAGCTCAGGCAAGCAAGAAGCTCAGAAGCTCAGGCAAGCAAGAAGCTCAGGCAAGCAAGAAGCTCAGGCAAGCAAGAAGCTCAGGCAAGCAAGAAGCTCAGGCAAGCAAGAAGCTCAGGCAAGCAAGAAGCTCAGGCAAGCAAGAAGCTAAGACGCTCAGGCAAGCAAGAAGCTAAGGCAAGCAAGAAGCTCAGAAGCTCAGGCAAGCAAGAAGCTAAGGCAAGCAAGAAGCTCAGAAGCTCAGGCAAGCAAGAAGCTCAGGCAAGCAAGAAGCTCAGGCAAGCAAGAAGCTCAGGCAAGCAAGAAGCTCAGGCAAGCAAGAAGCTCAGGCAAGCAAGACGCTCAGGCAAGCAAGAAGCTAAGACGCTCAGGCAAGCAAGAAGCTAAGACGCTAAGGCAAGCAAGAAGCTAAGGCAAGCAAGAAGCTAAGGCAAGCAAGAAGCTAAGGCAAGCAAGAAGCTCAGGCAAGCAAGAAGCTCAGGCAAGCAAGAAGCTCAGGCAAGCAAGAAGCTCAGGCAAGCAAGAAGCTCAGGCAAGCAAGAAGCTCAGGCAAGCAAGAAGCTCAGGCAAGCAAGAAGCTCAGAAGCTCAGGCAAGCAAGAAGCTCAGGCAAGCAAGAAGCTCAGAAGCTCAGGCAAGCAAGAAGCTCAGGCAAGCAAGAAGCTCAGGCAAGCAAGAAGCTCAGAAGCTCAGGCAAGCAAGAAGCTAAGAAGCTCAGGCAAGCAAGAAGCTCAGAAGCTCAGGCAAGCAAGAAGCTAAGAAGCTCAGGTAAGCAAGAAGCTCAGGCAAGCAAGAAGCTCAGGCAAGCAAGAAGCTCAGGCAAGCAAGAAGCTCAGGCAAGCAAGAAGCTCAGGCAAGCAAGAAGCTCAGGCAAGCAAGAAGCTCAAAAGCTCAGGCAAGCAAGAAGCTAAGACGCTCAGGCAAGCAAGAAGCTAAGGCAAGCAAGAAGCTCAGAAGCTCAGGCAAACAAGAAGCTAAGGCAAGCAAGAAGCTCAGAAGCTCAGGCAAGCAAGAAGCTCAGGCAAGCAAGAAGCTCAGGCAAGCAAGAAGCTCAGGCAAGCAAGAAGCTCAGGCAAGCAAGAAGCTAAGACGCTAAGGCAAGCAAGAAGCTAAGACGCTCAGGCAAGCAAGAAGCTAAGACGCTCAGGCAAGCAAGAAGCTAAGACGCTAAGGCAAGCAAGAAGCTAAGACGCTAAGGCAAGCAAGAAGCTAAGGCAAGCAAGAAGCTAAGGCAAGCAAGAAGCTAAGGCAAGCAAGAAGCTAAGGCAAGCAAGAAGCTCAGGCAAGCAAGAAGCTCAGGCAAGCAAGAAGCTCAGGCAAGCAAGAAGCTCAGGCAAGCAAGAAGCTCAGGCAAGCAAGAAGCTCAGGCAAGCAAGAAGCTCAGGCAAGCAAGAAGCTCAGAAGCTCAGGCAAGCAAGAAGCTCAGAAGCTCAGGCAAGCAAGAAGCTAAGAAGCTCAGGCAAGCAAGAAGCTAAGAAGCTCAGGCAAGCAAGAAGCTAAGAAGCTCAGGCAAGCAAGAAGCTCAGGCAAGCAAGAAGCTAAGGCAAGCAAGAAGCTCAGGCAAGCAAGAAGCTAAGAAGCTCAGGCAAGCAAGAAGCTCAGGCAAGCAAGAAGCTAAGGCAAGCAAGAAGCTCAGAAGCTCAGGCAAGCAAGAAGCTAAGGCAAGCAAGAAGCTCAGAAGCTCAGGCAAGCAAGAAGCTAAGAAGCTCAGGCAAGCAAGAAGCTAAGGCAAGCAAGAAGCTCAGAAGCTCAGGCAAGCAAGAAGCTAAGAAGCTCAGGCAAGCAAGAAGCTCAGGCAAGCAAGAAGCTCAGGCAAGCAAGACGCTAAGGCAAGCAAGAAGCTAAGACGCTAAGGCAAGCAAGAAGCTAAGGCAAGCAAGAAGCTAAGGCAAGCAAGAAGCTAAGGCAAGCAAGAAGCTAAGGCAAGCAAGAAGCTAAGGCAAGCAAGAAGCTCAGGCAAGCAAGAAGCTCAGGCAAGCAAGAAGCTCAGAAGCTCAGGCAAGCAAGAAGCTAAGGCAAGCAAGAAGCTCAGGCAAGCAAGAAGCTAAGACGCTCAGGCAAGCAAGAAGCTAAGACGCTCAGGCAAGCAAGAAGCTCAGGCAAGCAAGAAGCTCAGGCAAGCAAGAAGCTCAGGCAAGCAAGAAGCTCAGGCAAGCAAGAAGCTCAGGCAAGCAAGAAGCTCAGGCAAGCAAGAAGCTCAGGCAAGCAAGAAGCTCAGGCAAGCAAGAAGCTCAGGCAAGCAAGAAGCTCAGGCAAGCAAGAAGCTCAGGCAAGCAAGAAGCTCAGGCAAGCAAGAAGCTCAGGCAAGCAAGAAGCTCAGGCAAGCAAGAAGCTAAGACGCTCAGGCAAGCAAGAAGCTAAGACGCTCAGGCAAGCAAGAAGCTAAGAAGCTCAGGCAAGCAAGAAGCTAAGAAGCTCAGGCAAGCAAGAAGCTAAGAAGCTCAGGCAAGCAAGAAGCTAAGAAGCTCAGGCAAGCAAGAAGCTAAGGCAAGCAAGAAGCTAAGGCAAGCAAGAAGCTAAGGCAAGCAAGAAGCTAAGGCAAGCAAGAAGCTAAGACGCTCAGGCAAGCAAGAAGCTAAGAAGCTCAGGCAAGCAAGAAGCTAAGAAGCTCAGGCAAGCAAGAAGCTAAGAAGCTCAGGCAAGCAAGAAGCTAAGAAGCTCAGGCAAGCAAGAAGCTAAGAAGCTCAGGCAAGCAAGAAGCTAAGAAGCTCAGGCAAGCAAGAAGCTAAGAAGCTCAGGCAAGCAAGAAGCTAAGAAGCTCAGGCAAGCAAGAAGCTAAGAAGCTCAGGCAAGCAAGAAGCTAAGAAGCTCAGGCAAGCAAGTAGCTTGAGAATGTGAAGGGGAAGTGAATGTTTTATAAGAAGCAGGTGATGAGGTGCAGGTGTTGTGAATCAGTAATCAGGGGAGTGAATGAGTGGGCGTAGCATGCAGGTCTGGTGGAGCCGTGACACAATCATGGCCACCAAAATATTGTTTGTATTTTAATTCTTCACTGATTTTATATGATCAGCCAATTTACATATTACAATATAAAAACGGACAAAAATAAAGCTTTTTTTTTTTTTTTTTTTTTGGAAAAAAGCAACTTTTCTACCTAAATATACTTCCTCAGATTTAATGGTTTCCTCAGGTAAAAAGTTTTGAAGCCAGAAATTTCCCTGATGAAAGTTATAACTGATAATGAAACGCTTTTGCTTGATGCGCAAAAACGAAGATTAGTGGTTCTGGCATGTCAAGAGCGCATGTTTGAGTTTCCATTTACCATATTTAATGTGCGTAAATTGAAAATAAAATGCAAAAAAGTACTTTTCAAGTTGAAATAAAATTGTAAGGAAATGTTTCTTCAGAAATGTAATCAAGTAAAAGTACAATAAGTCAGTTTAAATTGTCCTTGAATAAAGTAGGCTACAGATCCCCCAAAATAATACTTAAGTAGCCTATAGTAATCAAGTATTTTACACCCCTGCAAACAAAGTTTATATTTTATTTGTATAACAGTTCCGAAATCTACTGACAGTAAATGGAATGATGCACATTTTCTGTTTTCAGATTTAGGTGAATTTTGGGTAAAAGATTTAATTAAATAATTATTTAAAATTAAATAGTTTTTGTGAGTTTTGTGTACTGACCCATGACTCACTGAAAGATGGTCAAGATAGGCTTATCATCGCTAGCTTGAGGAACAATGACTCTGACAACGACTTTTTCTTAACAGATGTTTTGAAATTCTTCTAATGTCTTGAAATGTTGAAATTCTTGATCCTCCAATGCCTGCTTTGCAACATTATAATTGATACAGTATAACAACTTCAATGTGCACAAGATTATTATTTATTAGCCTATGCAAATTCTGTAGGTTTTTTGTAAAAAAAAAAAAAAAGAAAAAAAAGAGAGAGACAGAGGGAGAGGTGTGCGCGTGTGTGTGTGTGTGTGTTGGTGGTGTTGGTGGTGGTGGTGGTGGTGGTGTATGAACAGCATGGCCAACATCGCGGTTCAGCGGATCAAACGGGAGTTTAAAGAGGTTCTGAAAAGCGAAGAGGTTCGTTTAACACCTACACATATGTGTGTATTTCGCTTGACAGCTGTCAATCAGGCCTTATGACTGACACATGTGCATTTGATCATGTGAGATGATAGACGGATCAGTTGTGACTCACTCTGATCCGGACTGAATCCGCTACAGCTGTGATTTGTCTCGTTCATTGAGTTAGTGCAGTTTAATGTGGGTTTGGGGTGTCAGATACGCGATTTGGGGTAATATTATGGGATGTTTGTCCCGTCCAGGCCGAATCGCATTTAAACGAGCCCAAACCCGGCGAAACGAGCCACAACACATATCTCTGTCATTCAAATTTGCTTATTTAATCTATTCTGTTGTATTTATTGTGTTTATGCAGTGATTTGATGTGTATTCGTGTGTGTTTATAGTGGGGTTTTCTTTATATAAAGGCCTGTGTGTGTGATTAGCCTCATGCTAACCGAAGGCCAGCTAGTGCTACATAAACACACACATTTACGCTTACATTTGACGTTAAAACAACATTTTTAGGCGCACAACAATTAATATTTGGGTTAATTTATGTGGGCTGGCATGTTTTTATGGTATGACAAACTTTTATGATAGTTTTGTCAAGGATTTTATAATAGCTTCGACAGAATCACAACAATGATAAGATTGATGATTAGGCTATTGTAATTGTATTACGGACGCAAATTTTCATTAAAACCTCCATTTGTGACTCGTGATTAATGTTTATTCTTTAAATAATATGTGTTATAATGAACTAATGTGTGTATTGAATGTTGTATGAAACTTTTAACATGAGTATAAACGAATTAAAACTTAAGAAACAATGAACTGGATTTACCGTCTAAATCTTTGATCCTTCATTGTATTAATCCAACTTAAATTACAGGTTTAGTTGGGTATAACCAATTCTAGTGAGTTGTCACAACTGTCAGTCACAAATAAAGTGCCAAAAATACTATAGTATTACCATGGTACAAAAACAATCACGTTTTTTATTATTTTTAGTTGCATTTTAACTTCTGATATCATCACGGTACCATGACTTTACTACAGTATCCCAGTTAAAAAATATATGTTTTGTTAAGAACGTTTGTTCATAACTTTGAGAGTGCCTTGTCAGAACTTTCTGGGGTTGTTTTTGCTGGTCCTTTTGATTTCTGGCGAGTTGGGCATTATTGGGTTTGAAGTTTGGATTTAGTTGCGAAGTTTAGGGGTTTTGACTTTGGATTTAATTGGATTTTGCTTTTTAAATTTCAAGTTTCAACTTTAAATTTTGGAGTCTGTGTTTATTTTTGAGGGCATCAAGAAAACTAATAACTACCATCCAAAGTTGGAAACCTAATCCATACTTTCCTAGGCATTTTCTGTTCTTAGTTTTGGGATGAAAGTGGCCAATTTTGTGGAATGGATTTTTATTTTTATTTTTTTTGTTGACTAATTTTCCTGACATTTCTTTTTATTTTCACAGACGAGTAAAAACCAGATCAAGGTTGATTTAGTGGATGAGAATTTCACAGAACTGAGAGGGGAAATCGCAGGACCGCCAGACACACCTTATGAAGGCGAGAGCAAAGGAATTATTCTGATCTATTAACTGTGTTTCTGTCTTACCTGATCAACCACATATATCTCAAGATATCTGCACTATTTGATGCCACGCCTTCCAATGGCACCTAAATAATCTTCTTTCTCCTTTTCTATCTGTTTTTTGAATGCAGAATAGCACAGTTACAGCTGTTATTAAAGTGTTTAGCGACATTATTAATGCCTTAGATTGCAGGCAAATTTGTTCAGCTCTTTTTCTTGATTTATCGAAGGCTTTTGATCATGACATTCTTTCAACGGGACAAGCTGTTGTTGTTCTGTCTCTAAAGGAGTCCCTCAGGGGTCTACTGGGACCCATTTTATTTTCCTTGTTTATAAATAATATCTGTGATAACATTCTCAATGCTAGGTCTTTAGAAAGATGATACGGCCATTTATTGTCGTGCATTATCAGCTTCACAAGCTCTTCAATACTTGCAATCAGCGTTTGATATTGTACAGTCTCGTCTGTGTCGACTTAAACTGATTTTAAATACAGATAAAACCAAATGAATGTTAATTTTTTAATTCCAAAGCTCTACAAGGAATCTTCCTGATATGACAGTGTGTGGTTATTTTAGCCATTTTTTCTTGAGACATTAGTGTCTCGTTTCTAATATATTCCCTTTCTGACACTGGAACGTGAATCAATTTTCTAAATGCATGCACTTTGTTTGTTTCTAAACGTTTCAGATGATATTTTTTAACATGTCTTGGTGACACATGTATGCATGCTTATTGGAGTAGATATTTACACTAATATGATATAAATTGTTTTGATTTTGTCTCTACTTTTATGTGACTTTCTGTCTTTTCCTGTTTTGTAGGTGGCAGATTTCAACTAGAAATTAAAATTCCAGAGACATATCCATTTAATCCACCAAAGGTGAGTAAACTGGGTTAAACACTGGGTTAAACACTGGGTTAAACACTGGTTTAAACACTGGGTTAAACACTGGGTTAAACACTGGTTTAAACACTGGTTTAAACACTGGTTTAAACACTGGTTTAAACACTGGGTTAAACACTGGGTTAAACACTGGTTTAAACACTGGTTTAAACACTGGTTTAAACACTGGGTTAAACACTGGGTTAAACACTGGGTTTCACACAAGTTTGACCCATCTTTTTTTTCTTAAAGGTGAAGACCCAACTTTATGCATGTTTTGTAAGATTCCCTTATCTGTCAAACATATTTTATTGGATTGTCTTGGACTTAATACAAGCACAATGCTCTTTTATGAGGTTACTTCACTTAAGGACATATTTAATAAGATTATGCCTGAAACGGTTTTGGATTTTTGATCATATGTTAATTTAAAGAATCTTGTATAATATGACTTCACTTGCTATTTTTGTATTTGTTTTTATTGTATTTAAATTATATTTGTGTTTTTGTAATTTAATTTTTATATAATAATAAAAATAATAAACTTTATTTTCTATAGCGCCTTTAAAAGTAGCATCTCAAAGCGCTTCACAAGAATAGAAACATGATAAAACATACAATTATACATTAATGACTGAAAAAAATAAAATACCAAATAAAAACATATTATGAAATGTTCGATTAATAATAATATGGAAATTACGAACAATTATGTAAAAGCTAGCCTAAACAAATACGTTTTAAGGGATGATTTAAAAACACTAAGGGATTCAGCTTGCCTAATCTCAGCTGGCAGGGAATTTAAGGCAAGTTTCGGAGCATTCGAAGAAAAAGCCCTATCTTGTCCTATTTTGCCATGAAAATAGCTTTGAATGCTGACATGGCATTAAATAAAATAATCTGAATCTGAATCTGGGTTAAACACGGGGTTAATCTAGTTTAACTGTTGGTAGTGTAAGACTGGATAAACTGGAAGAACTGGAAGAGAGGGCAAATTAACATTTGAATTTCTCTCTTGTGCACCATTCATGGATGGATATTCATATTAACCCATATAGAGTTTTGGGTGAATTTCAGGTGATCTCAGCATGATAGAAAGAGGGAATGGAGGAATGGGGGTTCAAGGGAAAAAGATGTATATTAAGATTGCTTAGGTGAGACTTGCGTCTCATGATCACCTGAAATTCACCCAAAAATCTATATGGGTTAATATGAATAATTATCATACGGTATCACACATGTTTGATATCATTTAGAGTTTAGAGATAATTCACACACACATAGGAGTGTGTGTCTTCCTCATAAGGCCTCCTGCTCTCAGAAGGTGTAAACTCAATTCAAATTCCCACTGTTAGCAAATGGTTGCATGTAAATCAGCTTCTGCCCCCAGTAAGTCTGGGACGGTGATTAATGTGAATTCTCACTGTGAACTCATGTTTACATATGAAAAGAGGTTTCTGGCTTGGTCTGTGTATATAATGAAATGCAACGAGAGGCTGGGTGATTCTGTAACCCAGACTAGCCCGTGATGCGAAGTGTACGCAAAACACTTCACATCATGTATTTTATAATGTCAAGGTATTGCATCTTTTCTCTTTATTCCAGAGTATTCGATGTTTGTATCTGTTATCTTTGAACTGATTATGCAACTGGCGTGATACATTTACCTGACATAATAAAGTGTAAACATTTGATTTTATTTGATTATTTTCAGTAAAGAGTTAAAAAGAATAGTCAAACATTTGCTCACACTTAATGATGTAGAGATATCATTAAAACCTTTTTCATTTATGGAGTCAGATGAAATAACGAGTTAATACATATGAGAAAAAGTATTTAATTTAATCAAATTAGTTTGCCACGTTCAGAGAATAATTTACAGTAATATATGGTAGATCAGGAGTGCTGTGAAGTTTGTGCAAACAATTATATTTTGCAGGAGCCTTCATATAAGTTCAATAAGACAAAAAAGACAGAACAAGCTTTATTTGAACACTTTACACTGCAAAAATAATGTTCTTCATCAGTGTTTCTGTCTTGTTTTCCAGCACAAATATCTAAACATTCTTAAATCAAGATACATTCACTGGAAAAGCAAAATCACTGAAGATATTAAGTCTTGTTTTATGAGCAAATGATCAAAAACTAATACTTAAAACAAGAACAAATATCTGCCAATGGGGTCAGAAAAACAAACTAATTCAAATGGAAAACAAGTTATTGTTCTGATCCCATTGGCAGATATTTGTTCTTGTTTTAAGCATAAAGTCAATTCATTTTAAATATATTTTACTTAATATCTGAAGTAATTTTGCTTCTCAAGTAAATTAATATTTAGATATTTCGCCTGGAAAACAAGATGAAAATACTGAGGAATATTTTACTGTAAAACAAGACAAAGATGTGTTTAGAAAATACTTTGTCTTTGCACAGGAACACGTGCATCACACACTTAAAAGTTGAATGTTCCCGCGCACAAACCCAGAAAACAAGACGCTCGCCGATCGACAACAACAACGTTTGAGGCGGTTCTGATACATAATCTCATTTACAGCATAAAAACTGCTGAGCCGCATCTAAAAGAAGCTTATTTACCTTCTTATTCTTCTACTTCTGTTATCTATGCACACGAACGATCAACTTTACAGTGTGCTGGAGATTGTAGTGCAGATTTTTGCTGCATTAATTTGCCAAATATTAGAGCTTTAGATGCATTTTGTATTTGCATTGTGATTCCCTGAATTGAAACTGAATCTGAAAATTGAAAATTGTGAAAAACTAGAAAATTGTGCCTGCTCTGCTATTGACTGATGTTTTTGTATGTTATTTCAGGTATTAATTCCACTTGTCCGCTGATGTTTTTCAGGTTCGGTTTATAACGAAGATCTGGCATCCCAACATCAGTTCAGTAACAGGAGCCATTTGCTTGGACATCCTGAAGGACCAGTGGTACGATCTTACTGAACGCACTATTGAGCTGTGAAGCAGCAGTGAACACTGAAACTGATGTGT
Organism: Gila orcuttii; assembly: GCA_026230005.1. Lineage (NCBI taxonomy): Eukaryota > Metazoa > Chordata > Actinopteri > Cypriniformes > Leuciscidae > Gila > Gila orcuttii. The sequence continues at coordinate 1,956,860 of JAPDVR010000016.1, read as the reverse complement.
GTGTGTGTGTGTGTGTCTCAGGGCGGCAGCCATGACCCTCCGAACAGTGTTACTGTCGCTACAGGCTCTTCTGGCCGCTGCTGAACCAGATGATCCACAGGACGCTGTGGTCGCCAATCAGGTATATAGAAAATGATGTATTTATTAGGATTAACCCCTTGAGATCAACTCGTTTTCGAGGGGGTCCCACCACATAACAGTCACTACATATCAAAAGCACAACAAAAACATAACAAAATACAAATTACCGGTAACAATACATCTACAAACAACAAAACACAAACATTCATTGAAAAATAACACCACAAAGTTGTAATAATAACAAATAATACATTTATATAAATTTATGCAAGTATAATAATAAATGCAAGAGGAAGGGGAAGTTATTCTGATTCAAGATTATTAAAACCATAATGATGTGCTCTGATAAATAGTTAAAAAAAAAAAACACAAGAATTTTCTATTTTGATTTCATGATGACTTTAAAAATACTTAAAGTCCCCCTTTAGTCAATAATTTTATCCTTTAAAACTCATCTTTGATCACCAACATTACATATTTCAACGTTTTTTTTCCCCATAAAAACAAATGTGTTCATGCTTTAAAATATCTTGAATGTAACTCGACACCCTTGCCTCATTTAGTATGCGCGGTTCTATGAATATGCAAATGAGCCCCGCCTCCACTCACTCACTCACTCAGAGATCCACTGGTTGACGATCACACGTTGATCTGATTGGTTACAAGGTAGTTTGTGACGTCAGAAACACCAGCGATTTCAAACCGTGTTTTTGAGACTGTCTTTGGTTCACTGCAGTTTTAAGGAGAAAATACTCAGCAATGCTGTCCACTTATGAATTTACACATGATTTGTCTTAAGGCATATTAAAAACACCACATAGACATATAAACAACATTAAAAGCTTGATTTTCAACACAGGGGGAGTTTAAATTTAGTTCTATCGAATTTAAGGCCATAAAAAGTCTTAAATATCTTAAATGGTATTATCAATCTGTTAATTATCATATATGTCATTAAGATGTATTAAATTTGGTTACAGAAAGACAGGAATCATGATGCTTCCTAATGTGATTATTATACTTTGAAAGTAATCTTTTTTTTAATATTTCAGTTTTATTATATGCAATAAATTGATTAAAAGTGACAGTAAAGACATTTATGTTACAAATTATTTCTTTTTTAAATAAATGCTGTTCTTTTGAACTTTCTATTAATCAAAGAATCCTGAAAAACAAAATGTATCACAGTTTCCACAAAAATATGAAGCAGCACAACTGTTTTCAACACTGATAATAATCATAAATGTTTTTTTTTAACATCAAATCATATTATAGTGATTTCTGAAGGATCATGTGACACTGAAGACTGGAGTAATGATGCTGAAAATTCAGCTTTGATCACAGGAATAAATTACACTTTACTATATATTCACATAGAAAACATTTCATATTATAATAATATTTCAATATTTTTACTTTATTTTTGATCAAATAAATGCAGCCTTGGTGAGCAGAAGAGACTCTTTCAAAAACATTAAGAAAAATCTTTCTTTCCCCTAAAACTTCATTGTACCATGATACTGTAGTTTTACATGTATGACTGATATGGCAAACGTGCAATTCAGAATTGATCTGCTAGAAGAAGAGATGCTAATAATACACATATTTACTAGCTATTATAAGTAAAGGTTGATTTGATTTGGGTGTCAGGCTGATGTGGTCACTTCCTGTTTTCACTGTGTTTATTTCCTGTCTCAGTATAAACAGAACCCAGAGATGTTCAAACAGACGGCTCGACTCTGGTCACATGTTTACGCAGGAGCGCCCGTCTCCAGCCCGGACTACACACTCAAAATAGACAAACTCTGCGCTATGGGCTTCGAGAAAGTGAGTAAAGAAACACACACTTACAAAAACCACAGTTAAAAAATGTTATTTTTGAATGTTCAAAATGTTTTTTAAAAATAATTGCTCTTGGTTATACGAATGTTAAGGGAACATTCCATTTAATCATTCTTCAAACATTATGCGAACGTTACTTTTGAATGTTCTGTGAACGTTCTGAAACATGTATAAACATTTAAAAAACGTCAGACAAACGTCCAACTAAAATTTTTCCGAAAAGAAAAAAAAACCATTCCATGAAAGATGTATAAATAATGTTTTTGTGCTAACGTTTTGAGAACATAATTAAAACCAAATAACATTGAATGAACGTTGTAATAATGTTACTGGAAGAATGTTTGTCCCTGTTAGCTGCGCTTCTTCTGTAGCACTTCTATGCTTAATATTTGTTCAAAAAGCATGTATAAAAATTAGGGCCTTATGAAATCCTTTTTATTTTCACCAAATTCCGTTTTATTCTTTTTGGACTCCTTTTTATTTGTTAAATTAAATTTAGTATTTTATTCGTTAAATTAAATACCATTTTTGGATTTTATTTGTTAAATTAAATTTTAGTATTTTATTCGTTATATTAAATTTTAGTAATCAGAAAGCATGTCTAATTAATTGAAATCATGCAACTTAATCAATTTAACAACAATTTATTAAAAAGTACATGTTAAGAGCCCTATGAAACTCTCAATTTCAATGAAATTTTTTCCATTTTAATGGTTTAATTAAGTTTTAATAATCAAAAATCATGTATATTTAATTGAATTAATAAAAACAACAATTTATAAAATTTAAAAATTTAATTTCTATGAAATTATTTTTCTGTTTCCCCCCCCCCAGAAATTCTGTTATGTTTTTTTATTTTTCTTGCAATCAAATAAAGGCATAAAACATTAATTTTAAACAATTTTAAAACATTAAATCAATATTCATTTTAATCATATCAAATAAAACAAACTTTTTTTGTCAAACAAATTTTACATCTGTAAAATATTTCAGTCACAATTTCTTCAAGTTAAATCGAACTTTTATATTGAAGGGTTACTGTGAAGCGAGTTTCTGTGTGTTTGTAACAATAGTTTTTCTTAAATGAAACGGTAAATCTTGATGAAAAGACTCTGGAGATGAAGTTCATGCGTTCACATCCTCATATACAGGGATGCAAACACATGTTTGGTCAAAAAAGAGAGAGGTAATCGAAGCCTTCGCCCCGCGGCAAATATCCAGATACTTACACTGCCACCATAAAGTTTTGACAAAAAAGGTTGTATAAAAAGATAAACCTCACATATTTCAGCCTTTAAATCATTTTTCACAAAAAAAAGGTTTTATAAAAAGATAAACCTCCCATATTTCAGCCTTTAAATCATTTTTATAAAAAGAATGAGTAAAAATAAAAAACTTGACATATACATTAATGCACATTAGCTTATCTTTTATTATTAATAGTAAAATTCGGTCAGATTTTCCCGTGGCGTCTGTCGTTGCTATGTAACCATGCACTGCGCTCTCCACAACGACAAAGAAGTTTTAGTAGCTAATAGATTTTCACCACTGTAAAATGCTTGCTGTAGCTCTGCTACAAGTTTTATTTACGGAGAAGAGAAAAACACCTGTAGTGTTTGGGTGCACCCCCATCCTTCATGTTGACTGAGCTTTCAATGTTGTTACGGAAAGGGTGAAGCTGATTGGTTGGTTCTTGTCACATGACCTGCGGTGCGCCTGCGGCATTCTGAAAAGTTTTTTCATCTCGCTGCGCCTGGAAAAATCGCTTCAATTATGAGCGCGCTTGCCGCGCGCCAACATTTGAAATAACGATCTTGAGAGCGCAAAAGACACGATATGTGAACGGCCCTATGGCGTTTATTTAGTCTCAAAACTCGCGAACAGAATACGAGGGCAAAAACAGTATACGCGCGCAGAATGCCATCCACGCACGGGCGCGTTTCTGCACCGTGAGCGCGCACAATGCCATCCTCGTGCGGCCCCTTGACGAGCTACCTCAGGCCACGAGCTAGTGGAAGAAACACTAGTGGTTCACGCTTGCGCGCATACTGCTGTTTTGGCGCGCAGTGTTCTGATTTGCTTATTTCCTATTTACTTGTTTGGTGGAGGCAATCCAGAATTACTGTTGGTGAAATTATAATCAGACCTCCCCCCTCCCCCCTTAAAAAAATCTCTTCGGATCTGCACGATTCACATAAGTCACCCAAACTGACGTGAAAAAGCGGGAGGCGCCGAAAAGCGCGCTGTTTGCATCCCTGCATATAGTTGTAAATTCTGTTTTTATGAGTGGATTCTGCGATTCCGTCCACATTTTCCTGCATTGTGGAATTCATAGACCCCTAACAAGTGCACATGCTATGCTTTAGAAGCCACTAACGTGATTTTGCATACTATTTAGAAGGTGTTGTAATGTTTTCCTCCGCAGAACGCAGTAATAGTGGCGCTGTCGTCGAAATCCTGGGACGTGGAGACAGCGACAGAACTATTGCTGAGCAACTGAGGAGCCAAAGCACCCGATCTGACACAATCACACTCTTTCTCTTCATCCTCCTGTTCTCACTCCATCTTTTCCATTCCTTTACTCAAAATACTTCAACCCAAACTGAAAAGTTTGTCATGTTTATGTTGTTCTGAACCTGTATTTCGTCAGCAGGAGACGTTTAGCTGAATGTTCTCGCTGCTCTTTCTCTGTACAAAGAAAGTGGCTGGTAATTATGCAGTAAAAATGCAGGTTTTTGAACAACATGAGCGCGAGTAAAAGATACGTTTACTTTCATTTTTGGGTGAACTGGCTGAGCTTTTCTTTCTCTTTCTTTTGTTTACTTATTTTGGTTGGGATGTGCCTTTTTTCTTTCTCTCTTATAATCTTCATCATCATCATCATTTCCCTCAGAACGGTGCTGCAATCTGACTCCAGCCCGACTGTAGCCCCTCACACACACACACACACACACACACACACACACACACACACACTCTTTCTCCCTCCCGCACAATCATTGGCTCTTTTATCTGGAAAACATTTTTAAAACTACAGTGTCAAACAGAATGACGTGAAATGGTTCCTTCACTCATAGATGTTCATCTCAAACATTCAAGACTGGAACACACACACACACACACGCAAATATATGAAAGACAAGAGTTCATCTGTAAATAAAGCTATTAAAGTCTGTATAAATTAAAGCACTGTGGCAATGCCTTTATTTATTATTGCTTTGTGGAATAGTGAAATAAACACTAGTTTCATGGCTGAGCATGTGATGTTTGGATGATCTGTGTTTTGCATTGACTGCAGTTCTGAGAGCACAAAAACATTCATACAGAAGTCTTTCTCTCTGAATATATGAGCATGGTGACAGATTTTGGCATATATATATATATATATATATATATATATATGAGAGAGAGAGGTAAGAGTTGTAATGTTTTTTAAAAGAAGTCTCTTCTGCTCACCAAGGCTGCATTTATTTGATTAAAAATAACAGAAATATTATGACAATTTAAAATAACTTTTATATTTTGATATATTTTAAAAGTCTCCAGTCTTCAGTGTCACATGATCCTTCAGAAATCATTCTAATATGTATTTATATGTATAATATTTACACTGAAGACTGGAGTAATGATGCTGAAAATTCAGCTTTGATCACAGGAATAAATTACACTTTACTATATATTCACATAGAAAACTGATGATTTACACTGTAATGATGAGTGTTTACACTAGTACCATGGTTTTTTGGACTATTTTTGGATATTATATTTTCAGATGGTACCATAGTAATAATCTAAGCAATTTACAGTGACTTGCAAATTGTAATCATTCAATAGATGTGTTTGTATGAAAGTACTACAGTATTACACTGAGCTCCTCTGGTTCCAGTCCAAACTGATCAGGATTCTCGGGTTCGGTCCGTTTTTTCGTGTTTCTGCTGGATAGATGCATATCTTTCTTCTAAAAGCACAGATAAACTCCATCTCCTTCTCAAGCCACAGATCTCACCGCTCTTTTCAAGGGATAGTTCACCCAAAAATGAAAATTAGCCCATGATTTACTTTATGACTGAAGTCACTCTTTTTTCAGATGAACACCATCTCTTCCAAGCTTTATAAATTTGAATGGCAGTGAATTGCCATTGAATCTGTTTTGATGTCCATAAGAGTGCATCTATCATCATAAAAGTGCATCTATCCATCATAAAAGTGCATCTATCCATCATATCCATCATAAAAGTGCATCTATCCATCATAAAAGTGCATCTATCCATCATAAAAGTGCATCTGTCCATCATAAAAGTGCATCTATCCATCATAAAAGTGCATCTGTCCATCATAAAAGTGCATCTATCCATCATAAAAGTGCATCTATCCATCATAAAAGTGCATCTATTCATCATATCCATCATAAAAGTGCATCTATCCATCATAAAAGTGCATCTATCCATCATAAAAGTGCATCTGTCCATCATAAAAGTGCATCTATCCATCATAAAAGTGCATCTATCCATCATAAAAGTGCATCTGTCCATCATAAAAGTGCATCTATCCATCATAAAAGTGCATCTCTCCATCATAAAAGTGCATCTATCCATCATAAAAGTGCATCTATTCATCATATCCATCATAAAAGTGCATCTATCCATCATAAAAGTGCATCTATTCATCATAAAAGTGCATCTATCCATCATAAAAGTGCATCTATCCATCATAAAAGTGCATCTATTCATCATATCCATCATAAAAGTGCATCTATCCATCATAAAAGTGCATCTATCCATCATAAAAGTGCATCTATTCATCATAAAAGTGCATCTATCCATCATAAAAGTGCATCTATCCATCATAAAAGTGCATCTATTCATCATAAAAGTGCATCTATCCATCATAAAAGTGCATCTATCCATCATAAAAGTGCATCTATCCATCATGAAAGTGCATCTATCCATCATAAAAGTGCATCTATCCATCATAAAAGTGCATCTATCATCATAAAAGTGCATCTATCCATCATAAAAGTGCATCTATCCATCATAAAAGTGCATCTATCCATCATAAAAGTGCATCTATCCATCATAAAAGTGCATCTATTCATCATAAAAGTGCATCTATCCATCATAAAAGTGCATCTATCCATCATAAAAGTGCATCTATCATCATAAAAGTGCATCTATCCATCATGAAAGTGCATCTATCCATCATAAAAGTGCATCTATCCATCATAAAAGTGCATCTATCATCATAAAAGTGCATCTATCCATCATAAAAGTGCATCTATCCATCATAAAAGTGCATCTATCCATCATAAAAGTGCATCTATCCATCATAAAAGTGCATCTATTCATCATAAAAGTGCATCTATCCATCATAAAAGTGCATCTATCATCATAAAAGTGCATCTATCATCATAAAAGTGCATCTATCCATCATAAAAGTGCATCTATCCATCATAAAAGTGCATCTATCATCAGAAAAGTGCATCTATCCATCATAAAAGTGCATCTGTCCATCATAAAAGTGCATCTATCCATCATAAAAGTGCATCTATCCATAGATAGCCGGAAGGTAGTTATTTTATTTTATAAAGTTTTAAATATTAATATTTTCTTACACAAACGCATCGCTGTGTAGGATGACTTAAGTGTGAGTAAATCATGGGCTAATTTTCATTTTAAAGTGTTGGCTACTCCTAACATCAATAACTAAACCAAAGGCGCACTAGACAGATGACCTATAGATTGCATTTCGCTCCCGTGTTATTTCAGACACGGTAATGATGTTAAAGGTGTAATTTCCGTCTCAATCCCCACATCATCTCCGTTACCTGTCCGCGAGGCGAGCCCACCTGTCGCGCGCATGATTGACAGCTGAATAGCGGCGCGTCTGGTTACCGGAGCGCAACGCGACACCCGGAGCTCCAGTGACGGCAGACCCAGAAGAGGACAGATCCAGCGCGGATCTGGTGCTCCTGGAGGATCTCCTGTAGGATCTGCTCGGGGGGATGGAGAGGATCTGTGTGGAGATGCTGTTCTTCTCTGCGCTGTTGCTCGTTGAAGGTGAGACACGCATTCGAACCAGATTATACATTCATATTCATCTCAGGCTGGTTTGGTAGACCCAGCGGTGGATAATTAAGCAATATGTTCTTCAAAGACAACAAAAACAGTTCTAAAAACGCTTTTTTGACGGTCCCATTAAGGTGTGAACTCGTCATTTTTTAAATTTCTCTGATCATTCGAAATGTTTTTTAACGTTATTCGAACGAACATTCCATTTCAGAATTTTGCAAACATTATGGGAACGTTACTTTTGAATTTTCTCTGAACGTTCTGAAAAAAAAAAACCATTAAATGTTCAACAAATTTGATTAACATTCTAAAATCAAGATTTGCTTGAAAAGCAAAATGACTTAAGATATTAAAGTTTTGTTTTCTGAAACATTGATCAAAATTAAGTGAGCTTTTGCTTTTAAAATGAGTGTCAGTGGAGTTTTCTGTTGCTCGTTGAAGGTAAGATACGCATATTCGAACCAGATTATACATTCATATTCATTCCAGGCTTTGCTAGTGGTGGCTAATTAAGCAATAGCCTATGTTCTTCAAAGACAACAAAAAATAGTTCTAAGAACGTTTCGTTGACGGTCCCATTAAGGTGTGAAAACGTAATTTTAGAATGTTCTCTGATCATTCGAAATGATTTTTAACGTTATTCGAACGTTTAGGAAACATTCCATTTCCACGTTCTGAAACAAATAATAATAATAAAAACAATACATATTCAACAAAAACGTTTCCTGGGTTACTGGTTAAGACTTTTAATCAGGTTAGTTGGAAGTTTGTATTTTAATATACAGTAGCCTACAATACTGATAAATGTTTTGTTTTCCAGTACAAATGTTAACATTCTAAAATCAAGATTTACTTGAAAAGCAAAATGACTTTGTTTGATATTAAGTTTTGTTTTCTGAAAGATTTATTGAAAATTAATTGAGTTTTTGCTTTTAAAATTGTCAGTGGAGTCTGAAAAATAAGTTTCCCTTTGAATGAAGTTCATTTTTGTGTTGTTACAGATCATGGTTTAAGCATAAACTTGGTTTATTTTAAAACTTGTATTTTACGTAAATTGTTATTTGAAATATTGTTTTATATCTAAATGTTTTAATATTGCTTTTTTCTTCTTTTTTTCGGTTTAATATTGTTTTGTGTTGTGTCTTAAACTTTTATATATTCTATATACAATATATTCTCACATTTATCATAAATTGGTTTAGAAATTTGTTACACCCAGCCCCATTACTCTAACAAGAAAACATGAATGTGTTAAAATTGTATTAAAACCTGGTAGGCTATATATTATGAATATTAGTTGACTCTTTGACAAAACACTTTTGTTCCAGTTTAGTCAGCTTCCCAGCTAACAGGGATCGTTCTCAGAACTTTAGCTAACGTTCTTCCAGTAACGTTAATATAACATTCATTCAAAGTAATCTAGTCAGAAACATTATTTATACATTGTTCATGGAGCTTTTTTTCCTGAGGTTTCCATTTTTCCCTAGCTTTACTAGGATGTTTTTTAAATGTTACTACTTGTTTCTGCATGTGTGTGTGTGTGTGTTCAGCAGCTCATTGTGCTCAGGGTCGATACGCACACAAACTCTTGAATGATCTGATGGAGAATTATTCCACTGCTCTACGACCGGTGGACGACACTGACAAAACCCTCAACGTCACGCTGCAGGTCACGCTTTCTCAGATCAAAGACATGGTCAGTCTCTCTTCAGTAGTTTCAGTTTGGTTCCAAAAGTGATTTTTCACAGCTGTCAATCATGTGACATCATACACTCGAAAAAATAACGGTTCCAAAAGTGAGTTTTTGCTGCTGTCAATCATGTGACATCATACACTCGAAAATATAACAGTTCCAAAAGTGTTTTTTCGCAGCTGTCAATCCTGTGACATCATACACTCGAAAAAATAACGGTTCCAAAAGTGTTTTTTCGCAGCTGTCAATCATGTGACATCATACACTCGAAAAAATAACGGTTCCAAAAGTGTTTTTTCGCAGCTGTCAGTCCTGTGACATCATACACTCGAAAAAATAACGGTTCCAAAAGTGTTTTTTCGCAGCTGTCAATCATGTGACATCATACACTCGAAAAAATAACGGTTCCAAAAGTGAGTTTTTGCTGCTGTCAATCATGTGACATCATACACTCGAAAATATAACAGTTCCAAAAGTGTTTTTTCGCAGCTGTCAATCCTGTGACATCATACACTCGAAAAAATAACGGTTCCAAAAGTGTTTTTTCGCAGCTGTCAATCATGTGACATCATACACTCGAAAAAATAACGGTTCCAAAAGTGAGTTTTGCTGCTGTCAATCATGTGACATCATACACTCGAAAATATAACAGTTCCAAAAGTGTTTTTTCGCAGCTGTCAATCCTGTGACATCATACACTCGAAAAAATAACGGTTCCAAAAGTGTTTTTTCGCAGCTGTCAGTCCTGTGACATCATACACTCGAAAAAATAACGGTTCCAAAAGTGTTTTTTCGCAGCTGTCAATCATGTGACATCATACACTCGAAAAAATAACGGTTCCAAAAGTGAGTTTTTGCTGCTGTCAATCATGTGACATCATACACTCGAAAAAATAACAGTTCCAAAAGTGTTTTTTCGCAGCTGTCAATCCTGTGACGTCATACACTCGAAAAAATAACGGTTCCAAAAGTGTTTTTTCGCAGCTGTCAATCATGTGACATCATACACTCGAAAAAATAACGGTTCCAAAAGTGTTTTTTCGCAGCTGTCAATCATGTGACATCATACACTCGAAAAAATAACGGTTTCAAAAGTGAGTTTTTGCAGCTGTCAATCATATGACATCATACACTCGAAAATATAACAGTTCCAAAAGTGTTTTTTCGCAGCTGTCAATCATGTGACATCATACACTCGAAAAAATAACGGTTCCAAAAGTGTTTTTTCGCAGCTGTCAATCATGTGACATCATACACTCGAAAAAATAACGGTTCCAAAAGTGAGTTTTTGCTGCTGTCAATCATGTGACATCATACACTCGAAAATATAACAGTTCCAAAAGTGTTTTTTCGCAGCTGTCAATCATGTGACATCATACACTCGAAAAAATAACGGTTTCAAAAGTGAGTTTTTGCAGCTGTCAATCATATGACATCATACACTCGAAAATATAACAGTTCCAAAAGTGTTTTTTCGCAGCTGTCAATAATTAGAAATCATACACTAAAAAGTTACCCCTTCTAGACAGGGGTTTTTACAGATGAAACATTTTTGTTTCCCCAAATAATCTTTCAGTGAACAGTAGGCCTACTTAAAGCTGCAGTCGGCAAGTCTGGCAGATTGAGTGGACTTAGGCAAAATTTTGAATGTTTACAACTCGCATGTCCCTCCCCCACTATCAACGAATACCCTCCCACCGAGTTCGTGCTCGTCAGTGCGTGTGCAACAGATTTTCTGTGAACGCGCCCGTCTCATCAGCATCCATCAACACCATGGAGTATTTGGAGCTAGTCAGATAGCACATACAATAACAGTAGCTTTACTACTATTCTTACTCTCGTAAGAAAGATAGAGTAGCATTGATTCTTCCAAAAAGCCGAACTTTATCCCTTCATCTGGACGTTTATACACCTAACGTTACGTTCACACGGATTTCAGTGCAAACAAAGCTAACGAACCTGCCCAACAAGTGCTAACGTTACCTATCCATACCAACACATTTGGGCAAACATACTTAGATTACTAACATAACACTAAGAAATAAAGTAACTGGTTGATAAAGCACTATTACCTGTCGAGAAGAAATGTTGCAAGCTCTGCATCCACCTTGAACCCAATTAAATCACGTAAATCTCTCCACCTTTCAAATGCCGATCCGATGTTGATCCTGGTTTTATTACGGGCAAGGTCGCTTTCTTTCTTTACTTCTTTCTTTTCAGCAGGTGTTCTTTTTTCCTGTGTTGTTTTTGACCTTCTAGCTCTTGAGGTTAACCGAGGAATTGGAATCTTTTCCGCCATCACTCTTCATTACTGCGCGATTGAAACGTGCGCGAGGGGTGGCGTGTGCACGACCTGTGATTGACAGTCAGATCTCACACCCCCCTGCGCTGATTGGACCCGATGATCCGGGAGCGGTGGATTTTTGCAAAACAAATAACACACTCCAGGTGGAGTTAGAAGCTCGGGGTTTTTTCTAAAACCACTTTATTTATGTTGTTCTGTCGGATTATAGTGTATATTTCACTGAATATGAAATGTTGCCGACGGCAGCTTTAAAATAACCATTTTCCCTAATCTGAAGAACATTTTTTAAAATGTAAGAATAAAATCTAACCTTTTTCACTCTAAAGAACCCTTTTGTGCAATAAAAAGGTTGTATACATGTTAAAAGTTCGATGCCAATAAAGAAGCTTCAGTTTAAGAGTGCACATGTGATATATATAGCCGTCGTCTCTCTCTCAGCCACTCTCTCTTGCTGTCTCTAGTTGGCATCTAATATTAACAGCAGTCTGAGTGTGTCTGCTCACTGACCTTTAGTAACATCATATAGCTAATGCTAGACATACTGCAGTGTCTGTGAAAGGAGTAGAACGGAAAATGTGCATATTTTAATGTTTTTATTCTGCTGCAGCTACTTCACACATTATAATAAAATAGATGGTTGATCAAGACCAAATCAGATCTTTATTTTTAAGATCATGAGATTTAAATGTTTTAACACAAACATAAAGCAGTAGTTTAATTATTTAATAGGAGAATCACCCGATACATTGCAAACTCAATCAACTGTCCGTCTCTGTCACCTTCATTTTCTTTATATAGCGCTTTTTTTAACAATATAGATTGTTTCAAAGCAGCTTTACAATAATATAGGAAATGAATAATAGGTAATAGATGATAGGAAATGAGCTCTGTGCAGGACGAGAGGAACCAGGTGTTAATCGCGTACCTGTGGATCCGACAGACGTGGCACGACGCTTACCTGAAGTGGAATAAAGACGAGTACGATGGGCTGGAGGTGATTCGCATTCCCAGCAGCCTCGTGTGGAGACCAGACCTGGTGCTGTATAACAAGTACGCCCGTACGTTCATGCACACGTTAGCTCTCCTGTCACTGTTTTCTGTTGACATCTCTATACAGCTGCGGTGAGGAAAATGAGCAGTTTCTTTTAAACACGAGCTATTCTGCTTTCTTCGCATCTCCATCTCTCTTCAGTGTGTAATGTTGCTGTTTGAACATGAAAAATCTCTGTAAAGTCACACAGTTCTTCTCTATATCAGTGTCAGTGTTTCTGAACTCCTGAAACGCCTCCATTGTAGTCTTGAGTTTCTCCCGGGAACGAACACGTCACAATATTCCTCATTATAATAATTCATACGCAGAATAAAGGGGCGGGGCCTGGTTGAGTTAGTTAGTAGTGTGTTAAACTGGTGGTTATGGGAAGGGGCGGGACATTTCCCAAACACACTCGAAGCGCTCGACCAATCAGAGCACAGTGTGCTTTTCAGAAGGAGGGGCTTCATAGAGACAGGAAGTAAACAGAGCGTTACTGACAGACTGGGAAGAGAGGAGCTGCAAAAATATGAAAAATAATGTGTTTTTGAACATTCAAGGATGAAAACATATTTTAGTAGACAAAAACAAAAATGTAAAAGGGCATAATAGGTCCTCTTTAACTTGAATTGTCTCTCTGTGTGTTTTTTCCTCTAAACACACACATGTGCGCTGGCAGGGCGGATGATGATTTCTCCGGGCCGGTTGACACTAATGTGGTGCTGCGGTATAACGGTGAGATCACGTGGGACGCCCCGGCCATCACGAAGAGCTCCTGTGTGGTGGATGTTTCCTACTTCCCTTTCGACAGCCAGCAGTGCAACCTTACCTTTGGCTCATGGACCTACAACGGAAACCAGGTACAAACACCAAACACAGATGCCAGAGACAGAAGAGAGAGAAAAAGCATATTTTAGTGCTTTTAAATCATCACGTTTTCTTGAGATTTTTTTTTTTTAGTTGAAGTCATTTTATAAAATGGGAAAATGTTGGTTAGCAAAGAGCCCACTTCTTTTATGTATATGGTATTTTCCTAATAAAATAAATAACTGCATAACATATACTCCTCACTTAAAGGTGCATTGTGTAATATTTAGGATGATCTGTTGACAGAAATGCAATATCATATGCATAACTATGTTTTCAGTGGTGTATAAAAGCCTTACATAATGAACCCTTATATTTTTATTAGCTTAGAATGAGGCATTTCTGTCTACACACACCGCGGGTCCCTTACATCCACATGTTTCTACGGTGGCCCTGAACGGACAAACGTGTTTCGCCACTATGTTGTTCTTCATGATAAGAAGCTAGCTAAAGTCAGCGAACAATAACAATAATATTTTGCAAAAACATAATTTTACGGAATAATTAAGTAAACCTATTTTCGTAATTTACCTTTGTAAAGAAGCCTCATTGCTACTCTCTGTGGTCTCAGACGACGACATCTCTTCCTGTCGGCCACTGTAACTTCTGTTGGATGCAATTCACAAACTCACCACTAGATGCTACTAAGAATTACACACTGCACCTTTAATATATAGTGTGGCATGCGTTATAAAGTCGTAACTATCTGGTGTCGAATCGGTGTCCTCCAGGTGGACATCGCTATGGGGATGGACAGCGGCGACCTCTCGGACTTCGTGGAGAACGTGGAGTGGGAATGTCACGGGATGCCGGCCACGAAGAACGTGATCATGTACGGCTGCTGCTCCGACCCGTATCCCGACATCACCTACACGGTTCTGCTGCAGAGGCGGAGCTCCTTCTACATCTTTAACCTGCTGCTGCCCTGCTTCCTCATATCATTCCTGGCTCCTCTGGGCTTCTACCTGCCCGCGGACTCGGGAGAGAAGGTTTCGCTGGGCGTGACGGTTCTGCTAGCGCTCACCGTGTTTCAGATGATGGTGGCGGAGAGCATGCCTCCCTCCGAGAGCGTTCCTCTGATCGGTGAGTCTCTGATCTACTGATTAGCTGTTTTAGGCCACATTTACACATATTTCCCCCCCTCCGTTTTCAAAAAAGTTGTCATTTACATCAACCCGCATAAATACGCCGTCGAGCGCCATCATAACTATGCCAAACTGGGCGCTCACATGACGTTAAACATTTTCTGGCGCATAATGTAACGTTTGAGAACCTAAAACCCTGTTTCTCCCAGTTGACACGGCAACACATAACCGGCGTTATCAGAAATCTCCAGTTTTTAGAAATAAACGTTTTCTGTGATAAAAACGTGGTTTTCGTGTAAATGAGAGGCCAAACCGCAGGGAAATATCTGCGACTTCCCTTCGTGTAAACGGGGCATTAGTGAGGGTCATATTATCATTCATGTAATTATGTTGGCTTGACAGAAACAACGTACTGAAATCCTATTTAAGTTGATTCTCTGAGACTAAATTTCGAATAATGTTTTAAATAATGCTAGCGACATGTTAAACCATGCTAAAAACATTCTATCAATGTGATAAATCATACTAGCAACATGTTAAACGTGTTAACAATGTTAAATCATGTTAGCAACATGCTAAATTATGTTAGTGACATGCTAAAACATGTTAGCAACATGCTAAAACATGTTAGCAACATGTTAAATCATGCTAGCAATGTGCTAAAACATAAAAGCAACATGTTAAACATGTTAGCAATGTGCTGATTCAAGGTACCAACATGTTAAATCAAGCTAGCAACATGTTACATCATGCTAGCAACATAGTATGCAACATGTTAGCAATGTGCTAAAACATGCTATCATCGGGCTAATCATGTTATTTTATGTGAACAACATTTTAAAACATGTTACCAACATGATAATTCACGCAAGCAATGTGTTAAATAATGCAAGCAACATGTTAAACAATGTAAGCAACATGTTAAACAAGTTAGCGATGTGTTAAATCATGTTAGACAAATGCTAGCACTGTGGTAATTATGCTAGCAACATGCTAATTAATGCTAGCACAGTGTTACAGTTTTTTCCAATCGCTATGACAGTTTTTTCTATACATTTAACAAGTTTCCTAAACTCTTAACGCACCAGCACACCTAAAACACACAATTGGCAAAACGGTTAATTTCATGCTCAAAATCACACATTGTAAACTAAACTCCAAAACTAATTTTCAAAATACAATAATACACTAACATAATACACTATGTCTAACAAAACACTGCAAACATGTTTCAAAATCAAATAATTATTCAAAACACTAACACATGTTCTCTTCCAACAGGAACATTTAGTCAATCATAACACAATGACAAAAAAACACTATCATCAGCTGGAATGACAGAAACTGCATTATTTTATGTGTCAGGTCTGCCCTTATACAATAGACAGTATATTGTATTGATTATAGATTGTGTTTTGAACTGTAGTTTCTTTTGAAGCCTCTCTACATTTTTGTTTTGTTGGGTTTAGTAAATGCATGCATTTTGTTTATTTTGCTGCAGAAATTCAATACAAAAAATGAATGACCATCTCAGAGTAGCTTTATAGATTGTACGGTTTATGAAAAAAACGAAGACAGAGACAGAATTGCTGCAATACAGTAAATACTTTATTTGCAAAAGGACATTACTGAAATATAACAAAATATGCAATATAGCTGCCATTTATTATGTGAAAATACAAAATATACAAACAGAAAAAGCACAAGAAGAATAAAAACAATTAAAAAAAGAGTCATCTTCTAATCTGCCCGGTCTTCTGCATTTGGCCACATGTTCTCATCCACATCACACCTGATATCTTCTCTGGCAAGGCATCGTGGGAAGAATCGTTTGGCATGCCTTATCCACCCCTGGCAGTGTTCAGCTGTGATGTCTTGGCATGCAGCATCCATTGCATCCAGGAGGGACATTTGGTCCTGTGGATGATGGTCAAAAACCTTCCATCTCCAGGATGAGAAAAACTCCTCAATGGGGTTGAGGAAAGGGGAGAAAGGAGCAAGGAAAAGGGACATCATCCTAGGACAGGCGTCAATGAACTGCACAGGAATGGTGGAATGCCACATTGTCCATGTGATCACGTTGGCAAGTGGTCTCTCACCTGTCCCCTTTCTACCTCTGGCACAAGTCTTTCGTGCAGGTCTTATTTCATTAGTTACCCTAGCTCTGGCCCTTCTTTGAGCGCCACCACGCATTCTAACTCCTCTCCCTTGTCCTGGTACACGTCTTCCTCTACCTAGTGCAGACATTATTCTTTCTTTCTTTCTTTCTTTTGTTGCTCTATATTGTTCTCTTTACACAAAAAATCAGCCCGAAATGTCCTCTTTTATACTATATGGTCATGCAATTGAAAGAACCTCAACACCTGAGTGTGTTTCCTAGATTTGAAATTAGCTGTGATTTATATTTTTGCATTATTCAATCAGCTGTTTCTCAGTAACAATAGAATAAAATACAGGGGATATATTTGTATTTCAATTCACAATATAAACAGCTGTTTACCTTGACTTTAGCCTGGGTTAGGTTTAGAACATGGTGTTATCTGTTCTGACATACAGTGTTAAAGCATTGGTAATTTTGGCAGTAAAAATCCATTGTTTTGGTCTTGTTTGAGCTTGTGTGTAAAAGAAGTTCAAGCATTTTAAATTTGTGTTAATTGTATGCATTTTGTGTTAAAGCAACAATAAATGCGTTAATAGTATAGCTTACACAGGCGGATGTAGTGCTAACTGTGTTTAGAGTTTTGGAAAATTGTTAAAAGTATTGAAAAATCTGTCATAGCAATCGTAAAAAACTGTAAATCATACTAGCAACATGTTAGCAATGCTAAATCATGTTAGTGACATTCCAACAATGTTAAATCATGCTAGCAACACGTTAAAACTAGCTGACAATGTGCTAAATCATGCTAGCAACTGTTAAAACACATTAGCAATAAATATTTATGTTATTATAAAGAGATTTTAAAACATGCTTTATATATATTTGTGTGTGTCAACAATTAAATTCAAACTTTCAGGCACATTATGCCAATAAAACAGCCAACTGGCGAAAAATTTTGAACTCAATTTTGACTTCTGATAGTATGCTATTTTGAACAGAAAATTAGTGTCTGTATCTGAGTGTGAACGTGCTGAGATCAGATACAGTGAATATTTCAAAAGACAGCAAGAAAGGGATTGACACAGAGCTGTCTTTCTCCGCTAGGTAAGTACTACGTTCTAGGTTAAATCATGCGAGGAACATGTTAGCAAAATGTTAAAACATGCTAGCAATGTGCTAAATCATGCTAGCAACGTGCTAATCATGTTAGCAACATGCTAATTAAAAGATAGCAAGAAAGAGATTGACTTTGAGCTCTGTCTTCCTTCGCTAGGTAAGTACTACGTAGCGACGATGACTATGATCACAGCGTCCACTTCTCTGACCATCTTCATCATGAATATTCATTTCTGTGGAGCGGAGGCCAAACCGGTGCCGTACTGGGCCAAAGTTCTCATCATCGACTACATGTCCAAGATCTTCTTCGTCTACGAGGTCGGCGAGAGCTGCGCGTCACCGTTCGGAAAGTCGGAAGAATCCGAGCCCTTCATCCGCAAACACAAGAACATCAAAGAGAAACCGAAAGGAGCTCCGCCTCCCTGTTGCCCCGACGACGACAAACCGGCCACATTCCATCTGACCTTTAATCCCTGTGTTTACTGCAGTTGCCGTGGCAACGGCGGAATTCTCGGCTGCGACCCGAAGCTGGTTTGGAATGTTGAGTATATCGCGAACTGCTTCCGCGAGCAAAAGGCCACGTGCCTGAAAGTGGCAGAGTGGAAGAAGATCGCCAAGGTGATGGACCGCTTCTTCATGTGGATATTCTTCATCATGGTCTTCCTCATGAGTATCCTCATTATCGGGAACGCACCTTGAGACTTGACTAGAATCAAAGCCTCGAAGTTCCACAACACATGTTTATTTTTTTGCAAATATCTGCCAATGGGGTTTTAGAAAACTTGAGTTTGAAGGGAAAACAAGATTATTTTTCTGATCCCGTTGGCAGATAAGCATATCTATTGTTTTAAGCATAAACTCACTTACTTGTAATTTTTTTTTCATAGAACAAGAATTATATCTTCAGTCAGTTTGCTTCTCCTGTAAATGGATCTTGATTTAATATGTGTAGATGTTTGTGCTGGAAAACGAGACAAAAACACTGAGGAAAAATAACATTATCTACAGTGATTCCCTGAAACTCTTGAGAATGTGATTTAAGTTAAGAAAGACAATGCTCTTACAATTATAATTGTGTGTGAGTGTGTGTTTGTGAGAGTTTGTTTGTGTATGTGTGTGTGTGTGTGAGAGTTTGTTTGTTTGTGTGTGTGTGTGTTTGTGAGAGTTTGTGTGTGTGTGAGTGGGTGTTTGTGTGCGAGTGTGTGTGAGAGAGTTTGTTTGTGTGTGTGTGTGTGTGTGTTTGTTTTGTGTGTGTTTGTGAGAGTTTGTGTGTGTGAGTTTGTTTTTGTTTGTGTGTGAGTGAGTGTGTGTTTGTGAGAGTTTGTTTGTTTGTGTGTGCAAGTGTGTGTGCAAGTGTGTGTTTGTGAGAGTGTGAGTTTGTGTGTTTTTGAGAGAGTTTGTGTTTGTGAGAGAGTGTGTGTGTGTGTGTGAGTTTGTGTGCGTGTGTGTTTGTTTGTGTGTGTGTGTGAGAGAGTTTGTGTGTGTGAGAGTTTGTGTTTGTGAGTGAGTTTGTGTGCACGTGTGTGAGTTTGTGTGTGTGTGTTTGTTTGTGTAAGAGTTTGTGTGTGTGAGAGAGTTTTTGTGTGTGTTTTGTGAGAGTTTGTGTGTGTGTGTGAGAGTTTGTGTTTGTGAGTGTGAGCGAGTGTGTGTTTGTGTGTGAGAGAGTGTGTGTGTTTGTGTGTGTGAGTGAGTTTGTGTGTGCACGTGTGTGTGTTTGTGTGTGCACGTGTGTGTGTTTGTGTGTGTGTCTGTGTGTGTGTGTGTGTGCACGTGAACTTTGTGTCACACTAGTTTGTGTTTGAGACTATCAGACAGAGTAAAGAGGACGTCGTGTGATTCCCTGAGAGCCTCTAAAGGCCAGTTTGCGGGTCAAGAGCTGATTTAGTGATCAGGTTATAATGAGGTTACGGCAGGTTTAGGGTTCAGGTTCAGCAGTTAGTTGTGATGGGTAGGGTTAGAGATTGCATTGTGTCAATTAATGTCTTTACAAAGATAGATGTACAAGTGTGTGTGTGTGTGTGTAAGTTAATCTGAGTATTAATAATGTAGACCATCTTGCCTCTCAATGAGCACATCAGTTATGCCACTCTTTCTGAAAAGAGATCTGTTGTTCATTAGAAGGCTGTAACCGTCTACATTACAGGAGTCTCACACACACACACACACACACACACACACACACACACACACACATGCACACACTCACAGACACACACACACACACACGCACGCACACAGCTATACAAGTGAGCAGGGTCCGAAATTAACACCCGCCAAGCACTAAATGCGGGTAGATTTTCCGTTTGGCGAGTAAATCTCAAAAGGCTATCCGCCACACTGGCGGGTGAATGTTCCAGATATCCCAAGTCTCCCGCATATTGATAGCGGCTCCCTGATGCCCGCAAATTAGTTCAAATCTCCCGGAATCAAGAGCGAGCGAGAAAGAGCGCGCACATACTGAGCTTCAAACCGTGTAGCGCGCGCACCGAGAGGGAGAGAGCGAGAGACCTTGCGTGTGTGCTTTGAAAAAAATGCTTTTTTTCATCAGACTACGTTTTTTTCGTCAAATAAAAATAGCAGGCCTACCTCAATCCACAGCTTGTCACTTTAAAAAAAGTAACATGTCAACATGATGTGGGGTGAGTCTGGGTCTCCGATGGCACAGATGTCCCGGGAATACAGAGATAACTAGAGTGGCCAACTTCGGGAAGCGCCTTTCATTTGCTTGTGGATGTTTGCTTCGCTAGTGATATTGCATTGTACTTGCACTAGGCCTACTGCTTTATTTTAATACCGCGTATATTTAGCAAGTAACTTCGTCGCTCTTTCTGTCGAAATGGTCCCACAGTAGCTACTTCTTTTCACTCGCTTCATTGTGCTTGCTCAGTGAAATATGTCTTTAGGCGCGTGTGGTTGCGCGTGTCGACGCGCCGCGGGATTTAACAAATATAGGCTATACACTGTTTTTTTTTAACCATGCAGCAAACAAACAAAAAAGCTAAAAAAAAAAATACATATATATATATATAATTTTTTTCTTACTTTTAAACCGTTTAACTGATAGTATTAATAGGTAAAATGTTTTACTTTCGGTAAAGTATCTGATAGTTTTACAAAACCTTCAAAAGTTCTGTTATGAGCACTAGTTCCATGCTCACATCTTCCATGTCTTACTATTTGTTGCTCAGTTTTGACTTCTATGTACTCTTATTCATTCAACATAATACCTTATCTCAATTAAATGTACTGAAATTAATCTATATATGTGACACAAAAAATCTGTTTATTATTTTGGCCGGTAAAAAATATGCTTGGCTGGTGGATTTTTTCATCTAGCAGTCCCCGTGGCAGGAGAGCAATAAAGTTAATTTCGGACCCTGCAAGTGAGTACTTAACCGTCTACATTACAGGAGTCTCTCACACACACACACACACACACACACACACACACACACACACACACACACACACACACACACACTTGTATTAGATAAACACATGCACAATTATACTGTCACGATCACTATGTGCTGGGTTGATAAATGTACACTGTACCTTTAATGCATCAACGCAGTGTAAAGCATCTGCTAAATGCTTAAATGAAAAGAAGCCCCTGTGTCACCTGTAGTGTGTGTGTGTGTGTGTTTGTATAGAAATGTTTTACATTAATTAATGTTTTATGTTTTTGACTTATTGTACAGTTTGGTCATAAATGTACCATAACAGAGGTTTGTGTAATTCATGCACTGTTTTTTGTTCTTCTGTTAAAGAAAATGTAAATCAGTTAGATTTCTTTATATACAATTTACATCATGTTTTATTTGTCTGCGACTGTCCTGTGTTTAATGGACTGTACTTGGAAAAATTGACTTTTCAAACAAAAAGCACAAGTTAAACTGATGTTTGGCTTAAAATGGGATTTGTTAAGCAGATCTTAACATATTGCTCAAAGAAACATAATAATTTTACTCAAACCAAAGGCCTCGCAGTGATATATGAAGTGTGTATCATGTATCATAACATATATCTGACACCTTAGAGTTCTGCTTATGAGATTTAAAATAGTTCTTCCTTCATCGCACTGAGAAACTTTAAAAGAGATTGAACTGTATGCTTTAAAAAACGTATAACGGGGAAAAAAAGTCAAAAAATTAAAGATTTGAAAATAATATCTAAATGAATTAGATTAAATTTTTTTAAAATAAATTGATGAAAATATTTAAATAAAACTTGATTTAAATAAATAAATAAATAAATAAGATTAAAATAAGATTAAACTAAGTAACTACATTATTAAATGTATATATATAAAAAAAAATTTATTAAAGCTAAAAACTAAAATTAATAGGCAAATAAAATTTTATTAAAATAAATAAATGAATTAATACATTGGATAAAATGAAATTGATTAAAAAAAAAAAAATTGATTAAAATAAAATAAAGTTTTTAGTTTTTAATAAAAATAAATAACTACATAAAACATTTGATTTAGATAAATAAAAAATAAATGTGATAAAACTAAACAAATAAATAAAACTTGGTTTAAAGAAATAAAAATAAAAGTAGTGTAAAAAAGTCAAAATTAATAAACAAATAAAATAAGATTAAACTAACAATTATTAAATGTATTAAAATAAAAACATTAAAATAGACTAATGAAATTTCATTAAATGATAAATTAATACAAATATGTTGATAAAATAAATTAAAAAAATACGTATATCCAACACTACAGTACTACGGCAATTAAAAAAAAAACGTAGTGATGCACTTAAATAGAAAATAAATATTATACACATTTATAATATAATTTGCCATCATACTTGTATTTTTGTTCTATTTCCAGCGCCCCCTAACGTCATATCGTAAATCTAATCCGGTTTCTTTCACCCTGCGTGAAATCAACGAAAATAAATAAATGACAAGCCAGCAGAGATATGAATTAATATCAAAACCGACTACAGATGTTTTGTTATTATTATGTATTTGTCTCAGTTGCAGTTCCGATCGTGTCCAGCAGAGAGCGCCAGATCCTCACAGATACCGATCCTCTTTATTAACCGTTAACTTCTAAAACTGAGTATAGTGGTTTATAAAGTTACACACTAACTTACACTAGCTTGGCGCTTTCATTTTAATTTATTCATATTGTTATAACAGATTCTATGAACGTTATTTACTGTTAAATATCGTGTGTAGCGAGTTATGAGGGTTTTATCTAAATCTTGAACAGGTAAAATGATAACGGACACGACTTTCAGTGTTTAAATGTGATCGCTTATTGGATTAAACGGTCGATTAAATATAAAGTGAGTCATAATAGCACAATAAGTAAACTATTAGCCCCTAGTGTTAACTTTACAAGTACAAAAAACTTACGTTTGTTTTGCTGGTGAAATAAGTAAACCTGCTCTCCCTCATCTCATCGTTCCCGCCGTTGTGCCTCCCGACGTCGTCATGGAGACGGAATCCTGCTTGCGTCATCATCTGACAATAAACTTCCAGTTTCAGCCTGTTTTTGTTTCGTAAAGTTTATTCGCAGATTTATTATTCTGAACACACGCGGATCGTGGAGACTTTCAGAGATTCAACGATTGTTTTCATAATCACTGCAGGACTGAAGAGTTTCGGGTAAGTTTGTTTATTTTGTCATATTTTGAACATCCTGAAATACTCAAACAACATCATCCAGTCTAGAATACATATTATATTATAACCGTTTTCAGTGTTAGTCGGTGAATAAATCATAATCATCATTTAATCAGTGAACAGTTAGGCTAGTCTTTCTAACAGAAATTGAGTATGGATTTGTTTTGATTTGCACTGTTGTTTTGTATTTAATATCTCTGCTTTAAAACTTGTTTGTGGGAAATTATTTTAAATCACTATGGTTATAATATTCCGTCACATCTGAATAAAATTTGCTTATGTGTTTTATGTATTTTATATAAATAAATAAATAATAAACTAGTACATTAGATTAAAATGAATTGATTAAAATAAATAATATTTGATTTAAATAAAATAAATTAAAATAAATTGATTAAAGTAAATGAATAAAACTGTATTTTAATAAAATAAATAAAATTAGATTTACATACAATAAATTAATAAAAAAATACTTAATTGAAAATAAATAGATAAAAATAAATCAATAAATTATATTTAAAAGTAAATACACAACTACATAAAAACATTATAGGTTTTGTTTATGTATTTTCAATGAGAATTACATTGCAACACTTTCCATTAGAGAGATTTTCATTAACTATCAATACATTACAGTATTTATTAATCTTTGTTAACGTTAGTTAATAAAAACACAGATGTTTATTGTTAGTTCATGTCAGCTCAGGACAGGCCCATTAAATAATATTAACAGATACAACTTTTGATGTTAATAATATATTATTAAATGTTGAAATCAACACCAAATGAGATAATAAATGTTTTAGGATTATTTTTCACAGTTAACTAATGTAGTTGTTTAAAAATGGTACCTTATTGTAAAGTGTAAATAAAATATACTGCATATTTGGACACTTATAAATGTCTGAACAATATTTTGCATTGGATCAAGAGGCAGTATCTGTCTCTCTTCATCTTTTTATCAAATATTTTATTGGTAAAGTGTGTTTGTGCATCTTTCTTTACAATAAAAATGACATTAATTTCATATTTTTTTCAATGCAGTGACATGCATACTTGGGTTTCCAAATACATTTGAGACCGAAATGATTGAAATGAAAATAAATGGATTAAAATAAATCAATACAATTGTATTTAAATACAATACATTAATAATAAATTAATACTTTAGATTAAAATAAATCAATAAAATTAAATTTTAATAAAAATAAATAACATGTGTTTTATGTATTTTAAATGACAATTACATTGCGACACTTTCAATTAGCGCCTGTATCTGTCTCTCTTCATCATTTTGTCAAATGTTTTAATGGTAAAGTGTGTTTGTGCATCTTTCTTTACAATAAAAATGACATATTTTGTCCAAATACATTTGAGACTGTAATGATTCTCCTCTCGCATTCAGAGTCTTTGTATTTACAGTGTCTATCATAAGTGAACACACTCATGCTAAAGTTGACTAAAAAGAGGAATAAAAAATCATCTTTTGGAAATTGATCTTAATGCCTTAATTTAAAAAATGAGGAAAAATCCAACCTTTAAGGACACCAATTTTCTTTGTGAATGAATAATGTATCGTAAATAAATAAATGTTCTTCATTAAAACACAGGGTGCATAAGTCAGGAAACCCCTATGTTAAATTCCCATAGAGACAGCAGATTTTTATTTTTAAAGGGATACTCCACCAGTTTTTCTTATTAAACTATGTTATTCCCTTAACTAAGACGAGTTGATACATACCTCTCTCGTCTCAGTGCGTGCACTATATCGCTCTGTATTGCCGCAAAACTATGTTAGCACTTAGCTTAGCCCATGCATTAAATATGGGCCAAGCAGAGAAGCGACCAAAAACTTCCACGTTTTTCCTATGTAAACACAGTTACTCGAGTAGTGTAACTTGACCTGGGCTGGTGACACAAAATAAACCGTTGCGCTTTTCTAAGCGTTTAAAATTGATGACTATATTGTATGGCGGAATACCATAACAAGTGCTTTTGAGCACTTCGACTTGGCGCAATAATATCTTCACTCGTGAAAAGTCCTCTTACCGGCTCCCGCTTCCTCTCCCCCTCCCTCTGACATTTCCGTCAATACAACCAACGTGACATGCACCGGTCTTTCGCCAGCTCCGGTCTGTTCTGGATCATATCTTTCTTGCCTCTCACGGTCCATAAGAGCTAATTCCTCCTCCGTGTACTCGGGTTCAAACAGATATGGCTCTGGGTCTGCTACAAAGAAGTCATAATCATCTACAAAGTCCGCCATTGCAAATGATCTGCAGTTTGCTAATAGCACAGGTAGTAAAAGTCACGTTGGTTGTATTGACGGAAATGTCAGAGGGAGGGGGAGAAGAAGCGGGAGCCGGTAAGAGGACTTTTCACGAGTGAAGATATTATTGCGCCAAGTCGAAGTGCTCAAAAGCACTTGTTATGGTATTCCGCCATACAATATAGTCATCAATTTTAAACGCTTAGAAAAGCGCAACGGTTTTTTTTTGTGTCACCAGCCCAGGTCAAGTTACACTACTCTAGTAACTGTGTTTACATAGGGAAAACGTGGAAGTGTTTGGTCGCTTCTCTGCTTGGCCCATATTTAATGCATGGGCTAAGCTAAGAGCTAACATAGTTTTGCGGCAATACAGAGCGATATAGTGCACGCACTGAGACGAGAGAGGTATGTATCAACTCGTCTTAGTTAAGGGAATAACATAGTTTAATAAGAAAAACTGGTGGAGTATCCCTTTAAAGGCCAGTTATTTCATGGATCCGGGATAATATGCATCCTGATAAAGTTCCCTTGGCCTTTGGGATTAAAATATCCCACATCATCACACACACTTCACCATACCTAGAGATCGGCATGGTGTTATTTCAGTTAGCCTAATAGCTGGTTTGATTAGCATTGAGAGATGATCTTATGGAAAGTTCCCCATGGGTGTGTTTACTTATGCTAGGCACTGTATAGAGTGTTTTATTGTTGATTTGATCAGGATGGTCAGGAAAGGAGCGTTTGCGCAGCGTTCATCCAAACATGTCTCTCGACCCTCGGGTGTGAAGCGTGTCTCTCCGCTGGATCCGGGATCTCCAGAACCTCCTCCGCTCCTGATCAACCCGACGGATCCTGACGACCAGGTTTACCTGCACGCGGCGGCCATCTTTCAGAACACACACCTGGAGAAACCGGCCGCTCAGAGGCTCATCAGCTTCGGGAACAGGTCAGAGGTCATGCCTGAGGTCAGGGGCGAGGCGTCTCAGCGGCGAGCATACCAGCTCGCGTTCAACGCGCTCAAATGTAAGTTTCACACACACTAATGAAGAGAAACGTCTCAGGTTATGGCAACTAACAGCAGATTACATCTAGGGCTGGGTTAAAGTTTGTTTACTTAATATCAGTGGCGTAACGAGCCAACACCGGCCCTTATGCAGGATTATCAAGGCTAATCAAACTCATTCACTCACAAACACACACACACACACACACACACACACACACACACACACACACACACACACACACACACACACACTCACACTCACATTCTCTCTCACACACTCTCATAGACACTCTCACACACACACACACACACTCACTCACTCACATACACACTCACACATGCACACACACACACAGACACAGAGTCACAGACACACACACACACACACTCACACACACACACACGCCGCTTGGAGGTGATAAGGGCGTCTGCCGGACGATGTAATGAGATTCACGTTGGTACCGTACCGTCAGCAGTGAGGATTGATTTCTCTGTGTGTGTGTGTGTGTGTGTGTGAGTGAGTGTGAGTGTGTGTGTGTGTGTGTGTGTGTGTGTGAGTGAGTGTGAGTGTGTGTATGAGTGTGAGTGTGAGTGTGTGTGAGTGTGTGTGTGTGAGTGTGAGTGTGAGTATGAGTGTGTGTGTGTGTGTGTGTGTGTGTGTGTGTGTGTGTGTGTGTGTGTGTGTGTGTGTGTGTGTGTGTGTCAGTGAAGAACATGTAGAGCCGGTTGTCTGACAGGCGTTATCATCCATCAGTTAAGATGGGTTGGAGTTAGGAGTTAAGGAATCCATTAGGAGTTAAGACATGATTACAGATGTCTCCCAAACGTCTTTACATGCACCTTAATTAGAGACGGTAACGAGATGCAGCGCTTGTAGTCGAGCTGAATGTTAATCTCAGACGCTCAATAAATACAAACACATTCTCTGAGGAATATACCGGATCCTGATCCTGTGTGTCTGAGGGGCGTTTCACTGGAACTGAGATAAAGAAAATAGAGTAATTATGATTTTATTGTACAATGCAATTATTATTATTATTACCTGTAAAATAAAATTATTATTATTATTAAATAAAATATTAAGAAATGTATTACTAATTTAATACTGTTATACTGTAGTAATTATTATTTAATAATAATAATTTCATTAATACAGTACAATTGTAAAGTTAAATTATTGTAATATTGTTATTAAATAAAATATATTAGAATTGAAATACTGTTATATTGTAAAAAAAACTATTTAATTATAATAATTTTATTTTACAGTAGAATTGTAAATAATAAATGTGAAATAAATTAATTAATATTATTAATATAATTATTAAATAAAATATTTGAAAAAGCATTACTGATTTAATACAGGTATAGTGTAATAATTATTATTTAATAATAGTTGTATTAATATTGTACAATTGTAGAGTAAAATTACTAGAAATATATTACAATTGTAATACTGTTGTACTGTAAAAAAATATATATTAATAATTGTATTTTGTAGTACAATTGAAAAATAAAATGAATATTATTAACTTAAAATAATATAATTATTCTTATTTTATTTAATATTTTCATTTCATAATAATAATAAAATCATCATTATAGGTATTGTAGCGTCTCTGGAGAAAACCGTCATCATCGTCCAGCTCAGTTCAGTTCTCATATAATGGTGTCAGTGCAGGAGATCAATAATATTGTTGAATATTAAAGTCCCTGTAAAGTCAAAATTAAGTATGTGTTCTGAGTTTGTCACACCACAGAAAAATGTGTTATTAGCCACCCAGCCAAATTTGAATGATAAAAAAAGCCGGCAAGTACATAAAATAAACATAAAAATGAGCAGTAGTCTCTGCCATAGACTGTAAAAAATAGGTCTCTGCTCTCGAACGCTGGGGGCGTGTCCTCTGGGGGCGTGTCCGCTGCTGCGCTGAAACCACACCCACTCGCGGGAAGTATTACACTCACCAGCTGTCGGCGCGACGGGAGGATGAAGGCCGAGGCGGGAGATAGTCGGTTCGGCCCCATGCACCAGTAACAGCGGATTATCAGTGAATCCCAGTTGTCTCCGACGACGTTTATAAAACTATCCCGTGTAAAATGATCACTACAGAGGCGGGTGTTGGCAGTGATCCTCAGCTCTCCATCAAGGTGTCTCTTCACAAAATTAATCCACCTCTTCTTGATGTGATCGTTTTTTGGAAATGTAAATGCGGACACTGAT
>JAPDVR010000016.1:1910027-1922527 GCA_026230005.1 Gila orcuttii | reverse complement strand
TGGACGCACCAAGTACATATTTTTTTAATTTGGAGCGTAAAGCAGCAAAGCACAAACAGATGGCCTGTTTACGTCTTCCTGATGGAAGGATGACGTATGATAAAAAAGATATGCGTCGTCACGCTGTGGATTTCTATTCAAATCTTTACACTGCTGAGCATTGTGATGAAAACTGTTCTACACAACTGTTTCAAGATTTACCTCAAATAGACTCTGACTCAAAGACTGCTTTGGATATAGATATATCCTATCAAGAAATAACTGCTGCCCTGGGCCAACTCAATTCAGGAAAATCTCCAGGCATCGACGGTTTGCAACCTGAATTTTATAGACATTTTTGGCATTGTTTTGGACGGGATCTTTTTGAAGTGTTTTGTGTATGTAACAAGGATGATATGCTGCCTGTGTCCTGTCAACGGGCTGTTTTGTCATTGTTGCCGAAGAAGGGGGATTTGTCTCTTTTGAAGAATTGGAGACCAGTTGCCCTTTTGACTACTGAATATAAGATTTTATCCAAATGCCTTTCAAATAGGCTTAAAAAGTACCTCCATCTAGTAGTACACAGTGATCAAACATATTGTGTTCCAGAAAGGACAATATCGGACAATTTGTTTTTGATACGGGATGTTTTGGACATTTGCAGAGTTTCTAAAACAGAAATTGGTTTAATCTCCCTGGACCAAGAAAAAGCGTTCGACCGTGTCGATCATAACTTTCTCTTTAATGTATTGAATGTTTTTGGGTTTGGGGAAGGTTTTTTAAAATGGGTGAAATTGTTGTATGCAGGGGCTTCTTGTATTGTCAAGGTAGGAGGTGGACTGAGCCGTCCAATTTCGGTAACAAGGGGCATAAGACAGGGGTGCCCTTTATCAGGACAGCTATATAGTATAGCAATTGAACCTTTACTTTGTAAACTGCGAGAGAAAATGTCTGGCTTACATATACCTGTTATTTTTAAGACATCAAAAACAGTTTTAAGTGCTTATGCTGATGATATTACCGTATTTGTTAAAAATACGCAAGACATTAAGGTTTTGTCTGATGCACTTTGTGTTTATGAGAAGGCTTCAACAGCCAAGGTGAACTGGGATAAAAGTGAAGCCCTTTGGGTAGGGCAAGGCTTTTCAGAGAACCTCCCATCATTGCCTAGAGACCTCAAATGGAAATTAGATGGTTTTAAGATATTAGGTATTTTTTTTGGTTCTAATGAGTTTCAAAAATTAAATTGGGAGGGTGTAGAGGAAAAAGTGTGCACACGATTGTCTAGGTGGAAATGGTTGCTACCCCAGTTGTCCTACAGGGGAAGAGTTTTGGTGGCCAATAATTTGGTGGCATCCACTTTGTGGCATAAATTCAATGTATTGCAACCACCAGCAGGTCTAGTTCAAGCGATTCAGAGGCACTTGGTGAACTTCTTCTGGTCCGGATACCATTGGGTCCGATCTGCTGCACTGTATCTTCCTATACAAGAAGGGGGGCAGGGTCTGGTGGACATCAAGGCAAGACTAATGACTTTTCGTTTACAAACCGTTCAAAGACTGCTATACAACAACAATTTTTCTTGGATGGACACTGCAATAGCCCTTTTGCGGAGGGTAGGCGGAATGGGCCTCGATAAACATTTATTTCTTATGGATTTACAAGAACCTGAGTTGGTAGACCTTACCCCATATTATAAATCTATGCTTGAAGCCTGGAAAGTTTTTACTGTGTCAAGATCACCTGATGTGTCAGCTGGGCCTTGGCTGTTGGAGGAACCTTTGTTTTTTAACCCTCTTCTCTCTTCAAGACTTTTGTCATCCGCATGCTTACGTTCACGGTTGCTGGCTGCTGGATATATGAAGTTGGGCCATGTATTGAGTAGCAGTGTGGAAGCTATAAGCCAAAGGACTGAAGTGAAATCTGCAAGAGTGATACAGCAGTTAATTGCAGAAGTACGTGGGGCATTAGGAGAGGAATACAGAGATTTTCTGGACAACACAACGGTGATTCATCAGTGGACAGAAGGGCATGATTATGTTTTTCCCTCACTCATAGTAAGGGCTGCTGTGGAGAATTGGGAAGAGGATGATCACTGTTTATTGACTTTTAAAACCCCCGTTTTGGATTGTTTCGAGTCAACTGGGAAGAAGGCCTTGTACTTGACCTGTTTGAAAGTGTCAAATGCCAATTTTTTGACTGGTGTTTTTTCTACAAAATGGATGGACTTTCTTGGACTTGACTCTTCCCCTAAAGGCTGCTGGCGTGCTCTGTACAAATGTCCAATTAATAAGCGGACAGGTGATCTCCAGTGGAGAATTGTACATGGAGCGATAGCTACGAACAGACATGTGGCGCATCTTTAATCCTAGTGTTGGGGTGGGTTGTCCTTTTTGTTTAGAGGTAGAATCAGTGTTCCATTTATTTGTGCAGTGCTTACATTTAGGGGATCTTTTTACCCTTTTAAGCAATTGGTTTTTATCTTTAGATGAGGATTTTTCCTTCAAATTGTTTGTTTATGGTCCTAGGTATTCCGTTCAAAGGAAAAGGACTTTGGTTTTAATAAATTTTTTATCAGGCACTGCAAAATTAGTAATTTGGAAAACAAGAAAAAACAAACTTCTAGGGCAGGATGCAATAAATGTGGTTCCTATGTTTTTGGGGCTTGTGGCAGCTAGACTAAAAGTAGAGTTTGCGTACTACAAGTTGGTGGATTGTTTACCAAAGTTTGTAGAAATCTGGTGTGTTAATGAGGTATTGTGTACTTTATGTGAGAGAAATGAATTGGTGTTGAAATTTTAAATGTCCATGGGTATATAAAAAAAAAAAAAAAAAAAAAAAAATTGTTTGAAGTGTGAATAATCCAAGACTAAATTGTTACAATAAAGGTGTATTCAAATTCAATTCTCTCTCTCTCTCTCTCTTTCTCCCTCTCTCTCTCTCTCTCTCTCTCCCTCTCTCTCTCTCTCTCTCCCTCTCTCTCTCCCTCTCTCTCTCTCTCTCTCTCTCTCTCTCTCTCCCTCTCTCGCTCTCTCTCTCTCTCCCTCTCTCCCTCTCTCGCTCTCTCTCTCTCTCTCCCTCTCTCTCTCTCTCTCTCTCTCTCCCTCTCTCTCTCTCTCTCTCTCCCTCTCTCGCTCTCTCTCTCTCCCTCTCTCTCTCTCTCTCTCTCTCTCTCTCTCTCATTGAGATCAAATCCATAAGATGCAAATGAAGGAATAAAGGTCAATAAAGGGCAAAGTCTTGATTGGTCAGGTGACCTTATGGGCGCCGGGATCACGTTCACTTTGCACTGCAGATTATTCTCCCATGATTCCCGGCGGCTTCATCAGTTTTCATCAGGTTTCCGAGTGCAGGGACACGAACACTGAATTGGCTCAGGGTTTCTGGGATTGTTGCAGTTCACTGGAGGAGATAAAGGCTTTTTCGCTGTTTAACAGAAAGTCCACAGGCTTCATAGTGATTTTGTCCTTGAGTTGCACTGGTTCCCCTGCCAGAAATACCACGGTAAATATCAGGAGAGCATGTAACTCATGCAAACAGCCTGATTAAAACTCTGGGCTAGAACGAGTCTTTTCTCACCTCTGACAGATAGATGGTGTGTCTTTGTGTGTGTGTGTACATGCGCACAGTGTGTTTCTCACATCTAAGAGATAAAGAAGAGAAATGGAGCTTCTTCTATTGTGTTCATTTTCTTTCTCCCTTTGATTTGCTGGTGTTTTCTCCGCTGTCGTCCATCACTGCACACTGTTTGTGTCGCATGACTCCGCCCATGTGCATGACATCATCGGTTCTGTTTCATGACTCCGCCCATGTGCATGACATCATCGGTTCTGTTTCATGACTCCGCCCATGTGCATGACATCATCGGTTCTGTTTCATGACTCCGCCCATGTTTATGACATCATCGGTTCTGTTTCATTTATTTATTACCTATTTATTTACCCTCTTATTAACTTATTCGTTAATCTAATTATTTATTTATATATTTGATTTTACTATAATAGCTATTTATTGAATTAATAAATTAATTAATAATTGATAATTTAATAATTAAATTAATAAATTATTTATTATTTATTTATATTTTTACTTTTAACACTATTTTTTATTTATTTATGATTATTGTACATTTTTGAGATTTACTTTAAATCCATTTTTTAATCTAATTTTTGATTATTATGTTTTTAATCTGATATTTATTTATTACTTATTTCTTTGTTTATTTACTTATTTAATTTAATCAGTTTTTATTTATTAATTTTTTTCATCTAATTTTTGATTATTTCTTTGTTTATTTAACCATTTATTTACTTTTTTTTATCTAAGGATTTACTTATAATTTATTTTCATCTAATTATCCATTTATTTTTTGTATTATTATTTATTTTTACATTTATTTTTACAATCTTTCCTGTAAACATTTCCACGTAATTTCCAGCACTCCCTCCCCCGGCCCCAGTTGGAAACCCCTGGTCTTAATCCAGAATGATGACATCATGACTCCGCCCACAGTCCTGACATCATCGCTCCTCCTCCCTTCTTTAAACCAAAGCCCTCAACAAGAGTTAATAAGTGAATCTCAGATGATGAGTTGAGAGTTTCTCCTGTCCTGCAGAGCATTAGTGAGGCTGGAGGGTTATTCCTCATCAGAGGAGCTACTTTTCAAGCTCTTATCTGATTGGCCGGCAGCTGTGCTTTGGCCACGCCCACATGCAGTGCTGATGCTTCATTGATGGATGATGTGCTCCACTGGAGGTCATTTGTTTTCTCCGATGTTCATTTTAAATGTTTGAACACAGTTAATTGCGTAATGAGTCAATGATCAGAAGGTTAATGACTGAAGCAACAGGAGACATGAATCAGAGAGATTTCCTCATGTATTAATGAGTGCGTGTGTGTGTGTGTGTGTGTGTGGTTTTTTGTGTGTTTGTGTGAGTGTGTGTGTATGTGGTTGCGAGTGTGTGCGGTTATGTGTGTGTGTGATTGTGAGTTAATGTGAGTGTTTGTGTGTGTGTATGTGGTTGTGAGTGTGTGTGTGCGGTTGTGCGTGTGTGTGTGTGTGAGAGAGAGAGAGGTAGAGAGATTCTTCTCTGTGAATTGATGATCATGTTTGTTGATATTTCCTGCCCACACACACACACACACACACACACACACACACACACACACACACACACACACACACACAGTGATGGTCTCCTGTCAGGCCGGATGAATGGGATGTTTGAAGTTGTCATGGAAACCGCTGATTGGAAGAGGCGGAGATCACACCTGTCAATCAAGATAAGAGTCTTATCTTCACTCACACACATCATGAACAAGATTCCTGCAAGAGGCTTCAGGAAGAAAATCCCAAATCCCTGATTTCCCTTTTACTCACATGCAAACATCAAGAAAAATTCTCTCTCTCTCTCTCTCTCTCTCTCTCCTCCTCCTCTCCCCCCCTCTCTCTCTCTCTCTCTCTCTCTCCTCCCTCTCTCCTCTCTCTCTCTCTCTCCCTCTCTCTCCTTCTCCCTCCCCCTCTCTCTCTCTCTCTCTCTCTCTCCTCCCTCTCTCCTCTCTCTCTCTCTCTCTGTCTCTCTCTCTCTCCTCTCTCTCTCTCTCTCTCTCTCTCTCTCTCTCTCTCTCTGTCTCTCTCTCTCTCTCAAATTCAAATTCAAATGAGCTTTATTGGCATGACTTGTACAGTATTGCCAAAGCATTGCCCATTACACATGCAATGAACAAATAATCACAAACAATAAATATAATAAAATAAAAATCAATAAACCAGTCAGTGTAAAAAAAAATAAAAAAATGCATGAATACATTTTTAACATTTAAAACACACATTTTTGTACGTTTGTACCAACATTCAAACAAGACAAGAACAATTCTGACTTTAGTTTTGTTCACTGGCTGACTCTCATAGTTTGTGGCAGGCTGTTACATACTTTGCTGCTGTTGTGATTGAGCTAGATTTTTCTCCCAAAATATGATTTAATTTTTCTGAATTTGGTAATGCCATAAAATTTGGTTCTAACTGTTGGAATCTAGTGAAATAGTCCGATCTAATGCTGTGATAGTGATCACAGTGTATCAGGAAGTGTTCTTCTGTCTCCACCTCTCTCTGAGAGCACAGAGAACACACACACACACACACACACACACAGAGAACACAGTCTCTCTCTCTCGCTGCCACACACACACACACACACACACACACAGAGAACACAGTCTCTGCTCTCTCGCTGCCACACACACACACACACACACACACACACACACACACACACACCGAGAGAACACAGTCTCTCTCTCTCGCTGCCACACACACACACACACACACACACACACCGAGAGAACACAGTCTCTCTCTCTCGCTGCCACACACACACACACACACACACACACACACACACACACACACACACACACACACACACACACAGAGAACACAGTCTCTGCTCTCTCGCTGCCACACACACACACACACACACACACACACACACAGAGAACACAGTCTCTGCTCTCTCGGCTGCCACACACACACACACACACACACACACACACACAGACAGACAGACACACACACACACACACACACACACACACACACACACACACACAGAGAACACAGTCTCTGCTCTCTCACTGCCACACTCTTAGCTGTCCATCGTGTTCGATGATGACGCTTGCTCCAGGGGTGGGGGGGGGTTAGGTTTGGGGGTTCAGCGACCTTGCCGCTGGTGCCACTTTTCGTGGGCGTTGAGTCCGATCCTTGAGCCGCACACTCGACCACAGATGGAGCAGGGGAAACCAGATGCCAGGGGGGTGCCAGCCACCCATTGGTGTCTCTTGATGCGCCTCTCGGATCGTCGGTCTTGGTTGGTTTGGTGTATTTGAGAGACAGCAGTGGCACTGGTAACCTGCCAGGCTGATCTGTCAAGTGCCAGAGATTCAAGTTGCGTAAGGGGGATGTTTGCTCGCTTTAGAATGTCCCTGGTGTAGTCCTTAAAGCGCCGCTTTTGCCCTCCCGCTGACCGCTTAGCGCCCATGAGTTGACTGTAAAGGACTTGGCGGGGCAGGCGGTGTTCAGGCATGCGTATGGTGTGCCCTATCCAGCGCAGATGTTTTTTGGCCACAGCTGCTTCCATACAGATTGAGTCAGTATTGCTGAGGATGACTGTATGGGGGATTCGATCTTCCCAGGACAAACTGAGGATCTTCTGTAGGCAGCGAATGTGGAAGGCCTCTAGGCTGATAATGTGTTGGCGGTATGGGGTCCAAGACTCTGCCCCATAAAGCAGAGTGGAGACACAAACCGCGTTGTAAACAGCGACTTTGGTACTGACCTTCAGGTTACGGTTTTCAAAAACCCTGCTGCGTAGGCGTCCAAAAGATGATGAGGCTTTATTTATCCGGGTGTGTATTTCTGTGTCAAGGGAGCAGCATGAGGACAAATCGGAGCCGAGGTAGGTAAAGTGGTCCACTGTTTTAAGTGGAACACCATTTATGTGAAAGCTGGGGGATGCGAGGGCGGGGGTTGTGAGATGGGACATGATCTCGGTTTTTTGAATGTTGACCTGTAGGCCAAAGGATTGGTACAAACTGGTTATTGTGTTAAGGGCGTGCTGCATAGAGTCCGGGCTATGAGCTAAGATGGCACAGTCATCAGCATACTGAAGCTCACAGATTTGGCGGATCTTTGTCTTTGTGCGGGCCTGGAGCCGACGGAGGTTGAAAAGACTTCCGTCAAGTCGGTATTCCACATGGACACCATCTTCATGTCCCATGACGCGGTGGAAGAGGCAGGTGATGGCAGAGAGGAGGATGTTAAAAAGCACCGGAGCCAAGACACAGCCTTGCTTCACCCCAACATTTACCTCAAAACACTCTGACTGGAGTTCTCCCATGAGCACTCTGGCTTTCATCCCTTCATGCAACTGCTGTAGGATGCTGGGAAACTTGGGTGGTACCCCAAGTTTGAAAAGGTGTTTCCAGAGCAGTTGACGGTTGATGGTATCAAAAGCTTTGCTGAGGTCGATGAAGGCAATGTAAAGGTCTTTGTGGTGTTCACGGCTCTTCTCCATCAGCTGCCTCAAGACAAAAATCATGTCTGTCGTGGATCTGGTCTTCCGGAAGCCACACTGCGTTTCCGGAAGCACAGCTTCCGAGATGTGCTCAACCAGTCTGCTGAGCATGATCTTGGCCAGGACTTTCCCTGCGATGGAGAGGAGAGATATCCCACGGCTGTTGCCGCAGACTGCTCGGTCTCCTTTCTGTTTGTAAATGACCACGATGTTAGCATCCTTCCAGTCCTGTGGGAGGGTCCCATGTTCCCAGATGTTTTGGATCAGGAGGTGCAGGCGACGCGTGAGGATGTAACCTCCGTGTTTGAAAACCTCTGCAGGGATTCCATCGGGTCCAGCGCTTTTGCAGTTCTTCAGCCCTACAATGGCTTTCCGGAGTTCTGAGTAAAGTGGTGGGGTGTCCAAGTGCGTGATTGGTGGCAGGTCTGGGAGATTATCCAGAATATATGGATCAACAGGATTGATGTGGTTGAGGAGGCTCTCAAAATGATTTGCCCAACGGGCAAGAATCTCGTGGCTGTCCTTGAAGAGCATGGCGCCGTCAGCTGATCGGACTGGGGCAATCGCCCACTTCCTGGGTCCATACAATGCTTTTATGGCATCATAAAAGCCTTGAATGTTATTGGAGTCTGCCAGGTTCTGGATTTCTTGCGCCTTTTGCACCCACCAGGCGTCCTCCATAGTCCTGAGGGCTCGCTGGGTTGCTGTTCTTGCAGCACTGAAGGTGGTTTTAAGGGTGGGAGATCCAGGGCAGGCCAGGAGAGCTTTGTGGGCCTCATGCTTGGTTTTTAGGAGTGACTGTATCTCGGCTGAGTTACAGTCAAACCAGTCCTGATGGAGTTTCCTTGATTGGCCGAGCGCCTCTGAGGCTGCGCTATTAATAGCCTGACACAGAGCTGGCCAGTCGGTTGATTCCTCCGGGATCTTGTTGAGGTTTTCAGCAAGGAGCCGTCGGAGGGTGTCTTTGGTGGTGTGGCTATTCAGTGCTGTACAGTTGAGTTTCTTGTTTGGAGCTGTCCTCGGGCCACGGGGCTGAATGCGCATGAGAATTTTGGATCTGACCATGAGGTGGTCAGTCCAGCACTCAGCTCCGCGCATAACACGGGTGGTGAGGACATCTTGTCTGTCCTTTTGACGGACAATCACGTAGTCAAGAAGATGCCAGTGTTTTGAGCGGGGGTGCTGCCAGGTGGTCTTAAGCCTGTTCTTCATCTGGAAGACGGTGTTAGTAATGACCAGCTGATGCTCTGCACAGAGGGAGAGAAGTCTGAGCCCATTGTGGTTCATTTTCCCCACACCATGCTGGCCAATGACTTTATTCCATACCAGGTGCTCCGTGCCTACTCTAGCATTGAAATCTCCCATGAGTATGAGCCTGTCCGTAGCCGGGGTTTTCTGCAAGATGACATCAAGAGATCTGTAGAAATCCTCTTTGATGTTGTGCTCAGCGTCAAGAGTTGGAGCGTATGCACTGATGAGAGTGGCGAAGCGTTCTTTTGCCAGGGGAATGCGCCATGTCATCAGTCTTTCGTTGATTCCGATGGGGGATTCGGGAATGCGCTGCAGCAGTTTAGATTTTACAGCAAAGCCAACTCCATGGTTACGACGAGTGCCTTCGGGGACCCCCTTCCAGAAGAAGGTGTACCCAGCATCAACCTCTGTCAGGGAGTCCTCCCCATGTAGTCTAGTCTCGCTGAGAGCTGCTATGTCAATGTTATATCTTGCGAGCTCCAGGGCCACCAGTGCTGTCCTGCGATGGGGCCTGTCAGGAGTTTCGGCCAGGTCCAGCAGTGTGCGAACGTTCCATGAAGCAATACTTAGCTTATATTTTTTTACTTTGACTTTTCGACCGCAAGTAGGGATGCTCCGACGGTTGCGGCTTACCGTCCGGAGTGTGGGGAGCAGACAATTTTTGGACCACCTTTTCCAGGTCCTTCCCCGTCACAGGGGTGAGCAGTGTGGGGCTGCTCAGTCGCAGTGGAAGCTGCCGAAAAGACGCGCTGCTCCATCCCGCAGTCCTAGCGACCGTCACTCCATTGCCGCCTGTGTGCATGGTTTGGTTAGGCACTCCCAGCCACATCCTTGGCCTGTACCCACCACCATTCCACATCGCCACAGGACTTTGAGGGAGAGGGGGTGGGGTGGGGTGGGGGCAAGAAGCTTGCGCATAGGTGAGGATTAAGGTGAGGGTGTGGGTGCGCAGACCTCACTCCCACCATCTTCACTCCTACCAGATGACCTCCAGTGGCATGAGGGAACACATGACGACCTTTGTCTGGCAGGAGTTGCAGGGGGCTGCCGGTGGTCCGGACAGTTGGACTCCGCCTGTGCCTGTCCCCAATTGCAGGTTTTTTCTTCGGGGTTTGCTCCCCTAGCCACTGTACCCTCCCGAGTTAACCCATGTGGCTTGGAGTTGCCTTCGTCCGCCTTCCCAGCCGTTGTGGTGGTTCTCACATCACCATCTTCCGCCTGCGCCGCCGTTGGGGTCTTCACTGTTTACCCTTAGCTGGGGCTATTTACCCATAGCTGGGACAGAGGTTGACGGGCACCAGGGCATTTCCACTCACCAATGGGCCTGCATGCCGCGTCTCTGGGGCCCACTGCTGCTCCGAGATCCCGTACAACTTAGCCTGGAACCACAGGGGACCAGTTACCATGTGTGCCACGGGGAGGCGTGTACGAGATCTTGGCAGTGGAGAGGCTATGTACCGGCTGAGGAGGCTTACGCACTCGGCTCCTCTTTTCGCCCCTGAAAACAGAGGGCTATCCGGTGGCAGTAGCTGAAAGCAGAGAGTGGCAAGCAGAAGGAACATGCAACATGCAACATGCTGCTCTCTCGCTGCCACACACACACACACACACACACACACACACACACACACACACACACACACAGAGAACACAGTCTCTGCTCTCTCGCTGCCACACACACACACACACACACACACACACACACTCACACACACACACACACACACAGAGAACACAGTCTCTGCTCTCTCGCTGCCACACACACACACACACACACACACACACACACACACACACACACACACACACACACAGAGAACACAGTCTCTGCTCTCTCGGCTGCCATCTCTGCCTGTGCCGTCCTCTCTCTACAGCCAGACTGTGGTCTCACACACACACACACACACACACACACACACACACACACACACACACACACACACACACACACCTCTCTCTACAGCCAGACTGTGGTCACTCACACACACACACACACACACACCTCTCTCTACAGCCAGACTGTGGTCACTCACACACACACACACACACACACACACACACACACACACACACACACACACACACACACACACACACACACACCTCTCTCTACAGCCAGACTGTGGTCACTCACACACACACACACACACACACCTCTCTCTACAGCCAGACTGTGGTCACTCACACACACACACACACACACACACACACACACACACACACACACCTCTCTCTACAGCCAGACTGTGGTCACTCACACACACACACACACACACACCTCTCTCTACAGCCAGACTGTGGTCACTCACACACACACACACACACACACACACACACACACACACACACACACACACACACACACACACACACCTCTCTCTACAGCCAGACTGTGGTCACTCAGCCTGTATCTGGTTAGGGTCTTTCTCACTTTATGCTCTTTCACACAGCTCAGGTATTCTGCTGGTTTATAATCTCTTTTCAGGAGTAAATAGAGTTCCATCTTTTTTTGTAATTTAGTAGCATCTTTCCAATAGGTGATGTAATTTAGTTTTTGTAATTGTATAATTTGGTTGGGCCAGATAGTGCTGTGCTCTCTCTCTCTCTCTCTCTCTCTCTCTCTCTCTCTCTCTCTCTCTCTCTCTCTCCGCTCAGAGACACAGATGCGTTCTTTATGATATGTAATTCCAAGCTCTATTCTCCAGAGAAATGAAATAAAAATGAATCCGCTTCTCTATTTTTACCCAC
The DNA here is from genome assembly GCA_026230005.1 of Gila orcuttii. Taxonomy (NCBI): domain Eukaryota; kingdom Metazoa; phylum Chordata; class Actinopteri; order Cypriniformes; family Leuciscidae; genus Gila; species Gila orcuttii. The sequence continues at coordinate 1,910,477 of JAPDVR010000016.1, read as the reverse complement.
TCAGGGAAAATGAGTGTATTTTCAACTGAACGGCTCCTTCTTTTGATCATGTTATGGTACACAAATATCAGTTTTGCTGAATTATGATTGGTTTGAATTTGGGAATATGAGATGTTTTATATTCTTCATCTTAGATGTTCTTCTGTACTGTTTTTTTTTTTTTCTCTTTAATCTTCAGCAGAATGTCCGAGCTTCGGTTTTCTGAATTATTAAAGTGGATGGTGATCGATGCTATCAAAAAATGTTTACATTTTTCAGAATTTTTGTCTTTTCCTCACACAACTCTATCATATGGCGTCAGAAGACTTGCATTTACAGTCATATGAACTACTTTTATGATATTTTTATTATTTTCATTAATAATAATGCGTTTCATTAACCATCTCTGAGGTGTGAATGAGTCACTTGATTGCAATGATTCAGTTTATGTTTTCTCTCATGCAATTTCTT
>JAPDVR010000016.1:1815027-1905027 GCA_026230005.1 Gila orcuttii | reverse complement strand
GCACAGACACAAACACTCCGCAGCAGGTGCACAGACACACACACTCCGCAGCAGGTGCACAGACACACACATTCCGCAGCAGGTGCACAGACACAAACACTCCGCAGCAGGTGCACAGACACACACATTCCGCAGCAGGACACACACATTCCGCAGCAGGACACACACATTCCGCAGCAGGACACACACATTCCGCAGCAGGTGCACAGACACAAACACTCCGCAGCAGGTGCACAGACACACACACTCCGCAGCAGGTGCACAGACACACACACTCCGCAGCAGGTGCACAGACACACACACTCCGCAGCAGGACACACACACTCCGCAGCAGGACACACACACTCCGCAGCAGGTGCACAGATACACACACTCCGCAGCAGGTGCACAGACACACACACTCCGCAGCAGGTGCACAGACACAAACACTCCGCAGCAGGTGCACAGACACACACACTCCGCAGCAGGTGCACAGACACACACACTCCGCAGCAGGTGCACAGACACACACACTCCGCAGCAGGTGCACAGACACAAACACTCCGCAGCAGGTGCACAGACACACACACTCCGCAGCAGGTGCACAGACACACACACTCCGCAGCAGGTGCACAGACACAAACACTCCGCAGCAGGTGCACAGACACACACACTCCGCAGCAGGTGCACAGACACACACACTCCGCAGCAGGTGCACAGACACACACACTCCGCAGCAGGTGCACAGACACACACACTCCGTAGCAGGACACACACACTCCGCAGCAGGTGCACAGACACACACACTCCGCAGCAGGTGCACAGACACACACACTCCGTAGCAGGTGCACAGACACACACACTCCGCAGCAGGTGCACAGACACACACACTCCGCAGCAGGACACACACACTCCGCAGCAGGTGCACAGACACACACACTCCGCAGCAGGACACACACACTCCGCAGCAGGTGCACAGACACACACACTCCGCAGCAGGTGCACAGACACACACACTCCGCAGCAGGACACACACACTCCGCAGCAGGACACACACACTCCGCAGCAGGTGCACAGATACACACACTCCGCAGCAGGTGCACAGACACACACACTCCGCAGCAGGTGCACAGACACAAACACTCCGCAGCAGGTGCACAGACACACACACTCCGCAGCAGGTGCACAGACACACACACTCCGCAGCAGGACACACACACTCCGCAGCAGGACACACACACTCCGCAGCAGGTGCACAGACACACACACTCCGCAGCAGGTGCACAGACACACACACTCCGCAGCAGGTGCACAGATACACACACTCCGCAGCAGGTGCACAGACACACACACTCCGCAGCAGGTGCACAGACACACACACTCCGCAGCAGGTGCACAGACACACACACTCCGCAGCAGGACACACACACTCCGCAGCTGGTGCACAGACACACACACTCCGCAGCAGGTGCACAGACACACACACTCCGCAGCAGGTGCACAGACACACACACTCCGCAGCAGGACACACACACTCCGCAGCTGGTGCACAGACACACACACTCCGCTGCAGGTGCACAGACACACACACTCCGCAGCAGGTGCACAGACACACACACTCCGCAGCAGGTGCACAGACACACACACTGCAAACACTGTGCGATGTCTGTGTGATATCAGCAAGGTTTCCTACTCACACTGAACGAGTAATCGCATGCGATGTAAAGCCAAAGCTCCGGATTTATTTGCTCACACTATCCGGTCTGTACGTCGAGCTGCGACTGCTCACACTGTACGGGCACTAGTTTAACGATCTGAAACGCAAGTATCAAACACAAAATGCAAACAACTCAGGCGCTGTTGTTATTGCTTAAAACGGCTGAACTCAACGCTCGGATTCTCCGTGTTCATTAGTTTACGATCTGTCTAAAAGTCCTGTCTAATACGTTATTAGAAAGAACTGTCATACATAGAAAGCAGACAGTAATGAAATGTTATTAGCATATGGCGTGTGGTTGATGTCCAGTGTTGCTGAGCAGAAATACATAATCATATTTTTCTCGGTCTCCTCAAAGATGCGTTGGGTTTTTTCCTCAGCGTAAAGATTAAAGGGATAGTTAAATAGACAAACAAAAATAACGACTTTATTTCAACTATTCATTTCCTTCTCTGTGGGCGTCGAGTCAGTTAGCGTAGTGTGATAGCGTAGAGCTACGTCACACGTAGGCTCACTATCGGCCGACGCTGGTCATGTGTGTGATGCGTGTGACGTACAACACAGAAGCGCTGCGCTGTTACACTAGTGAACTGACTCGAGCCCACAGAGAAGGAAATTAATAGTTGAAATAAAGTCGTTATTTTTGTTTGTTTTTGCGCACAAAAAGTATTCTCGTCGCTTGATAAACTTAAGAGTGAGCCACTGTAGTCACTTGGACTATTTTAACGATGTCTTTAATAACTTTTCGGGGAACAAGTTTCAATCCCTTAGAAGCCTATGGAGGAGTGATCCAGCTCTCAGATTTAATCAAAAATATCTTAATTTGTGTTTCGAAGATGAACGAAGGTCTTACGGGGTTGAACAACATGAGGGAGAGTAATTACTGACAGAATATTCATTTTTGGGTGAACTATCCCTTTAAGTGGCTCTATCACTGTTTTACATGTTCATAGAGTTAGCATCTGGAGTAAATATATAGGCTATAATCTGTGTGTTTACACAGTCTTTTTAAAAATGGCGGGTGCTGGTGTTTCGGCCAATCAGCGAACACTGACGTCACAGATAGTTCCTGTAGCTCGGGTTTAGATCAAGTGTGTAATCCATCAGCCGGAAACTGAAGCCTCGCGGGAGCCGCCATTGTAGCTGAGCATCACCTGCTGTTAGCATTACATTGACTCCCATTCATTTTGGCGTCACTTTGACAGCGAATAACTTTACATCTGAGGCGTCCAAAGACTTCATTTGTCCATTATTTATTTCTAAAGAAACACAACAATGTATAAAAGGCTCCATTACTTTGTATCTTACGTTATGGCCCCGTAGAAGCCGTTTTTGTAAAAATAGGCTAACAATTGCGTCATAACCACGCGACTCTCTGTCGCACAGTAGAGAAATTATCGTATAGACAGGAGGAGAAGCTCGCAGGCAATCGGGGGGACATAGAGGCATAAAGTCAAGGAGAAGCCCATAGATAGAGAGTCCATAAAAGCAACGGGACTAAATATTTCAACAACGTTTTTGAGGAATTGGAAGTAATTCGGTGTGTGGCACAGCTACTAGAAGATTTACAACTCACATCTACGTGGTCACGCTCAGTTTGAGTCTGCAGTCGCTCAGACATCAGGAAGTGAGTGCTTCTAATGGGCTTCACGTTTCTCCGTTGAAATCAAGGGCGTCGCTGTGTCCATTTCTTTTACTGTCTATGGTTTAGACCGACTCTAAAGTAGGAGTAAATTAGTTCCTCCAAAAGAAGTTCCTAGAACTAACATCATTCCTAGTTCCTGCGGTGCGAACATGCCAAAATCCGGAATTTTCCACCAATAGTTCTAGGAACTATGAAAAGGTTCGAAAGGCCCTTAAGATCTTCAGGGGAAGATATGCTGTTAATATTACGTCTGTTTCATTTTATATGCAGGTTTTTTTTTCTTGTTTTTCCATTACAAGCTTCAGGTTTATTTATTTTTTGACCCCATTGGGAGATATTTGTTCTTGTTTCAAGTCATTTTGCTTCTCCAGCAAATGTTGAGATATTTGTACCGGAAAACAAGACTAATATACTGAGGGAGAACATCATTTTCTGCCCTGGGGTTTGTTTTCTTCTCCTTTCCTGGTATTGCCAGATAATTTTCCACTGAAATTATTTATTGTATATGAGGTAGAAAGACAAGAATGTGTTTGTGTGAGTGTGATTTATAGTTCAGATGTGGCATTATTCTGGTTCTCCCCTGTTTAACCTCCATTCTGGGGTGACCAGTCTTATTTATTGTGTGTGTGTGTGTGTGTGTGTGTGGCTGTAAATTTCACTGAGTTGCAGACAGATCCAATCACCAGCACTGGAGGTCACACACACACACACACACACACACACACACACACACACACACACACACACACACACACACACACACACACACACACACACACACACACACACAATAACTCCTTCAAAATCACACACTCACTCACACACTAACTCACTTACTAATACACACACTCACACTATCTCCTTCACAAACACACAAACACTTAACTCACTTACAAACACACACTCACTCACACACACACACACACACAATCTCCCTCACAAGCACACAATCACTCACACACTAACTCACAAACACACACTCTCAGACACACACACACTATCTCCCTCACAAACACACAATCACACACACTCTCACACAGACACACACACACACACTATCTCCCTCACAAACACACACACACTAACTCACTCAAAATCACGCACCCACTCACTCACACACACACACACACTAACTCACTTACAAACACACACTCACACACTCTTTCACACACACTATCTCTCTCACAAACACTCTCACACACACATACACACACTCAATCACTCACACATACACACACACACACTCACACACACACTGATTTCTCCACTCCATCTGATTGCTCTTAGCTTACCTTTGACACTTAATTTCATCTCTCTCTCTCTGTGTGTGTGTGTGTGTGTGTGTGTGTAGTTTTGAGGAGGTCAGGGAAGTGTTACGCACATCAGGGTTCTCCTGTGTTAAATCTGTGGGACAGCTGGAAGGACGGAGCTTCTGTAAAGACACACACTGTCAGGATCTGCTGGTGTTTCCCAACAACATGAAGAGAGAACTGACCAACAGCAGATTACTGAACGACTGCAGGCTCGTGCTTCAGGTACACACACACACACACACACACACACACGTCCTCATCATCCAGACAGGTGTTATCGCAAAATAAACAGTTTAATAATCAGTAGCTTTTCGATTCTGAAAATTTGGGAATCGACTCAGATTCCGATTCCTAGTTCTGGAATAAATTCCAAAAATCGATTCCTCGCTGTTGTTTGCGATTCGTTTTCGATTCTTCTTGTTGTTGTAGTTTCGGAAGATGTGTTTATTAGAGGCTCTTGTCCTGTTTTCTTTCAGCGTTATCATTGGCTGGTTAAAAGAAAACGTAATAAGAAAAGATAGCATTTAATTTCAAATAAAAATTAAGATAAAGAACCTCATGTCAGGCAATCTCTTCAAGTAAGTCCAAGCGGTGCCTTTCAGTTTCATCACTAAATCATAGAGATTATAAAACTAGTTTATTCATTTTTGTAACAGTTTTATTGAAAAGAACCTGTTCGCAGAAATTAATTGGACCTCCAATCATTATTAGCTAGCGAGAGGCGAATTAATGATTAGCACTGTTGAACTGAAAAAGAGTCGATTCTCTTTGAATCGATTCCAACGCCTCGGAATTGATTGTTTTCGGATCGACTCCCGGCCCTAGTGATCGGGATCAGGATCGGGATCGGGATCAGGATCAGGATCAGGACCGGTTTCACCCTGAACGGGTTTATTTTGTAACAACAACAATAACCGGCTGGATGCACATGATCCCGCTTATTACATGCCTACTTTCCTCAGAGAGCATGTCTGTCCGGTGTGTGTCCCGACCATAGACTGTAAAAAAAGATGGACGGTGTGTGTGTGTGTGTGTGTGTGTGTGTGTGCAGTATAAGTCGTGTTGTGTGTGACAGTGTGTGTGTGTGTGTGTGTATGTGTGTGCAGGATAAGTCGTGTTGTGTGTGACGGTGTGTGTGTGTGTGTGTGCAGGATAAGTCGTGTTGTGTGTGACGGTGTGTGTGTGTGTGTGTGCAGGATAAGTCGTGTTGTGTGTGACGGTGTGTGTGTGTGCAGGATAAGTCGTGTTGTGTGTGACGGTGTGTGTGTGTGTGTGTGCAGGATAAGTCGTGTTGTGTGTGACGGTGTGTGTGTGTGTGTGCAGGATAAGTCGTGTTGTGTGTGACGGTGTGTGTGTGTGTGTGTGCAGGATAAGTCGTGTTGTGTGTGACGGTGTGTGTGTGTGTGTGCAGGATAAGTCGTGTTGTGTGTGACGGTGTGTGTGTGTGTGTGTGCAGGATAAGTCGTGTTGTGTGTGACGGTGTGTGTGTGTGTGTGCAGGATAAGTCGTGTTGTGTGTGACGGTGTGTGTGTGTGTGTGTGCAGGATAAGTCGTGTTGTGTGTGACGGTGTGTGTGTGTGTGTGCAGGATAAGTCGTGTTGTGTGTGACGGTGTGTGTGTGTGTGTGTGCAGGATAAGTCGTGTTGTGTGGGCCCCTGGGCGCTGCGCCCCCTGCTGGCTGAAGGAGGAGACGTCCTCATGATCGGGTGTTTCTCGGCTCGGACCGTTGCACACGTGTCTGCGGTGTCTGCACACACACACACTCACACACACGCTGACACACACAGCTCTCCAGCACAGAGCACAGTGTTTGTGTGTGTGGAAGACAAACCGCAGGCACAGACAGATGAACTGCAGAACACACTCGCTAAAATGGGCTGCAAGAGTAAGAGATTATTTTATTTATTATAATTTACACACACACACACACACACACACACACACACACATATATATTTATAATATATAAAAAACACTAATATTAAAGAATTTAACACTCAAAAGTGAATTCAGACATCACAACATTATAAAGTACAATATGATAAAAATATAAAAAAAGTTGAAAAATTCAAAAGATTTGCATGCAATTTTAACATGCAAAAAGTGAATTAGATTATACAATATGAAAGATTTTTATAAAAAATACAAAAAAGATAATTCAAATATATATATATATATATATATATATATATATATATATACACTTTTAATTTTTATATATATTAAATATGCATACATACAGTACATAGTTTATAATGTCTTATAAATTGGGCTATATATATATATGTGTGTGTGTGTATTATACATATATGTATATGTTGTATATAAAACAAAAGTATACAAAAAGTGAATTTAGACATCACAAAATTATAATGTACTAAATGAAAAATTATTTGTGTGTGTGTGTGTGTTAGGGCTGCACAATTAATCGAATTTGTAATTGCGATTACAATTACGGATGCCACAATTATGAAATCGTTTATGCGCAATTACAAAAAAAAGTTCACTTACAATATTCTGTGTGCTCAAGATGTGTTTTTTTCTTTCTACTGCTTATCTTAAGGGTTTTTTACTTTGGTTTGGTTTCTTTAAATAAATAAATATATTTGACATTTGAGGCGTAATGCTATAGAAAGCGAAGAGTGTTTTCAGCTTGTATTTTGATATAACAAAATGGCATGCAGTCGCTTCAAACAATGGCATAAAGCTATTCAAAACATCATTCAATTTATTAATAATCCCAATTACAATTTCAAGGGAATAATCGACAATTATGATTTTTGTCATAATCGTGCAGCCCGAGTGTGTGTGTTTGACCTTGGTATAAAAAAGTCATTGGGGGACGCTCACTAAGAAATGGAAACAAACTTTTTTATTGCCAAAGTTACTGAGTTATTGTTAGTTCCTCTACAGCAAATATTAATTGAAGACAAACGAAGGTGTGTGTTTGTCAGATGTGAAGCTGCTTCCAGTGTCTCTGGAGTCTCTGGATGTGTGTGACGTGCGTCTCGAGGAGGTCCGTGTGGCGCTTGTGATGCCGGCGTGTTCCCTGTCTGCCGTCAGCAACCCTGTGGATTACATCATGCAGGAGAACAGAGGTACACACACACACACACACACACACACACTGAGACTCTGAGCATCCGTCACATGTGTTCGTTCTGATCCGCTTTCAGACCCGCGGCTCATGCTGGATCTGTCACACGGTTCCGTCTCTCCAGAGACTCTCCAGACGCTCGCGTGCCGACAGAGGAAAGACCTGCAGTGCGTCTGCCAGTGTGAGTGTGTGTGTGTGTGTGTGACGCGATCTGCGTTTCACTCTGAGTTGACACTTTAGTAAAGGATCTACAATTGTAAATCAGGATGAGTTAAAAACATTTGTCTAAAAAATTATTCAATCTAGAAAATTCTGAATAATTCAGAAAATTATTTCACTCTAAAAATGATTCACTCTAAAAAAATATTCAGAAGAATAATTCTCTCCAAAAATAATTCAGAAAAATATTTTACTTTTTTGCTGTGTGTGTGACGCGAGCTGAGAAATCTAGAAAATTTTGAATAATTCAGAAAAATAATTCACTATAAAAAATAATTCAGAAAAACAATTCTCTATAAAATTTAATTCATAAAAAAATAATTCACTATAAAAATTAATTCAGAAAATAATTCACTATAAAATTTAATTCATAAAAAAGACTTAACTCCAAAAATAATTTACTCCAAAAAAGAATTCAGAAAAAGAATTCAATCTAAAATTAATTCAAAAAATAATTCACTCTAAAAAAATAATTCTAAAATTGTAGATCAGGATGAGTTAAAAACATTTGTCTAAAAATTATTCAATCTAGAAAATTCAGAATAATTCAGAAAAATAATTTCACTCTAAAAAATTATTCAGAAAAAGAACTCTCCAAAACTAATTCAGAAAAATTATTCACTCTAAAAAATTATTCAGAAAAATTATTTCACTCTAAAAATTCACTCTAAAAATTATTCACTCTAAAAATTATTCACTCTAAAAAAGAATTCACTCTAAAAAAATTCATAAAAATAATTCACTCTAAAAATTATTCAGAAAAAAAATCACCTTTTTCTGTGTGTGTGTGTGTGTGTGTGTGTTTCACTTTGAGTTTAGAAACTTCAGTAAAGGATCTAGAATATTCAGAATAATTCAGAAAAATAATTCACTCTAAAAATAATTCACTCCAAAACTAATTCAGAAAAACAATTCACTATAAAATTTAATTCAGAAAAAATAATTCACTCCAAAAATTATTTAGAAAAATAATTCACTCTTAAAATAATTCCGAAAAAGAATTCACTCTTAAAATAATTCAGAAAAACAATTCACTATAAAAACATAATTCAGAAAATAAAATTCACTCTAAAAATTATTCAGAAAAATAATTCACTATAAAATTAATTCAGAAAAATAGTTACTTAAAATTATTCAATATTTAGGGGCCAAGCACCGAAGGTGCGTAGGCACCTATTGGCCCTCATTTATCAAAAGTGCGTACACCAAATTTCCAGCGTACACCTGGTGTACACCCAAAACCACGGTGACTTTGAGATTTATCAATATGCACTTTGGCGTACGGCACGCTCAAATCCTACGCCAGGTCAGGAGGTGGTGTACATGTACGCACGTTTTGAGTTAGTGCGGAAATGCGCAGAACAACAATTCCTAACACCACAAAACGCACTGACAAACTAAAATATATGATGTATTATGACCCACTGTAAAAAACAACAGTAACAAAGTAATTATAAACTTCAGTGTTTATTTTTGTGCAACATGGACTTCAATGTTTAATTTGTGTGATTTTACCAAAGCATTTGTGTCACGGAGCGCGCGGCTGTCACGGAGCGCGCGCCTTCACCTCTCCCCGAGCTCACACGCTCTTTGTCACCTGAGTTCTAGAACTGCACTTCCCATCTTTCCCCTCTGCTATCATTAGGTTCCATCCCTGCCTGGTTTCCCCGTTCAGTCTCATCACTCCCACCTGTTAATCATCATCTACCCTTTATCTGGACTGCTCAGTTCTATGTTTATTGCGAAGTCTTGTTTTGCCACGCTACATGTTGATACGTGCTCCTCTGATGTTTCATGTCAGTTATTCCTTGTTTCATTACCTGTTTCAATAAAGTGCTGCAGATGGATTCGACTGCCTCCTCTCCGTCATTACAAAAGACTTCGCCAACACAGGATCCAGCAGACTTCCAGCGTCTGGCTTCCGAGGTTTCCTCCCAGGCATCTGTTAATCACACACCAACAACAGCTGGTCAAGTTAACTAATCTCACCGAAGAGCTTGTGAAGTCCGTGCAGACCCTTTCTCAACAGAACGCGGCCGCTAATCAAGTTCAAGCTCCCGCAGCTGCTGCTCCCTTAACATCAAGCGTGAGTACGACTTCAAGCAACCCTAAATTATCCTTCCCCGAGAAGTTTAATGGCTCACCTGCTGCCTGTAGAGGATTTCTGTTGCAGTGCGACCTATTTATCAACCAGCAACCCCAGCTTTATCCCACTGATGCTTCCCGCGTCTCATTCATCTGTTCTCTACTCACCGGGAGGGCGCTGGAGTGGGCGACTGCTCTCTGGTCAGGAGGTCAGCACACATTTCCCTCTTATAATGTGTTTATGTCTCAATTCAGAGAGGCGTTTGAACATCCCGCGGGCGGTAAGGAGCCAGGAGAGCTACTTCTCGCATTAAGTCAAGGGAATTCCACCGCGGCTGACTACACGCTTTCATTCTGCACCCTGGCAGCTCAGACGGGTTGGAAGGAGGAACCACTTAAGTTGCTGTACCATAGGGGTTTGAATTCGGCGCTGCAAGGGGAATTGGCTTGTCGCGACGATGGAAGGTCCCTCGGAGAACTTATGGAGCTCGCCATTCGCCTCGACAATCTCATCCGCTCTCGACGCGCACCCCTCTCGCCCAGTCTCTTCACTAATCCACCAGCCAGCTCGGATTTCGAACCCATGCAGGTCGGCTTCACTCACCGCACTACGGAGGAACGTGAGAGGAGGCGGCGGAATAAATTGTGCCTGTACTGTGCTCAAGCCGGTCATCAGAGAGCTTCTTGTCCTGTGAGATCCAGATCCAGAGATACTTCTGCGGTGAGTTCTTCGATTAATCCTCCTAACTCTCTCTGTCTAGAAGTTTCCTTTAGTTTTAATGGAAATATTTGCGAAACAAGGGCTTTAATTGACTCTGGTGCCGCTGGGAGTTTTGTCGATTTGGAGTTTGCCTTGTCTAATCATTTCTCTCTCATCCCTTGTGAGTCTCGTGTGGCAGTGGCAGCCCTGGATGGACGCCCCCTGGGGACAGGGGAGGTACAATACATCACGCAGCCACTTACTCTCAACTTCGGGTCTCGTCACACGGAGAGAATTCAGTTGTATACAATCAGTTCACCTCTTCATCCAGTAATTTTAGGATTGCCTTGGCTGGAGAGACACAACCCTCTAATTTCCTGGACTGAGAGAAGAATTACTCAATGGTCTCCTTTCTGTCAGGTCCACTGCTTGCCTGCTCTCCATGGTCCTGAATCAAGCCACAGTTCCTCCGAGAAGTTGAACTTGCAAGGAGTTCCTGCGGTCTACTATGATCTTGCCCTGGCATTCAGCGAGAGAGAAGCTTCACTTCTACCCCCGCACCGGGCCTGTGACTGCGCTATTGAACTTCTACCCGGAGCCGTTCCCCCGCACGGCCGTGTGTATCCTCTTTCGCAACCGGAAACTGAGGCTATGAATTCGTATATCGAGGAGCAGCTTGCTAAGGGTTTCATCCCCACTTCCACATCCCCCGCGTCGGCCGGGTTTTTCTTCGTTAAGAAGAAGGATGGGAGTCTCCGGCCCTGCATCGATTTCCGAGGTCTTAATGAGGTAACCGTGAAGTATCGTTATCCTCTGCCTTTAGTCCCTGCAGCCCTGGAGATGCTTCGCTCTGCCCGTTACTTCACCAAGCTGGATTTGAGGAACGCTTACAACCTCATTCGCATACGGAGGGGTGATGAGTGGAAGACGGCCTTTTCTACGACCACAGGGCACTATGATTATTGGGTTATGCCATTCGGGCTGTCCAATAGTCCTTCTGTGTTCCAGTCGTTTGTTAATGAGATCTTTCGTGACATGCTGAATCAGAAGGTTATTGTTTATATTGATGACATCTTGATTTTTTCAGAGACCCTCGAAGCACACGTCCAGGATGTGCGTGCAGTCCTCAAACGGCTAATTGAGAACCAGTTATACGCCAAGACCCAGAAGTGCGAATTTCATCAGACCCGGATCGCCTTCCTAGGATATATCATCAGCGCCGAGGGGGTTCTCATGGATGACAGCAAGGTCAAAGCCGTGGTGGACTGGCCTCAACCTTCCTCTGTGAAAGAATTACAGCGATTCCTGGGCTTTGCCAATTTTTATCGTAGGTTTATACGTAATTTCAGTCTCATTGTGGCCCCTCTAACATCTCTTCTCCGGGGGGGGGGGAAACGCTTCCGGTGGTCTTCCGAATGCACTTCAGCGTTTTCCCGGCTGAAAGAGAGGTTCACGTCCGCACCCATCCTCCATCATCCTAACCCGGAGAGCGAGTTCATCGTGGAGGTTGACGCTTCAAGCACTGGGGTTGGTGCGATCCTGTCTCAACGCCACGTTAACCCCGCTAAAATGTTCCCCTGTGCCTTTTTGTCCCGCAAGCTTAATTCGGCGGAGCGCAATTACGGTGTGGGTGACCGAGAGCTTCTGGCCATGAAAGCAGCCTTGGAGGAGTGGAGGCACTGGCTGGAGGGTGCACGTCAGCCTTTCACCGTCCTCACTGACCACAGAAATCTTGAATATATCAGGTCCGCCAAGCGTTTGAATGCTCGTCAGGCTCGCTGGTCACTGTTCTTCTCTCGATTTAATTTCAGGATCACGTACAGACCTGGGTCCAAGAACGGGAAGGCTGATGCTCTGTCTCGCCAGTTCGAGGATTTCAACGAGATCTCCAAGCCTGAACCCATCCTTCCTTCCACTCTGATCGTTGCTCCTGTGCAGTGGGACATCATCTCGGAGGTTACCGAGGCACTAAAAGCTCTTCCCATTCCGCCTGAATGTCCAGAGAATCGTCTTTTTGTGCCCCTCGAACTCCGTGATCGGGTGCTTTAATGGGTTCACTGCACACTCAGCGCTGGACATCCAGGTATCTCTGCTACAGTACAGCTAGTCTCCAACCGCTTCTGGTGGTCCACACTCCGGGCTGATGTTATCAAGTTCATTCACCAATGTTCCATCTGTAACACTGTCAAATCTTCCCACCTTAAACCTGCCGGTCTCTTACAGCCACTGCCAGTGCCTCAACGCCCGTGGTCCCATATCGCCGTGGATTTCGTAACTGATTTGCCTCTGTCTCAAGGATTTACCACAGTTCTGTCAGTCGTGGATCGCTTCTCCAAATCCTGTCGTTTTATCCCCCTGAAGGGTCTACCCACTGCCATGCAGACTGCGGAGGTGCTTCTCAACCACGTATTTCGTCTCTTTGGTCTCCCCGAGGACATCGTCTCCGACCGTGGTCCCCAGTTCACTTCCCGCGTTTGGAGAGAACTCTGCTCCAGACTCAACATCAACGTCAGCCTCACCTCGGGATACCATCCGCAGGCTAACGGTCAGGTTGAACGGTTGAACCAGGACCTCACTCGCTTTCTGCGGACTTACTGTCACGAGAACCAACGGGACTGGAGCCGCTTCCTGGTCTGGGCGGAGTACGCCCAAAATTCCCTGGTAAAGCCTGCCACTGGTTTAACACCCTTCCAGTGTGTTTTAGGTTTTCAACCTCCCCTCTTCCCGTGGGCAGGAGAACCGTCAGACCTCCCTGCTGTGGATGCGTGGCTGCAACGCAGCGAGGCCACTTGGAATGCCGCTCATGTCCATCTGCGACGTGCCATCCGTCACTATCAGCTGCATGCGGATCGAAGGAGGCGTGAGGGTCCTCGGTATCGGCCTGGCCAGTGGGTGTGGCTTTCCACCCGTGATCTGCGTTTGAGGCTCCCAAGCAAGAAACTATCCCCTCGCTTCATCGGGCCCTTCAAGATTCTTCGGCAGATTACTCCGGTCTCGTTTCGGCTGGAACTCCCAGCACATTATAGAATCTCACCCACCTTTCATATGTCTCTTTTCAGACCCGCTGCTGCTTCCAGGAGAGAGGAGGTCCAGGAGGAGGCCGGTCCCGTGCAGGCTCCCCCCATTGAGGTCGGAGGCGTACCGGGTACGAGAGATCCTGGACTCCAGACGCCGTGGCGGGGCATTGCAATATTTGATTGACTGGGAGGGCTATGGCCCCGAGGAACGTTCCTGGGTCAGGTCTCAGGACGTCCTGGACCCTGCTCTGCTTAACACTTACCACCACACTCACCCAGATCGTCCAGCTCCAAGACCCCGTGGAAGACCCCGTCGTCGTCCAGGTCCTCGCTTCCGGAGCCGCTCACAGGAGGGGGGCTCTGTCACGGAGCGCGCGGCTGTCACGGAGCGCGCGCCTTCACCTCTCCCCGAGCTCACACGCTCTTTGTCACCTGAGTTCTAGAACTGCACTTCCCATCTTTCCCCTCTGCTATCATTAGGTTCCATCCCTGCCTGGTTTCCCCGTTCAGTCTCATCACTCCCACCTGTTAATCATCATCTACCCTTTATCTGGACTGCTCAGTTCTATGTTTATTGCGAAGTCTTGTTTTGCCACGCTACATGTTGATACGTGCTCCTCTGATGTTTCATGTCAGTTATTCCTTGTTTCATTACCTGTTTCAATAAAGTGCTGCAGATGGATTCGACTGCCTCCTCTCCGTCATTACAATTTGATTTGTAGGCATAAGTAGGCCTGTTCCTTCAGTTGCGAGCCTGTGCGCTTTACCTGACGTTTCAGGGTTAGGTGGTGCGCACGGACTGGGTTCAGTAATGAAAGGCTTTCAATGACCAACAAATAATTCAGAATGACAAAATAATAAAAATGACATTCTTCTTCTGTTAAATAATAATAACGACATTCTTCTTCTAAATAACAATAAGCGTCATTAATAATAAAAAAAAAATCATATAAATAATAAGATCTTCAGTGCCGAGACGCGCCTCATTGTGGCGATCTTTAGATCTGACCATTTTTTTTTTCCACCTACAATAAACAAGAAAACTCATGCTTAACTTGATCACTATTGGTCTATATTAAGCAATAAAACATTCTTAACTCTGCTGGAGTGCGCTTCTCAACCCCCACACTATTAACAGAACTCGTAATTTAGGTTGAATTAATCCCACTTTAATCCACTTTAACCTTTAATCCCACTCTTTAAACTCCCAAATAAAACAATTTTGTTTCTTTCCATTTCCCTGGTGATGGTCTCGATCTCCACGTTGGAGAAGTTTATCTTTTTTGCCGTCTTCCGCGTGTCCATGGCATAAAATGAAGGCGTGGGGGAAGCGGAGACTTGAATATATAGGGGCGTGTTATTCTAATGACGATCGTTTTCAGACATGGCATTTATCAAGGTTAGATAAATGCGTACACCTAGATTTCAAAGGTACGCACAGCTTCATAAATCAGGCGGTGAGAGGAGTGTAAGCATAATCTTACGCCAACATATACGCCCGTTTCTACGCAAGAATGATAAATGAGGGCCATTGTAACTGTTCCCGTTCTTATTATTATTCTTCATTCTTCCGACTGGGCGTCTATGGCAGCCCATAGAACCGTTTGCGGGAAAGTTGTTTTGGTTTGACATTCTGATAGAGGACAGTCCCAACATTAAATATACCAATTTTGGTGTCTCTAACTCATTCCCTCTAGCGCCACCACCTGTCCAAAGTTTCAAAATCATTATGCTAATAACTTTTGAACCGTAAGGCCTATCAACAAAATTCTTTTTTCCTCTGATTCCTGAGCTCATGACGATTCGATTGCATCATATGACGTCATTTTCCGTCATAAAAAAATGGCCGCCATTTTGAATTGTCCAAAAAAACTACTTTTGCGAACTCGTCCTAGACGGTTTGTCCGATTTTCACCAAAATTGCACCAGATCATCTCCTGGCAGTGTTGACAAAAAGTTATGGAATTCAAGTTGATTCGCTTAACCGTTTTTGATAAACGCACAAACTAATTTTACGTAACACTTGCGAAAACAGACGTAAGGCTGTATCTCCGCAACGCTTAATCGTATTCAGACCAAACTTGGTACATGTCATCACAAGCATGACTTGAGGCTACATGCTGCGTTTCGGCGCATCGCCACCTACTGCTCCAGAGATATGAAAAATGGCTATTTTTGCTCATAACATCTGAACAGTTTGTCCAAAATTCATAAAAGTGGTCTCGTTAGATTCAGGGCGTCATGCCAAGTCGACTGATATCCAATTTTCCCAGATCGGCCATTTTGGCTGTCGGCCATTTTGAATTATGTGCTAAAATGCTGTATTTTTTGAACACATGAACGAATTATTACGAAACTCGGTATGGGTCATCAGTACGATGCCATGAAGGAGCCTGAGAAGTTTGAAAACAGCGCCACCTAGTGGTAAAATTTTATTTTCAAATACTTATAAATCTGGCTGTGGTTGACTTATTTTCACGGGAGTCATCTCGTTAGGTTCCTGAATCCTTGACGAGTCCACAGATACCAAACATGCTAGGTTTCGTCTCACGGTTTGGGTAGCTTTGTGATTTAGCGCTTAAAAAACATTTGCCGATATCTTCGAAACCATTAGTCCGATCGAGACGAAACCACCGTCAGAAGTTTGGAACCATAGCTCGTTAACTAACAGTCAAAGCCCAAATGTTAAAATATTGATAGTAAGGGGTATTAAAATTCAATCAAAATCACGTGTCAGTCATTTTTGACGTGTTTTTTCATATAAATGGCTATAACTCCGAAGCGAATTGAGATATTTTCACCAAATTTGGCACACACATGTATGGGCTCATTCCGAGGACACTTGAAAAAAATTGTGAGATTTTGCCTCTTGGTGGCGCTATAATAGAACAAAACATTAAATTCCCATTGACTTCAATACAGTTTTGTGATGTAAAATGCTATACTTAACAAATGCATTGCTGTAACATTGTGAAACTCAGAATTTGCCACCAGCACCATCCCCTGAAGGTACTCAAAAGATTTCGAGACAGCGCCACCTGTTGGTCAAAAGTTAAAATTAAATTTAAAAAAATGCTAATAAGTTTTGAAAAAAATATGCCTATTGTAATGACTTTGGTCTTAATAGATTCCTTGGGTCATGCCGAGAACATAGATAACAAGATTGACGTATTTGGACAAACTTCCTGTCCGCCATCTTTATTTACTTTCAAAACCTTCCTTTTCGAACTTCTCCTAAACCATTTGTCCGATTTTCACCAAAATCGAATCATATCATCTCAAGACCATGCCGACTAAAAGTTATGGATTTCGTGACGATAGACGAAACCGTTTTCGTATACCGCAGCAGCAAAGTTGAGGCATGCAGCCAAAATGACTATTAAGTCTTTATCTCTGCAATGCCTTCACATTTTGACACCAAACTTTGTATGTGTCATTGTCACCTCACCTTGACCACATCACATCGATTTCATAACTGCGCCACCTATTTGTCGAAAGTGATAAACCATTAAAACATCTTAAAAGTTACTGTATATATGATTTTTCAGCCATTTTGCCATATTCTCTTAAAATGTCTTTAATTGCTCCTTGCTGCAGTTGGTCTGCCACTCCCACCCATGATGGCATCTGTTGCCGCTTCTTGCGCTTGGCCCCGGTAATGGCTGCTTGCAGCTATATTTTTAAATGTAATCATAGTTTAAGTTTTGACAACACCTGTGATGCACATCAGTTTTTACATTATTTAGCCACCATAATCATCCTGTAGTTTAGTTTGGTTTGGTCAATGTTGTCGTGTCCCCGAGTAATCAACCTCTCATGGGTTATTCAGCACCACTGAGCTTAACTGGTTCAAACTAATGTAAACCAGCATAAACTGGTGTAGACCAGCAGAGAAACCATGATCCGGTGTAAACCAGAGCGGATCCAGGGGTTTATATAAGCTGATGAGTGATTTGAACATGCTTCGCTGTATTGACATTCATAACTTCTGTGATGATTTGTGTGTTATTGATCTTGTGTGTGTGAGAGTGTGTGTGTGAAAGTGTTTGTGGGAGTGTGTGTGTGTGTGTGAGATCCGAGCGTGAAGATGAACATCGAATGATGTTCATCAGTGAAGAGACAGTAATGGCAGTGTGTGTGTGTGTGTGTTCCTCAGTTCCTCAGGTGTGGGCGGTGCTTTACTCCACCTGTTCTGTTCACTCAGAGGAGAATGAGGAGGTGTTGCAGACAATCCTCTCACAATCACAGGAGAACCACTCCACAGCGACGCCCTACAGGTGTGTGTGGTGTTTTGTGTGTGAGTGTGTCTGAGTGTGTGTGTAAATTCTTTTTTACACACTTTTGCACTAATGCATGACAAAATGAGTAATAAAAAAGTGCGTGCGTGCGTGCGTGCGTGCGTGTGTGTGTCAGGCTGAGTTCTCCAGGTCTCCTGCAGGACTCCGTCACTGAAGATGAGGATGATCCACAGGAGATGAAGGCCAGTTTCTTTAGACTGGAAGCATCAGATCATCACAATGGCTGTTTCGTAGCTCTGCTCACACGACAGGTATAAGCATCAGCATCACATTCCCTAAAACATCCGCATGACATTCCCTAAAACATCAGCATCACATTCCCTAAACAATCAGCATCACATTCTCTAAAACATCCGCATGACATTCCCTAAAACATCAGCATCACATTCCCTAAAACATCAGCATCACATTCCCTAAAACATCCGCATGACATTCCCTAAAACATCAGCATGACATTCCCTAAAACATCCGCATGACATTCCCTAAAACATCCGCATGACATTCCCTAAAACATCAGCATCACATTCCCTAAACATCAGCATCACATTCCCTAAAACATCAGCATCACATTCCCTAAAACATCCGCATCACATTCCCTAAAACATCAGCATCACATTCCCTAAACATCAGCATCACAATTCCCTAAACATCAGCATCACATTCCATAAAACATCACCATCACATTCCCTAAAACATCAGCATCACATTCCCTAAACATCCGCATTACATTCCCTAAAATATCAGCATCACATTCCCTAAACATCCGCATGACATTCCCTAAAACATCAGCATCACAATTCCCTAAAACATCAGCATCAGATTCCCTAAAACATCAGCATCACATTCCCTAAAACATCCGCATGACATTCCCTAAAACATCAGCATCACATTCCCTAAAACATCAGCATCACATTCCCTAAAACATCAGCATCACATTCCCTAAACATCCGCATTACATTCCCTAAAACATCAGCATCACATTCCCTAAACATCCGCATTACATTCCCTAAAACATCAGCATCACATTCGCTAAACATCAGCATCACAATTCCCTAAAACATCAGCATCACAATTCCCTAAAACATCAGCATCACATTCCCTAAAACATCAGCATCACATTCCCTAAAACATCAGCATCACATTCCCTAAACATCAGCATCACAATCCCTAAAACATCAGCATCACATTCCCTAAAACATCAGCATGACATTCCCTAAAACATCAGCATCACATTCCCTAAACATCAGCAGCATGACATTCCCTAAAACATCAGCATGACATTCCCTAAAACATCCGCATGACATTCCCTAAAACATCAGCATCACATTCCCTAAACATCAGCATCACATTCCCTAAAACATCAGCATCACATTCACTAAAACATCAGCATCACATTCCCTAAAACATCCGCATGACATTCCCTAAAACATCAGCATGACATTCCCTAAAACATCCGCATGACATTCCCTAAAACATCCGCATCACATTCCCTAAACATCAGCATCACATTCCCTAGAACATCAGCATCACATTCCCTAAAACATCAGCATCACATTCCCTAGAACATCAGCATCACATTCCCTAAACATCAGCATCACATTCCCTAAAACATTAGCATCACATTCCCTAAAACATCCGCATGACATTCCCTAAAACATCCGCATCACATTCCCTAAACATCAGCATCACATTCCCTACAACATCAGCATCACATTCCCTAAACATCCGCATCACATTCCCTAAAACATCAGCATCACATTCCCTAAAACGTCAGCATCACATTCCCTATATATTATATACAACATGTAAAATCTAAAATTATGTAATGCATATTTATGTATAAAATATACTAATATATATTAATACTTTTAATATACATGAATAATATATACAAATTTAACATAAAATTATGTAATGTATAATTATGTCAAGTCACATTTATTTATATAGCACTTTTTACAATACAAAGCACAATACACACACATATATATATATATATATATATATATATATATATATATATATATATATATATATATATATATATATATATATATATATGTAGTATACACAAATAGATATATTATAGATTTTTATATATGTATATATATATGTAGTATACACAAATAGATATATTATAGATTTTTATTAAAAAATACTCAAAAGCCAAAAGCGATTGTAGTAAAATTACTAATATATATTTAAAACATATTTATTTAAATATTTAGAAATGTATTGTCCTTAAATATTTTTGAGCCAAATTTTTCTATATTATTAATTTATTCTAAAATGAAAGAAAAAAAAAAGATAGAAGAGCTTTTTAGATGTTTAGGCTGGTTATTTTTGTGTTTCTCTGAGATCTTGTTTATGCTACAGTAGTTAAGCTCAAAGCATGCTGGGAGTTTCTCTGGGGTTTGATGGAGACACTCTTTGTTTCTCTTGTCCATGTTCTCATCGACTCTAATCCCACAGTCTCCGTTGAGGAATCCCGTGTTTCCCTCGCTCTGCTTTCATCCGCAGCTAAAAATAACTCGGAGAAATTGAGTTTCCTACTGGGATCTTTCTGGTGGATCAAAGTTCCCCTGAAACGATCTGCAGTAAACTTTTTTTAATTTTTTTTTATGTTTCATACATGATGAACGTTCCTGTGTTAGATTACAGCAATCCGTCATATTTATCCCTCCTCCGACAGTCAGAAAAACATCATCAAGCCTCCATATCGCTCCTGCCACGACTAATAAAAGCTACTTATAAAGATTATTGTGGTTCGCTTAAGAAGGTCTCATAAAAAGGCTATTAGACACGTGTGTGGAAATATTACCATCCTCCTCTTCCCGGTTTTATGATGCATCTGTACGTTCTCACCTGGGACCAATAAAGTCTTCAGCAGCGTTCAGATTAGAGGACCTATTATGCCCTTTTTTAAAGTCTTTACAGGCTCTACTAGAACAGGTTTTCCTGCTTGAATGTTGATTATTTTCCTCATATTCTCCATTGTTGCAGCTCCTCTCTTCCCAGTCTGTCAGTAACGCTCTGTTTACTTCCTGTCTCTATGAAGCCCCTCCTTCTGAAAAGCACACTGTGCTCTGATTGGTCGGCTGGAGCAGTGTGTTGTGATTGGTCGAGCGCTTCGAGTGTGTTTGGGAAATGTCCCGCCCCTTACCATAACCGCCAGTTTAACACACTACTATCTAACTCAACCAGGCCCCGCCCCTTTATTCTGCGTATGAATTATTATAATGAGGAATATTGTGACGTGTTCGTTCCCGGGAGAAACTCAAGACTACAATGGAGGCGTTTCAGGAGTTCAGAAACACTGACACTGATATTGTCACGTTTTCTATGTGTTTAGTTATGTTCTGTGATCTTGTTTCCCCCCTGTCTTTGTGATTTTGGTTTAGTCATGTTACTTTTTCCCGCTCCTCGTTTGTGTTCAGTTTCTTCACCTGTGTTCAGTTTATTATCCCATTAGTCCCAGTTCTTTTAAGCCTTGTGTTTTCCCTCAGTGTTTGTTGGTCGTCGTCTATAAATGGTTGTGTGTTTTCTGAAGTCCTGGAGTTTTGTTCTTTTGTTCCTGTATGTTCCAGAAAGTTAAGTTTGTTTAATAAATCAACTATACTGCTATTCCTGTGTCCTCGTCTTCGGCTACCTGCACACCAACCTGACAGAACGACCAACCCGTACAAAATACGAAGATTAGTAGAAGGAGAAAGAACAAGGTGAGCCCCATTGAAACACCTATCCTCTTCCAAGAGGAGCGCTCTTTAGAAGAGTATGCGGGGCTGTACCTAGAGTTGTATAATGATGTGACTCAGGATGAAGAAGAATTGACGCAAAGTTTCTGGGGTGGATTAATGGACCCGCTTGCCCAGCTGATTCTGGTAAAAGATCTCAATCTGTCATTTCTGGAGTTCGTTGATCACACGCTATGGGCGTGTGGATCCAACTAGCTCGTAGAAGATCTCCCACTCCAATCAGTTCCAAGTCCGCCAGCGTCGGAGCCCGTGTCTGCTGTTCCAGAGCCAGAGCCAGTCTTCGAGCAAGAGCCAGCCCCAGGGGTTCCTCGCTTCCCTGCTGTTCAGCCGGAGACTCTCGTGTGGCCCCCAGGCCGCAAGCTGGTTTCCAACAGTAGGGACCTGGGGGCAAAAGTGGCGGATCCGGCGCTCCAATCCGTACGATCAGCGTTCAAATCAGTTTTCCCTCTCCGGTCTTCAGTCCCAGGTCGTACTTCCACGTCCAGCCCAGAGTTTCCTTCGCCACTGGTCCCATCCAGCCCAGAGTTTCCTTCGCCGCTGGCCCCGTCCAGTTCCGAATCCCATGATGTGCTGGCCCCGTCCAGTTCCGAGTCCCATGATGTGCTGGCCCCGTCCAGTTCCGAGTCCCATGATGTGCTGGCCCCGTCCAGTTCCGAGTCCCATGATGTGCTGGCCCCGTCCAGTTCCGAGTCCCATGATGTGCTGGCCCCGTCCAGTTCCGAGTCCCATGATGTGCTGGCCCCGTCCAGTTCCGAGTCCCATGATGTGCTGGCCCCGTCCAGTTCCGAGTCCCATGATGTGCTGGCCCCGTCCAGTTCCGAGTCCCATGATGTGCTGGCCCCGTCCAGTCCTGCGCCAGAGCCCACTGATCCTGCGCCAGAGCCCACTGATCCTGCGCCAGAGCCCACTGATCCTGCACCAGAGCCCACTGATCCTCCGCTGGTCCTGCCCAGCCCAAGACCCTCTTTGCTGCCGGATCCCACCTTTCCTGTCAATTTCGCCATTACAATTTTGGGGGGGCGCCCACCCGAAGGGTCCTCACCGCCCTGGCCGCCCTAAGGGTCCTTACCGCCATGGACGCCCGAAGGGTCCTCACCGCCCTGGACGCCCGAGGGTCCCACAGCTCCGCCCTGGACGCCCGAGGGTCCCACAGCTCCGCCCTGGACGCCCGAGGGTCCCACAGCTCCGCCCTGGATGCCCGAGGGTCCCACAGCTCCGCCCTGGACGCCCAAAGGTCCCACAGCTCCACCCTGGACGCCCGAGGGTCCCACAGCTCCGCCCTGGCCACGCCCGAGGGTCCCACAGCTCCGCCCTGGCCACGCCCGAGGGTCCCACAGCTCCGCCCTGGCCACGCCCACAGCCTGCTCCGCCGTGGCCACGCCCACAGCCTGCTCCGCCGTGGCCACGCCCACAGCCTGCTCCGCCGTGGCCACGCCCACAGCCTGCTCCGCCGTGGCCACGTCCACAGCCTGTTCCACCCCGGTTCCCCGAGCTACCAGCTCCACCCTGGAGGCTCCATCCCTGCACCACCATGCCCTCGTCAGCCTCCAGGGCAACCACCCTCCCACCCCTTTGGATGTTATACGGCGCGAGGACGCGCCTTCGGGGAGGGGGAGGTTCTGTCACGTTTTCTATGTGTTTAGTTATGTTCTGTGATCTTGTTTCCCCCCTGTCTTTGTGATTTTGGTTTAGTCCTGTTACTTTTTCCCGCTCCTCGTTTGTGTTCAGTTTCTTCACCTGTGTTCAGTTTATTATCCCATTAGTCCCAGTTCTTTTAAGCCTTGTGTTTTCCCTCAGTGTTTGTTGGTCGTCGTCTATGAATGGTTGTGTGTTTTCTGAAGTCCTGGAGTTTTGATCTTTTGTTCCTGTATGTTCCAGAAAGTTAAGTTTGTTTAATAAATCAACTATACTGCTATTCCTGTGTCCTCGTCTTCGGCTACCTGCACACCAACCTGACAGATATAGAGAAGAACTGTGTGACTTTGCAGAGATTTTTCATGTTTAAACAGCAACATTACACACTGAAGAAAGATGATGTGAAGTAGTGCTGCACGATTAATCATATCGCAATTGGGATGTCAAGCCTATGCGATTATATGACGCAAAATGCTGCGATTTTATATGAAATAGCCTAAACAAATTAGGGCAATTAACGCAGCATCTGTTAATTTTTGTCATCATTTGGCTAATTTTTGTCATAATTTGGCTAGTGTTACATAATTCCGCTCTTATTCATGCAAATGCTTTTAAACCATTCATGCACAACAAGTCAAAAGAGAGCGCGCTGCCTGTGAACGTCCTGACTGTGACTCACAGAAAGTCGCGCACCAGTATCATGCGCAAGCACAGACCGCACGCCAGTATCATGCGCAAGCAGACCGCGCGCCAGTATCATGTGCAAGCACAGTCCGCGCGCCAGAATACAGATCTCTTTCGCACTTGAACGAACAATAACACACACAATGATGCCAAAATGTCTTTTTGTCGAGTATCTTCATAACATAAAAGCAGTCTTATGATGGACGTAAAGAGTTGTGAGAGAATGAGGCGCGTGTGAGATCCGTCTCTGTCAGCAGCGGCTGCTCTTAAAGGGACAGTACACAGTAGCCACTAATTATCTCTGTCGTTAAAGTTAATCAAAGAACAAATGAAACAGAGAAAACACTCACTGCTCTTGACTAAAGAACTTTTGTAACTTTAATAAGTTAATATAATTTAAAATTTATGCAGCACAGACTGTTTGATAACTTTATTCAATTTCTGTATATGTCCTACCTGTTAGACAGGAAGTTGTTATATTTTGAAGCCTAATAAATGTTTAAAAAAATTGATAGCTTTCAATTGTAATGACGGAATCACTGTAATGTTGGATGGTTATAATTAATGTTTCAAAATGTGTGTGTGTTTGTGGGGGGGGGGGGATTTTTATCTAGACATCAATGGCTTATTGATCATTATAGGTGTTATCAATCATTTAGTTGTTGTTGCTAGTTTGAGTTGAGAAATACACATTTCAGTATTATCACTAATCTGTGTGTGCATTTTCCTTGAGAACCAAGCAAGCTGACTCATGAAACCATTTATTATATCGCAATCGCAATATTGACCTCAATAATTGCAATATGACATTTTCCCCAAATCGTGCAGCCCTAGTGTTCTTTAAAAATAAATATTCTTTATTGGCATTGATGGTTCCATAAAGAACCATTAACATGCAATGGAATCCACTGTACAAAAGGTTCTTTAGAGTGGAAAAGGGTTCTTTATATTTTTAATGTTCTTTGCACAAAAAAGTGATTCTTTTCAGAACTGATCACTGAAAGGGAACCAAAAAATTAACCTTTTCGGAACCTTTATTTTGAAGAGTGTAGACCGCAGTCAGTGTGTGTGTGTGTGTGTGTGTGTGTGACCTCGTGTTCAGCTAAAGGACAAACATAATGACCATAATCTGGGACCAGAACTGCATCATAACCACAAGATGGGCAATAAATGTGTGATGTTCAGGAGAAGGAGGGCAGGACGTATTGAATAATTCAGCCTCATGTCTGCATGCGTTAGCGTCATCAGGGCAAAACCTGCGTCCTCTCTCACACACACACACACACACACACACACACACACACACATCATCTGAATTATTCACTGGGAGTGTGTGTGTGGTGCTGAGACAGCAGATGATCCTTTAAGAAACACACACTGAACTTACATGCAAAACACAGAGAAACGTGAAAAATATTTTCCCCTAAATAATTTTTCCCTTTTTTTTCATTTGGCTCAAACATATTCAGGAAAATGTATATATTTTAAAAAAATATTTAATTTTATTACTGTAATTTTACCTTTTTGTGTATATTTATATAATAATAATAATATATTTAAATGAATATAAATAATATATAATTATTATAAATAATAATAATTTATTGTTTTGTATTATATATTATTTGTAGTTTTTCCCCACGGTTCGACTGATTCACCATTTATATACAGTATTTTTTGCATTTGTCAGATGCTTTATCTACGTGACTCTTCAGAACATGTTAGGGTATGCTTACACGACACCATTTTCAACTAAAAACGTAAAACTTTTAATTTACCGTTTATTTACACGAGAACGGCGTTTCTGAAAACGCAAACTTTTAAAAAAGGGTTTAAAGCGCTAAAACGATAGCGTTATGTTATCTCTGTGTAAACTACAAAAACACGAATTTGTGAAAACGGTGCCGTCATGCGTTACATTTTCAGTCTATAGGCGCATAGTGTCTTTTTTACAAAGTGACATCGCCATCTACTGGCCTGGCAGCAGAATACAGCGATTTTAGTCGGTTTCGCAGATCCGTTCCGTTTTTAGTACATCGTTGTCGTGTAAACGAACCCTGACACAATGTTTTCAGCCTTTTCTTTGCTTTGTCTCGTACACAGCCTGAACCAGAAGTGAAAGAAACGCCACAGGAAGTGCTAGCTCGCGCAGCGGCCAAAGGCTTGCTAGACGGACTCCTCCCGAATCAGCCAATCAGGAGAGAGGGCCGAGGCCGACGGTCACGAAGAACACCAGCCAATCAAGCGCCCTCCACGAAGACACGCCCACACGCCACACAGAGCGACCAATCACGCGTGGCGGATTTCTTGAACCACGAGATGAAGGGAAGCAACTCGGCGCCGATGGTTTATCATCAGATCGGCAGCACAACTCATTCTCCTCGCAGTCCGTCACGATACGGTTCATTTCACAATATCTTTAACAATATCCTTTAACAATATCTTGGCAACACTTTACAATAAGGTTCATTAGTTAACATTAACTAATAATGAACTGCAAGTATGCAGCATTTATTAATCTTTGTTAATGTCAATTTCAACATTTACTAATACATTATTAAAATCTTGTTAACATTAGTTAATGCACTGTGAACTAACATGAACAAACAATGAACAGCTTTATTTTTTATTAACTTAACATTAACAAAGATTAATAAATACTGTAACAAATGTATTTCTCATGGTTAATTCATGTTAGTTAATACACTAATGTTAACTAATTAACCTTATTGTAAAGTGTTACCAATATCTTTAACCTGTTAACTGTCACCCTGACTTTTGAGCATAGATCTGAGCTTAAATGTTGTAATTAATGAATGTTTTGTAATACAAACATAATGTTGGTCTCTCTTTAACTCTTTCCCCACCAGAATATTGTGTTTTATGAATATCTGAAAATGCAATATATCAAAAGAAAGAATATGGTGAAAACATGGATTGCCTGATTCTCCATCAATGGCGGGAAAAGAGTTAAAAGACACAGCAGATTGAAAAAAAATAAAAGTGTAAAAAGTTATAGAAGTTCGTTTACTGAGTGTCCCGAACTAAATATTTAATTTATACAATCTATACATTTTACAAAAAAATCTAAAGCCATATCTCTCACCAAGTTGTGTTAAAAATTTGAAATTGATGTCACAAAAATTGAGCCGCTAAATTACTGTGAAATGTTCACTTTCAAAAAGGTTTATCCAGGATGAATTTTGACTGAAGCTTTCAAATTATACGCAATTTGTGATAATTATTAAAATATGTGATTGGGAAAAAAGCTCCCAGGACATTGACAGTTAACAGGCTCGATCAGTCCTTAACGGAAATGTTTTTTTTAGAGTAAACAACTGAGGAAAACTAACCAAATTTCTGGTTTACTTCTCTATCTCCTCAGATCAACCCTCTACTTCTCGACGTCTCTTTCAGGGCGTGTTCTCCAGGACAGGCCACACCCCTAACACAACAGGCCACACCCCTAGCACAGCATCCTCCACCCCTAACACAACATGCTCCACCCCTAACTCTACAGGCCCCGCCCATTACACAACAGGCTCCACTCCCAACACAATAGGCTCCACCCCTAACTCTACAGGCCCCACCCATTACACAACAGGCCCCACCCCTTTCTCTGACTTATACTGTACCGGTTTGAATACTGCTTCAGTATCTGTAATCGATGATCACTCCTCGACGCCGGTCGCTCTGCCTAAAGGCCGGCACGAAGTTTTAAGGCCGACAACTGTCATGTTTCCTCCTGTTCTGTCGTCAAGCGACGGTCTTCTTCCCCAGGGGCGGAGCCATGCCATTACAAGCCCCGCCCACACCCTTACAAGCCCCGCCCACACTCATCAGCACTGGAGTAACCCGACACCGACTCTCCCTCGAACCCAAGCGGCGTTCAGAGCGAGACCGAATCCTCTGAGGCCGTGGCTCTGACACACACACACACTCACTTACACACACACACACACACCAGAAGCATTAGTGAGGCTATCTTAGTAATTAAGACCTTTAATGTTAATTAGATGAGCCAGATATCTGTATAAGATCCCATCTAACTCATCATCACTACTAAACTGTACTGTTTAAATGTCACTGCCATCAAAATGCCATCAGCATATTTTCCAATATCATTTGGAACAAACATGCAAATAAAACGAGAGACTCATTTTTTGTTTTGATGTAATTTATTTCCACAACATGTAACATTAATATGGTGTAAAAATGAGTGTCTTAGTGGTTGATCTGGGTTTTAAAATATCATTTTGTGTGAAATAACATTCCTGTGTTTGTTTATTTTTGACATGTACTGTAGCAGGGGCTAGACGTGTGTGTGTGTGTGTCTCATCTAAAGCCCGAAACACTACACATCATGTACACAAAATCTTTTAGCTAAGCAAGCTCGAGTTCATGCATCACTGCGTTCCACGATTCATAATGCAATGTAAGTACATTTTGCATTTTCAGCCACAAAGGCCGTTATAGCGTAACATTAGCGTAAACCAACTTCCTCTAAGTCATGGTGGAGGAACTGCCTTAAGACAATGTTGCTCTTTAAAGCTTTAGTCAACAAATCATCTTGCTTTTTACAATGTGACATATTTCTGAAAGAAACAGTATATTTAATGGAGAAAAACATAGGACTTTATTTTATCATTTGAGAATTGATGCAATTGTAAAAAGTGTGTTAGATGCCAGGTAGAAAAACAAAAGAGTTTGCTGAAGTCTTTAAAGCATTTTTCTGTTAAATTATTTAGATTTTACAAATCAAATCGATGCGTTTCAATGTCCTCTGGCACAGTTTAAATATGATCATCAGGTTTTTGACGAAGGTTTATTTGCTCAGTCATCATTATTAGTGCAGCAGATTAATAGCATATTTCAAGAGAATCGTTCAAATTGGTATAGAAGCATGAAATTTGGCACAGATACTCTCTAAGGGTCACTTTTTGGGAAAAAGGCATTGGCCACCCAAAAATTCAACATGGCGGCCATTTTTTCAAGATGGCCGCAATTTCTGTCAAATGCTCATTATGTCATTCGTTCAAACAGTGATGTAGGCATAACATTTTGTGAAAATACTCTCTTCAGAATTTTTTTTTTTTGGAAAACGGTGCTTGTCCCTCAAATTCAAGATGGCAACCATTTTTCAAGATGGCCGCCATTTTTCTTGAATGCTTACATCTTTTTTTCAAATGGTGATGCTATCATGAAATTTGGTAAATATTCTTCAAGGAACATTATCATAGAAAAAGGTGTGTGCCACTCAAAAATTCAAGATGCGACCATTTTCAAGATGGCCAACATTTCTGTCAGAGCTCAATTTAATGTGTTAAGGACGGTTTTGTTTAATAGAGTGAATGTCATTACACAACCAGGGCACACTGGTAACTTCACTGCTGTGGAACTCAGCATGGGGTTCAGTGTCAGCTGATCTAGTTTTACTTACACTGTAGTTATTGAGTAGTAGTAATAGTATAGCTAAGTTTAGTGTCCCAAATGCTGTCTAACAGCCCCTCATCAATTAGCTAGTAATAGATGTTGTCAGATAGCCACACCTGAATTGACAGGTTGTGCCAGCACGGGAGAGCCGAGCCACGGGTAAGTGGGGCAATACATGACTTGTTAATGTATGCTTACCTGGAAGGTGTACAGATCACACGGGACTTAAATGGCACTGGATGAATGATCGGGCTAGGTGTCCCCCTAGGTGACCCGAACCTAGTTGTATCACTTCCTTTTTCTAACAGTGGCCCTTCCTCTCTTACCCCTTTTCCACCAAAAAAGAACTGGTTCGGAACTGGTGCTGGTTCAAAGTTGGATCGGAGTTGGTTCAACTCAACTGACTAGAGCGCCCAGCGAACAACGTCGTTATGTCACTGTACGTCGCCATACGTCTTAGTTAGAAACGCGTGCAAGTACAACATTACTTTGGGATTATCTCTAACTCGTGTGCCAAGAAGGCTTTAAAAACAATTGAAATATGTAAGTCTTTTAATCTTTTCCTTTGATATGTAATCTTTTCTGATTAGTTATGTACCCCTGTCTTGTGTCTTTTTTTCTTTCCGTTTATTTGTTCTATATTGTGACTGTTTTCTTCTTTGCTTACATAATGTTTTCAATAAAAATTTTTTTAAAAAAATTTGAAACGCTTGCGCCAACTTCAAGCATAACAATTACAATGGCGGACTACATCGTTTTTCTGCAAATTTTTCTCCTGGCTTTGCGATCCTATATTATGGTCAGAAAAGATGTTTAGAACACATCTAAACCCGCCCCCAGCCCCCGACGTAAGCATGACGTGGTAAAAGAACGGTTCTAGTCCAGCAAAGAGTTGGTGCTGCTTTGGAACCAGTTTTCCTGGCCGAGAACCGGTTCTTTGGCTGTCGAAACACAAAGAACTGGTTCGCGAGTAGGCACCGGCTCCGAACCGGCTCTCAAAATGCTTTGGTGGAAAAGGGGTGTCTGTGGACTGCACCTTGCCTTTGGAGAGGCTTGTGTACTCCAATGAACCTGAGAGCTATGCCGGCGGGGATTTTATATCCCCGGCAAGTTTAACTAAGCCGGACAGGTCAAAGGAGAGGAGGCAGACAAAGCAGACATTATGACTATTTGACAGAAATGGTGGCCATCTTGAAAATGGTCGCCATCCTGAATTTTTGAGTGGCACATACCTTTTTCCAAAAGAGTGTCCCTTGAAGAGTATTTTTGCCTAATTTTATGCTTGCATCACCATTTGAACAATTGAAATAATTCATATTCGACAGGAACGGTGGCCATCTTTAAAAATGGCGACCATCTTGAATTTTTTCCATTAACATGTTCTTTAGAGAGTATTTGTATCAAATTTTATGCTTGGATCACTGTTTGAATAATTTATATAATAAGCATTGAATAGCAATGGCGGCCATTTTGAAAATTGGCCGCCATATTGAATTTTTGAGTGGCCAGCGCCTTTTTCCAAAATATTGGCCCTTAGAGAGTATCTGTGCCAAATTTCATGCTTCTATACCAAAGTGAACGATTTTTTTACTAATCTGCTGCACTATATATTGCATTACATGTTTTAAAACTACAGAGCTCTGATCATAAAACTGAGCATTTAAATATCATCTTACTAAGACATTATTGGCGGATATTGATATTTATATGCATATTATGTAAGTATCTGCTATACTGTTATAAAGATCACATTGATTTACATTATAAGCATCAGCATTTCATCACTTTTTGACCATATAAATATGAGCGTTTGCTCAGTTTGGGCCTCTGAATAAAACTGAGCTGTTTTTTTCCCCTCCATATTCTCACTTTATGAG
The DNA here is from genome assembly GCA_026230005.1 of Gila orcuttii. NCBI lineage: Eukaryota > Metazoa > Chordata > Actinopteri > Cypriniformes > Leuciscidae > Gila > Gila orcuttii. The sequence continues at coordinate 1,873,573 of JAPDVR010000016.1, read as the reverse complement.
CCATAAAAGCCTGATGCATCAAATATGATCCTCAAAAAAAAAAACGTATGTTTATTAAACTTTTCCAATTCAAAATATTAGATTTTTCAGACTATTGTCCTATGTTGGGCTTTAATGTTGACTAACGTGAACACATCTTTAACTGGACATCTGAATAAAAACACCTGGTTTCATATCATTTAGACATATAAAGGACAGTATTGAGGTCTCTTGCGTTGTGCATGTACAAAAGGACCGCATGTTTTCCAAGCGTTCATGTCTGCAGTTGCGTACTTGTACAGGGAATCTCTCAGGCCTTAGTGTTTAAATGAAGCACAAGTGTATTTGTGTGGTCAGAAAATTTAATTTAGCTGGCATTACAGTATTGTTTTGAGCAGATGATATAGACACTCATGTGTGAACATCATGATTTGTGCTTGCTAAAACATTTTACACACACGTTCCCCTTTTCCTGCTACCAAACACCAGAAAATTCCCTCTAAATTTCTTGACCAAAAGAAAGAGACCAAAATTTCAAAGGATCCAATTTCCTCATGTGGACGAGTCGCATTGAATGAGTGGGTGGTTTGAAATGAAACACACTTATGGCCCAAATCTGACTGGAGCTTGAATCCAGGTCACGCGTGTAAAGACTTCAGTTACATTGATCTGAGCGTGACCGTAATCGGTGAGACACGAACTCTGATGCCCTGGAAATACTTCAGTGAAAATGTGTCAGTGTAAGGCAAACTCATGCTTCATTCAGGACAGTCAACGCTCGAAAAGCTTCTCGTTATGCACAGCGACATCTTGCATTACACTTTTTGTCTTTTGTTGTCGTTATGTTGTGTGTTTCTCTTCTCGACTGCATCAGTAAACACACACACACACACCTGCTGTCCATCACAGCTGTTCTGCTCCGTCATTGGTGGGGAACCTCGGGGGCGGGCTTCTTTTTCAGAGTGTCTATGATTGATTGGACGCCGCGCTTCACGCTGGACGTTACGCGGCGTGTGACGGAGTCGCTAGGAGCCAGAGCCGAGGAGCCCGTCTTCCCCAGACACTTCTGATACCGCAACTAGAGGGAAACACACGATTATACACACCCTACATGTGTGTGCGCAACAACTTACACTTTTTGTACAGCATGATATACAAGAAACTTGTCCGCTTAAGAATTTTTTTGCGTTCGCTCGAGAAACGTTTGTTCCCTTACGAAGGGAACTCAACGATGCGTCGATCGACGCCATGGGAACGCCCCCAGCGTGACTGCGTCTGAAGCATCTATGTCAACTAGTCCAATGGAAAGAATGAGCGTCACGGGCGGGTGACGTCATGACCAGGAAATGATAAAAGCACATCCGGTGCAAACCGGCATTAGCTTCTGTTGCCTCAGCAAGCGATCTGTGTTATACTGTCTCTGTCTATTTATTGTTGTCTGTTGCAATTTATTCGGAAACGTTATGGCGAAACAAATGTACAAACAGTGTGTTCCTCCCTGCCCGCGTTATTTAACGGGTGGGGACACACACAAGCTTTGTGTCATTTGTTTGGGAGTGGAGCATGCGGTCTCAGCCTTCGAGGAGGCTGAGTGTCAACACTGTGAAATGCTACCGCTCCGCATGCTCCGCTCTCGCCTGTCACTCTTTGATGTAAAGAGTGGGCAGGCTCGCGATCCTCAGGGATCAGGACCCGCGTCTGCCGAGGCGGCGCGGAGAATGCATTCCTGGGGATCGCAGAAGGATCTTTCGGAGGGGTTGGAGACGGGTCCCTTGGCCTTTTCTCCTTCCTTACCCGGAAGATCCAGCGCTCTCCCCCCGGTGTCGGAAGCACGCTCTGCGGTTTCTTCCGCCCGGGGAGAGAGCACTCCATTACTTCAATGCTCTTCCTCCGAGGAGGTCGATGTTATGAGTATGGAGAGTGAAAGCACACACATGGGGGAAAAAGATTCACAATTTATTTCCCCAGCATATGATGAGCTGGTGGATGTTATGTCACGGGCTGTAGAAAAATTAAATATTGTATGGCCATCTGAGAATAAAAGCGCTCGTCCTAAAAGTAAATTAGATGAGCGCTTTTTATCGTCCACGACATTATCTCCACCACGAGAGCTTCCCTTTTTTCCCGATCTCCACAATGAAATATCGAAATCGTGGAATAAACCGTACTCTTCACGACTTTTTAGCCCTCAAGTTAAAACTTATTCGAGAATAAGAGGGCTAAAAGAGTATGGTTATGAGGCGATGCCCCAGGCGGAACAGAATTTAGCTAGCTATCTTTCGCCTGGTCCCGCATCGTCCCTGAAAGCCTCGGCTTTGCCCACTAGACCGCTTAAAGCCACCTCGGTTTTAGTGGGCAAAGCTTATACGGCAGCAGGTCAAGCTGGAGCATGTCTGCATACAATGGCAGTGCTACAGGCGTATCAAGCTGACCTGCTGGGGGATCTGGATAGTAGTGAGGGAATTTCTCATGACGATATTCAAGAACTTCGTCGTGCTACCGATCTTTCTCTCAGGGCTACTAAGGAGACCGCCAGAGCAATTGGGCGGTCTATGGCAGCCTTGGTAGCTACTGAGAGACATTTATGGTTAAATCTGTCAGAGATTAAAGAAAAAGATCGAGCTTTTTTATTAGATGCTCCGCTTGAACCTTCTGGTCTCTTTGGCGACGCAGTCCACGCGGTCGTCGAGCGATTTCAGGAGTCTAAGAAGCAAGCTGACGCTTTTAAAAAGTTTATCCCTCGCCGTGTCCAGCCCCCTGGGGCTGCTGGGCGTGAGCAGCCCCAGCCGTCGAGCTCATCATATCATGTGCAACAGAAAGAGAGTGTTGCGTCTCGTGCACCTCCACGTAGACACTGGAGACAGACGCAACCCTCTCAGCCGAAGTCTTCTAAGTCGAAGCCGGATCTGAGGACCGTTCTTCAGGCGAAGAAGACTTCGGCTCAGAAAAAAAAAAAAAGGTCCTGATGTTCATGCGTCAGGCCTGTGAGGACAGCCCCGACCGAAGTAGAGCGGTGTACACCTCATTATACGGTGCCCGTTCCATTTCGGGGTCCTCACGAGACCGTTCTGCCAACCCTGCCACCCTTGGTGCTTCAGGGCGCAGCGGTCTCCAGCGAGTCGCTGATGCTATGCTGCGGCACAGCATCGGTTCCGCGCCCTCTGAGGGGGGCGTTAGAGCAGCCAGTTCAGGTAGTTCCTGCCATGATGTTTCAGGCTCCAGAATTAGCTGTCTCAGTAACACCAGAGACCAGCCTCGAGAGGCTGGTTCCCTTAGTAAATTTTCTGGCAGCGTGGAAGCTTCTGCCGAATATTTCTCGTTGGGTCCTGCAGATTGTAGAAAAAGGATACAGAATCCAGTTTGGTTCTCGTCCTCCTCGTTACAACGGGGTGTTGCCCACAGTGGTGCATCCCGAGCAGGCTCTGGTAATGGAGCAAGAGGTAAAGGCCCTGTTAGCGAAAGAAGCTATAGAACAGGTGTACTCACCCGACCGAGAGTCGGGTTTTTACAGCCGTTATTTCATTGTTCCAAAAAAGGATGGAGGGTTGCGTCCTATTTTAGATCTTCGTTTGTTAAATCGGTCAGTTCAGAAACTAAAGTTCAAAATGCTGACACTCAAACAGATCGTGACTCAAATCAGATCCGAGGACTGGTTTGTCACGATAGATCTGAAGGACGCCTACTTCCATATCTCCATCCTCCCTCAGCACAGGAAGTTCCTAAGGTTTTCTTTCGGGGGCAAAGAATACCAATATCGGGTTCTTCCGTTCGGTCTAGCTTTATCACCCCGCACGTTCACGAAATGCGTGGATGCAGCGTTAGCCCCTCTCAGGCTTCAGGGCATACGTATTCTGAACTACATCGACGACTGGCTGATTCTAGCGGAATCAGAGCAGTTGGCGGTTCGGCACCGAGGTGTCGTTCTCGCTCATATGCAGATGTTGGGGTTGAGGCTCAATGCCAAGAAGAGTGTGCTTTCTCCAGTACAGAGAACCACTTTCCTTGGTGTGGTATGGGATTCAGTGACAATGCGGGCCATCCTATCGCCCGTTCGTGTAGCTGCTATCCTGTCAGCCACAAAAGAGCTGAAGCTAGGCCAGTCACGCACTGTAAAACAGTTCGAGAAACTGTTGGGTCTTTTGGCAGCAGCGTCCAACGTGATACCTTTTGGCCTGCTGTACATGAGGCCTTTACAGTGGTGGCTCAGGACCAGAGGGTTCTCCCCGAGGGGAAACCCACTTCGTATGATCAAGGTCACGCGGCGTTGCCTTCGTGCCTTAGTTATATGGAGGGAGCACTGGTTCTTAACCCAAGGTCCGGTGTTGGGAGCTCTTTGCCATCGAGTTACTATCTCGACAGATGCTTCCCTCACCGGCTGGGGAGCGGTAATGGAAGGCCGCTCGGTTCAGGGTCTGTGGAAGAGTCATCATCTCTCGTGGCACATAAATTGCCTGGAGATGATGGCTGTCTTCAATGCGTTGAGGCAGTTCCTCCCAGACCTGAGGGGCCATCATGTGCTCGTACGAACAGACAACACATCAGTGGTCTCTTATCTGAACCGTCAGGGGGGCCTGCGTTCGCGTCTGCTTTGCAAACTGGCGCACCAGATCCTCCTGTGGTCTCTGGGGAAGGTACTCTCTCTGAGGGCAGTGTATATTCCTGGGGTCCAGAATATAGGAGCAGACATCCTGTCGAGGCAGGAGCTGAGGCCAGGGGACTGGAGACTCCACCCCGAGGTGGTGGAGAAAATCTGGGAGTTTTACGGCCAAGCACAAGTGGATCTGTTTGCGTCTCAGAATACGACGCACTGTCCTCTGTGGTTCTCCCTTACTCACCCAGCCCCTCTGGGGCTGGATGCTATGGTGCAGACGTGGCCGAGGCTACGTCTGTACGCCTTTCCCCCTGTTGCTCTGCTCCCAGGAGTTCTGGAGCGAGTCCGCCGGTATGGAATAAGCCTACTGCTAGTAGCACCACGCTGGCCAAGTCGGATCTGGTTTTCGGACCTGATCCATCTCCTAGATGGTCCTCCCTTCGAGATCCCGATCAGGAGAGACCTTCTGTCTCAGGCCGGGGGCACAATATTTCACCCTCGACCAGAGATTTGGAACCTGTGGGTTTGGCCTCTGAGGGGGCCCAACTCATAGAGAGTGGTCTTTCAGCCGAGGCTGCTGAGACCATTCTAAGCTCCAGAGCCCCAGCTACTAGGAAACTATATGCGCTTAAATGGAGAGTTTTCTCTTTATGGTGTTACCAACATCAGTGGGATCCAGTTAACTGTTCTGTGAACACAGTACTCGAGTTCCTGCAGGAGCGCTTTACGTCAGGCCTATGTCCTTCCACGCTCAAAGTCTACGTGGCGGCCATTGCGGCTTACCACGCCCTGGTGGGGGGTACATCGTTGGGTCGAGACCCCCTGGTTACACGTTTCCTTCGTGGCACTTTAAGGCTGAGGCCTGCAACTCGCACTAGGGTGCCAGCTTGGGATCTTGCTATAGTACTAGAAGGCCTTTCTAGGGCTCCATTTGAGCCCTTAGATTCGGTTTCAGATAAGTTTCTTACCTTTAAGACTATCTTTCTGCTAGCTATTTCGTCCCTTAAGAGAGTTGGAGACCTTCAGGCCCTTTCGGTTTCCCCCACTTGCCTTGAGTTTGCACCGGGGATAGTCAAGGCATTCTTATATCCAAAACAGGGGTACGTCCCTAAGGTGCCGACCTTGACTCCGAGGCCTATTGTGCTGCAGGCTTTCTGTCCTCCTCCTTTTGCATCTGCAGACCAGGAAAGACTGAACCTCTTGTGTCCAGTGCGAGCACTGGACACTTATGTGCATCGGACTTCTTCATTTAGGAAGTCCGACCAATTACTGATTTGCTTCGGATCAACCTAAGAAGGGTCTTCCTGCTTCTAAACAGACGGTCAGTAGGTGGATAGTTGAGGCTATTTCACTTGCATACGAGTACTCGGACCAGCCATGTCCTTTGGTGGTCCGAGCTCACTCTACTAGGAGTATGGCGGCTTCTAAAGCCTTACTATATGGGGTTTCTCTTCGGGACGTCTGTGATGCGGCGGGCTGGTCCTCTCCGCTCACATTCGTTAGATTTTACAGTTTAGACCTGGATGCTGCCCCAGGTTCTCAGGTGCTTAGTGCTTAGTTACAACAGACTAACACTCAGGTACTTGGAATTCTGGCGCTTTGGATATTCTCGTTCCCATGTCGTCGATCGACGCATCGTTGAGTTCCCTTCGTAAGGGAACGTCTCAGGTTACTATTGTAACCATAGTTCCCTGAGAACAGGGAACGAGACGATGCGTCACCCTGCCATACTTCCTGCATCCCTGTGATCGGCTTGCTTCGGCAATTTTCGAAGCTAATGCCGGTTTGCACCGGATGTGCTTTTATCATTTCCTGGTCATGACGTCACCCGCCCGTGACGCTCATTCTTTCCATTGGACTAGTTGACATAGATGCTTCAGACGCAGTCACGCTGGGGGCGTTCCCATGGCGTCGATCGACGCATCGTCTCGTTCCCTGTTCTCAGGGAACTATGGTTACAATAGTAACCTGAGACGTTCGCTCGAGAATTTTTTTACGTTCGCTCAAGAAATATTTTGCGTTCGCTCAAGAAATTGTGTTCGCTCTAGATTTTTTTTTGTTTACTTGAGAAATTTTTGCGTTCGTAAGATAAACTTTTGCGTTCATTCAAGAAACTTAAGGCGTTCGTTCGAGAAATGTTTGCGTTCGTATGAGAAACTTTTGCGTTCATTCAAGAAACTTTTGCGCGCGAGAAACTTTTGCGTTTGTTCAAGAAAATTTTTAGTTTGTTCGAGAAACTTTTGCGTTCGCTCAAGAAACTTTTGCATTCATTCGAGAAACTTTTGCATTCGTTCAAGAAACATTTGCGTTCGTTTGAGAAACTTTCATTTTTTCATCAGAAAAAAAAAAATTGCGTTCGTTTAAGAAACTTGTACGTTCATTTAAGAAACTTTTCGTAAGAGAAACTTTAACGTTCGTTCAAGAAACTTTAACGTTCGTTCAAGAAACTTTTACCTTCGTTCGAGAAACTTTTACCTTCGTTCGAGAAACTTTTACCTTCGTTCGAGAAACTTTTGCATTTGTTCAAGAAACTTTTGCGTTTGTTCGAAAAACTTTTGCGTTCGCTTGGACAATTTTTTGCGTTCGTGCGAGAAACTTTTCCGTTCGTACAAGAAACTTTTACCTTCGTTCGAGAAACTTAAGCATTTGCTCCAAAAACTGTTTGCGTTCATTCAAGAAACTTTTGCATTTGTTCAAGAAACTTTTGCGTTCGTTCGAAAAACTTTTGCGTTCGCTTGGACAATTTTTTGCGTTTGTGCGAGAAACTTTTCCGTTCGTTCGAGAAACTTTTGTCACAAAACCAGTCACAAGTCACACGGGTATATTTGTGGCAATAGCCAACAATACATTGTATGGGTCAAAATTATCGATTTTTCTTTTATGCCAAAAATCATTAGGATATTAAGATCATGTTCCATTAAGATATTTTGTAAATTTCATACCATAAATATAAAAACATTTATTTTTGTGAGTGGATGCAGCAAAATCGCAAACATAAATGCAAAGACGATTTTCTCAATGTTTCGATTTTTTTCCACCCTCAGATTCCAGATTTTCAAATAGTTGTATCTCGGCCAAATATTGTCCTATCCTAACAAACCATACATCAATGGAAAGCGTATTTATTCAGCTTTCAGATGATGTATAAATCTCAATTTTTAAAAAATGACCCATGTGACTGGTTTTGTGGTCCAGGGTCACACATGAGAAACAGGTGACTCTCACCACACAGGCCGACTGCACAGCCTCCGACACACTCCCCGCGTTGGGTTCGCACCAGAACACGTGACACTGGAAGTGCTGGTTTCCCGTGTCCATGATGAAGGCAAACGTATGAACGTCGCGTCCCACACCCATGAAAGACAGGAACCGCACTCGACACTCCACTATGACCTCCTCCTCCTCTTCCTGCCCGAACAGAATAGAAAGGACAATAATAAACCCATCTGAAAAATTTGTCATGTGTCTCAGATTGTCCTGGTGTCCATATGGAACCAGCTTTGTGTCGTTTTGACATTTAAACTCACAATATGAGTTTAAATGAGTCATTATGGGCCACATATATCTGCCAAACAAGAGAATGACTCTAAATTACTCAATCAATCATCATGTGTCACACCCCAAAATTAAATTGGCTTATATCTGCAAAACAACTTAAACTTTTCTTTTGATATTATTTTTAAAGCTCTAACATGAATTATTTGATAAATGTGTTAGATTGTATTTAAGTTGAGAATGTAAATGTAAGAAGTATCAGAAACCAATCAGTATCCAATCACAATGATATAGTCAAAACAATTTTAACAAATAAAATAAAAAAAAGATACATTTTTGTTTCTAGATCACATGACAAAAAGCATTGCTTTTTTTCTCCATCATATCCCTTTAGGAGCTCTATAAAATACAGAAATGTGACGATCGTATTTTTTCAAGTACTTGCAAGAATTATTCCGTACATGTGTTAAATTATATATAATTTAAGAATGTAAATGTAAGCAGCATCTAAAACTTGCGTTCACTCACTAAACTTATGCGTTTGCTCTCAAAACGTCTGTTTCTTTTAGAAACATTGTATTCACTAACAAAACGCTTGCGCCCAGGGTTTAAAATGAACACTTGCCAAATGCGAGTAAAAATCGGTGTTGGCGAGTATATGAAACGGTTTAACTGTAACCGCTAACATTTTTATGAATTCTAACAATGCAATATTGTCAGAACATGAACGTGATCAAATGGTGTGGTGATCGCCACGAAAGTTTAAGGCTTGACAATTTATATTCAAGAAGAAGACTCAGAGGGAGCTCATTTTATTACTCGTTGTGTGGAAAGTTTCCTGTGCGCAAACATCTGATTACATACAAATACTAAACTGAACTCTCTTTCACGACGTCTTGCACTCGATCGGACAAATTCACACAAAATGATGTCAAAAAATAGTGAGTATCCTAGTAAACATAGTCAGTTATGTCTTAAGTGAAAATAAACAGTTGAGAAAGTAAATGTGTAACAGTATCAGTATATTAGATCAGTGCGTTCTCTCTTAAAGTGACAGTAGCCTAATATTCCTGTCTGTGTTTCTAATGTTGATCAAACAACAAAAGGACAAAGAAATATCACTCACTGCTCTTTAAAACTTTTGTAACTTTTATAAGGATGTTTAATTTATACAGTGAAGATTGTACAGTGTTATTTTACATTTGCATACTGTATTAAATTTATGTTTATTTCAGTTCAGTTTATCACCAGTTTATTTCATTTGTATCTTCGTTATATTTTATTTATTTGTGCTTTAGCTTGTAATTTGATTATTTGTTTTTATTTTACTAAACTAGTCTATAATAATGTTTTAAATTTATATTAGTTAGGCTAGTAGTTTTAACTGTGGTATCGAAATTGGAATAGAGAATTGTGAATTAATCAGTAAATGTGTTACATTGTATTTAAGTTAAGAATGTAAATGTAAGATCTAAATCAGTATAGTATCAAAATTACATTGGCTTATATCTGCAAAATAAATAAAAATTATTTTGATACATTTTTGACATATTTCAGACAAACCGCCATGGATTAGTTTGAAAAATGTTTGTCTAAGAGGGGGATGGAAATGAATGTGCTTTTTGTGTTTGTTTTTATTTCAATGTGTGATCTATTAAGTTTATAGCAAAAAAGTGAATCTGCTTAAAGCGCCACCTAGTGTCCGACAGATGATGCGGTTTGCGGACTCTGATTTTACAGTGTCAGAAACACGAATAAAAGGAATGGTTTGAAAGAACGCGTGACCTTCTCTTTGCTGACGGTGACGGTGGCGTCGGCGACGCTGAGCAGGACGGGTGTCCAGTCCTCTTTCCCTGCCGACGACATCAGACTCTCCACCGCCGCGTTGATCATGTCCATGCCTGAAACACACACAGTTCTGGACACTTACACAGGACCAACTTCACAATGTACAAATGTGACCTGTCTCGCTGTCTACAGAGGCAGAGATGAAGTGTGTGAAAGACTAATTGAGTGAGTGAGTGTGTGGAAGTGTGTGTGTGTGTGTGTGTGTGTGTGTGTGAGAGAGTGTGTGTGTGTGTGTGAGTGAGTGAGTGTGTATGTGTGTGTGTGTGTGTGTGTGAGTGTGTTAAAGTGTGTGAGTGTGTGTGTGAGTGAGTGTGTATGTGTTTGTGAGTGAGTGTGTGTGAGTGAGTGTGTGGAAGTGTGTGTGTGTGTGTGTGTGAGTGAGTGAGTGTGTATGTGTGTGTGTGTGTGTGTGTGTGTGTGTGTGTGTGTGTGTGTGTGTGTGTTAAAGTGTGTGAGTGTGTGTTTGAGTGAGTGTGTATGTGTTTGTGAGTGAGTGTGTGTGAGTGAGTGCGTTAAAGTGTGAAAGTGTGTGAGTGTGCCAGAGTGTGTGAGTGAGTGTGTGTGTGTGTGAGTGAGTGAGTGTGTGTGAGTGAATGTGTGAGTGAGTGTGAGTGAACGAACGAGAGTGTGTGAGTGAGTGTGTATGTGAGTGTGAGAGAGTGAGTGCATGAAAGTGTGTGTGTGTGTGTGTGTGTGAGTGAGTGAGGGAGAGAGAGAGAGAGAGAGAGAGCGAGAGAGAGAGCGAGAGTGAGTGTGTGTGTGTGTGTGTTACCTACCTATCGGTCTCAGTACTGATGTCATTCCCAGGTAAAACACACGGAAACTGTGTTGTTGGTCAGTCTTTGGTGTTGGAAACTCTACTGAGAAACACACAGATCAGAAACAGGACCTGAACATCACAGAAGGGAAGCGTCGCTCTAAACGCATCACACACACACACACACACACACACACACACACACATACCGCTCTTGATGTATGATGAAAACAGAACAATGGCTCTCTCGGGAACGAGAAATCCTGCACTGGGCATTTTACATTATGAATACGGATAGTTTCTTCTGGATGACGAGTGTGTGAAGCTGCTGTGATGAAGATGAAGATGAAGAACAGCAGTAACACGTTTAACTGTGTTTTAATGAGTCAGAACTGCAGATCAACACTGTTCTCTCCATATCTCACTGATCAATGACGGCATTTACAGACCTAATGAAATAAAGCGTGAGCTTGTGCTGTGCTGAGCTCAGCGCGTCCCGTCACACACACTTTATTTATGGACTACTCTTTACACACACACACAGGGTTTGAAATTAACACCCGCCACTGAGCAGTGTCAAATCACGAGCCAATTTGGCGAGTTACTTATTATGTTTACTCACTTTTCTGGGGAAGTTTGTGTAAGTCAAATCTTCGCAGATTTAGCGCAAATACTCGTGAATCATCATGATATATTAAATACAGCGTATTGCTCAGAATCTGCTCATATCTGGCTTACTTGAACACACACACACACACACACATCACTACACAACAAATAATGGCATTTGTATGAAATCCAAATTTTATAATAGGTTATAGCCTATATCTTTTCTTTTCTTTTTTGGTTAGTAGAAGTTCTGAATGGCCGGTAATTTAAATATTTTGTAGCCAAATTGGCCGGTGAGTGAAAAAGTTAATTTCAAATCCTGCATACACAAAATAGATATTTACATCAAAACAAATGAATAAATCTAAACAGTCTATTTATATTTACGTTTTTGCTGCAACAAGATGTTACAACGAAACAATGAATCTCTGTGAACTAAAAACATCACCGACCAATGAAATACAAGCATTTGCGTCATGTGATCAGAACTCCAGATACACGTCGAGTTCACAGAAACATTTTAGTCATCGAGTCCATTCACACACTATAAACGTTTGATCGAAATTAGTTTTGTAGAGTAATATAAATTTTGCCTAATTTATTTTAAAAACTATTACATTTTACAAACTTTAAAATAAGCTAAAACAGCTAAAAACCAATATGTGAGCTGACATCATATTTTATTATTTTAACAAAGTCTTCGAAAACCTGCATATATGAGGGTGATTTTTCGACCTGAAAAGTAAAGGAAGCTAAAATACAACCTTGTAGAATACAAGCTAAAAAATCATGGAAATTTTAATAATAAACATAAAGGTTTTTTTTATTGTTTTTTGCTATGCTAAGCTCTAATAAATAAATAAGTTACTATATATTGTTTCTATTTATTATTATTTTTTTAAATATCCTTCATGGGGGCCTTAAATTATTGTCTTTGTAGTGAAAGCTCATAATCATCAGACTTCAGATTTGACAGGTCATGTGACTGAATCTCTCACCTGTCAGAGGAACGTCTGAACTGAACTGAGACGAGGATCCTGCGCCGGGACACACACTCTTGCGCTCGGCCATGATCTGAGAAAACAAGCAGAACAACTGAAGAAAAGCCTCGATCGCTTCATCCTCCTGCAGTCGTTAATCTGAGCGTATTAATCTGAGTGTATAAATCTGAGCGTATTAATCTGAGCATATTAATCTGAGCGTATAAATCTGAGCGTATAAATCTGAGCATATAAATCTGAGCGTATTAATCTGAGCGTATAAATCTGAGCGTATTAATCTGAGCGTATTAATCTGAGCGTATTAATCTGAGCGTATTAATCTGAGCGTATTAATCTGAGCGTATTAATCTGAGCGTATTAATCTGAGCGTATTAATCTGAGCGTATTAATCTGAGCGTATAAATCTGAGCGTATTAATCTGAGCGTATTAATCTGAGCGTATTAATCTGAGCGTATTAATCTGAGCGTATTAATCTGAGCGTATTAATCTGAGCGTATTAATCTGAGCGTATTAATCTGAGCGTATTAATCTGAGCGTACAAATCTGAGCGTATTAATCTGAGCGTATTAATCTGAGCGTATTAATCTGAGCGTATTAATCAGAGCGAACAAATCTGAGCGTACAAATCTGAGCGTATTAATCTGAGCGTACAAAGTTGAGCGTACAAATCTGAGCATATTAATCTGAGTGAACACATCTGAGCGTATTAATCTGAGCGTATTAATCTGAGCGTACAAATCTGAGCGTATTAATCTGAGTGTATTAATCTGAGCGTACAAATCTGAGCGTATTAATCTGAGCGTATTAATCTGAGCGAACAAATCTGAGTGTACAAATCTGAGCGTATTAATCTGAGCGTACAAAGCTGAGCGTATTAATCTGAGCGTATTAATCTGAGCGTATTAATCTGAGCGTATTAATCAGAGCGAACAAATCTGAGCGTACAAATCTGAGCGTATTAATCTGAGCGTACAAAGTTGAGCGTACAAATCTGAGCATATTAATCTGAGTGAACACATCTGAGCGTATTAATCTGAGCGTATTAATCTGAGCGTACAAATCTGAGCATATTAATCTGAGCATATTAATCTGAGTGTATTAATCTGAGCGTACAAATCTGAGCGTATTAATCTGAGCGTATTAATCTGAGCGTACAAATCTGAGCGTACAAATCTGAGCATATTAATCTGAGTGAACACATCTGAGCGTATTAATCTGAGCGTATTAATCTGAGCGTACAAATCTGAGCATATTAATCTGAGTGTATTAATCTGAGCGTACAAATCTGAGCGTATTAATCTGAGCGTATTAATCAGAGCGAACAAATCTGAGCGTACAAATCTGAGCGTATTAATCTGAGCGTACAAAGCTGAGCGTACAAATCTGATCATATTAATCTGAGTGAACACATCTGAGCGTATTAATCTGAGCGTATTAATCTGAGCGTACAAATCTGAGCGTATTAATCTGAGTGTATTAATCTGAGCGTACAAATCTGAGCGTATTAATCTGAGCGTATTAATCTGAGCGTACAAAGCTGAGCGTACAAATCTGAGCATATTAATCTGAGTGAACACATCTGAGCGTATTAATCTGAGCGTATTAATCTGAGCGTACAAATCTGAGCATATTAATCTGAGTGTATTAATCTGAGCGTACAAATCTGAGCGTATTAATCTGAGCGTATTAATCTGAGCGTACAAATCTGAGCGTATTAATCTGAGCGTACAAAGCTGAGCGTATTAATCTGAGCGTACAAATCTGAGCGTATTAATCTGAGCGTACAAAGCTGAGCGTACAAATCTGAGCGTATTAATCTGAGTGAACACATCTGAGCGTATTAATCTGAGCGTATTAATCTGAGCGTACAAATCTGAGCGTACAAATCTGACCGTATTAATCTGAGCGAACAAATCTGAGCGTACAAATCTGAGCGTATTAATCTGAGCGTACAAAGCTGAGCGTACAAATCTGAGCATATTAATCTGAGTGAACACATCTGAGCGTATTAATCTGAGCGTATTCATCTGAGCGTATTCATCTGAGCGAACAAATCTGAGCGTATTAATCTGAGTGTATTAATCTGAGCGTACAAATCTGAGCGTATTAATCTGAGCGTACAAATCTGAGCGCATTAATCTGAACAAACAAATCTGAGCACATTAATCTGAGCGAACATCTGAGCGTATTAATCTGAGCGTATTAATCTGAGCGTACAAATCTGAGCGCACTAATCTGAGCGAACACATCTGAGCGTATTAATCTGAGCGTACAAATCTGAGCGCACTAATCTGAGCGAACACATCTGAGCGTATTAATCTGAGCGAACAAATCTGTGTATTAATCTGAGCAAACAAATCTGTGTATTAATCTGAGCAAACAAATCTGTGTGTATTAATCTGAGCGTATTAATCTTTGCGAACAAATCTGAGCGAGCAAATCTGATCATATTAATCTGAGCTCGATGTTAATCAACGTCTGTGGATGGATGAGCTGAGCCGACAACTCTACATGAGGATGGACAGCGCATACTAACACACACACACTCGCATACTACTAACACTCACACACACACACTCGCATACTACTAACACACACACACTATCTCACACACATTCACACTCACACTCACACTCATACATACACACACACACACACACACACACACACAACAGCAGAGAAACGGCTTCAGATGAAAGAGGACAGATGATTGGTTACTGAGTCTCTTTCCTCATAAATATTCATGAGCCAGATAATAAATATGTGACTAGTGATTCAATTTGTCCATAAGAATGTGTGTGTTATGTGTGTGTGTTATTCCTCCTCACCGTCGAGCAGATCAGCTTCAGGCTGCTGGCCACGGTTTCTGCAGGACTCTCACACTGAAACACGTGGCATTTCAACACACGCGTGTTCTTGTCACGGGCCACATACGCAAAATCCCTGAAACACAACGACAGAGACGTTTGTACAGCAAGAATCAGTGGACGTTCCTTCAAACGTCAGCATTAATAAACCAGATTAGCGTTCAGGTACGCAGATATACACAGGTTAACAGTTTAGCTGGTTCAGTTTAAATGACTTGTTTTCGCATGATTCTCTCAACTAAATCCTGTAGCAAATACTTAAAAGTCATTTAAATTTTCACCTCTTTGAGCAGATTGTACTGAAAATCATTCTCAGAAATCAGTTTATAAAATTAAAATAAAAACAATATAAATAAAACATATTAAATGCAAAAAAGCAATGAAAATAAAACACTTACTAAAAAGCAATTACATTTAAAAAATGTAGAATTAGAGTCCCCCTGTAGTCAATCATTTTATCCCTTAAAACTCATCTTTGATCACCAAAATGAATTTTTTTTAAATTCAATTCACGTTTATTTGTATAGCGCTTTTCACAATACACATCATTTCAAAGCAGTTTTACAGAAAGTGCATGAGTCCATATTACAATTTAGAGTGATCTGTTATCAGAGGAGACTGTCTAAATTATGTATTTTTAGAAATGTACATATACAAAATCAGTCAGCGAAAAATGTATTAATTTAAACAATGTAATAATTTATGCAGAAACAATGAGCTCATTGAAGTAATGAATACTTTTTCTTTCCTGCCTTAAAATATCTTGAATGTAACTCGACACTCTTGCCTCATTTAGTATGCATGGCTCTATGAATATGCAAATGAGCCCCGCCTCCACTCACTCACTCACTCAGAGATCCACTCGTTGACGATCACACGTTGATCTGATTGGTTACAAGGTAGTTTGTGACGTCAGAAACACCAGCGAATTCAAACCGTGTTTTTGAGACTGTCTTTGGTTCACTGCAGTTTTAAGGAGAAAATACTCAGCAATGCTGTCGACTTATGCTTTAAGACAAACCATGTGTAAATTCATATTTAAAAACACCACATAGAGACTAAAAGATTGATTTTCACCACAGCGGGGACTTTAAAATAATTCATTTTCAATTAAAAACATGCATATCATATGACCATTAACTAACATTAGAGAGCCATGAACATGTGACTAAAAAATTATTGAAATATCAACTCAAAATCTCAGAGGGGCTTCAAGTAAATATCTGAGCTCAAAGAGGTTTAGCTGACAAAAAACATCTGGGAAACCCGATGGAAATTAATCAAGCACAGGAACCTCACAGATTCACTGTGTGATTCGCACAGATGAAAATTATATATTACACTCAGATCGAAGAGCATTTAATCAGCAGCTAATGAGACACCAGTAACAAAAACATCCATCAGAGAGAGAGACACGTGAGAGAATAGGTAGAGGAATATATGTGTGTGTATGTGTGTGTGTGTGTGTGTGTGTGATGAATGTAAAGGTTAATGGTTTTGTGGCCGTGTTTCAGTGTCACTGGTGACATTTTGAGTTTGCTTCAACAGTCCAACTAATGCAGCAAACGCTTTCTGACGTCTAGAACGGCTCAATCTGAGCAAACGCTGGGACAAAACTCACAAAACTCACGTCAAACTGCTGGACTGACACATATTACTGTGTGTTGCTATTATTTTAGTATAACTGAGATACTATAGATTTTAATAATATTATAAATGTTTTATTTTATTTATAATTCCATTTTAATTTTAGTTAAAGTTTTAGTAATTTTGTTTGTAGTATTTTCAGTCATTTTTAATATTTTTTTTTAATGTTGATTTTATTTTAGTCCCTAATGAAATGAAAATGAGAAATGTTTCCTTGGCAACTAGCTGAAAATTTTTTAGTTAACATGAATGATTAATTTAAAAAGTCAAATTACAATAAATAATTTTATAATAAAAAAAAGTAAATAAACAGAAGCAATAAAAATTATGAAAAAAATAAATTAATAATCAACTAAATAAAAAAATGGTAAAAATAAAAATAATCAAAATAAAACCCTTTTTAAAAAGCAATACAATTATAAAAGATTATGTAAATAAAATCTAAATAAATTAATAATCAATTAAATTAATAAAGTAAAAATAAAGGAAAAAAAATGTAAAAAGCAATTAAATAAAAAAAAAGAAATAATTTTTAAATAAATTTTTTTCCCCTTTCTGCCGCTTTCTTTGACGTTGTGTCGAATGAGTTAGACACTAGGGGTCGCACCTGGGAATGTGTCTATGAAATGTGTTGAAACAAGCCCCTCGGATGTGTTCAGGCCAGTGAAGTTTGGCGAGTGGAATTTGCATACAGGCCTATAAAAAGACACATTCAGGTTTGTTCTTCGGGGCCGAAGCATCCCATCTCTAGGGATGAGAAGCAAATCCAATCACTTCACCTCAGCTGGATCCATAGAGCACGTTTCAGCGCTCTCTCTCTCTTAACGGCACAGATAAGTGTGAGAAGTTCCCCTGGGAGCTTCAGCAGCGATATAGCAGAGGCAATTTCCCTTTATAATAAAGAGTAAATTCCTCTAAAAGAACTTCACGGCGGACCATGTGTTTTTAAAGAGGTCGTTCTGTCCGTGTCCTGCTGGATGTGGTCGATATCAGTGGTGTAACGATATCCTCATGTCACGATTCGATACATATCACTATACTGAACTCACGATACGATATTATTGCAAGACTCCAAGACATATGGAAAAAAATGTGTGTGTGTGTGTGTGTGTGTGTGTGTGTGTGTGTAAATGAAAAAATGTACTGTTGATTAAAAAAACCCAAATGGAAACCCAATGCACAGGATAATAGAGACACCAGAATAAACATATTCATGATTCTGAAGCTGAAAATACAGAATTATTTTAGACGAATATGCTTGATCTCTGTCACTGACTAAATATATTTAAAATAATGTCGGCCACTTTTTACTGGTAACATCAGACATTATCAGGACCCACATATATTCCCACATTGCATTATTATACATTATATATAGTAGTTTAATATAGTACTGACACTAAAACTCTGAAAACTTGAATTTTTTTCCCCTCACACAGTACTTTTTATTTTGGGTGAACTATACACAATACATATTGTTGCATTTTTGTCTTGCGATATATTGTGACACGATACATTGTTACACCTCTAATTGATGTATCTCTCTACCCGATGCGCTCTCGCGACAGGTTATGCCGTCAAGTGTTACCGAAGGTTGTGTTACCTGAAGGAGTGTTACCGAAGGTTGTGTTACCTGAAGGACTGTTACCAAAGGAGTGTTACCGAAGCTTGTGTTACTGAAGGAGTGTTACACCAAAGGAGTGTTACCGAAGCTTGTGTTACTGAAGGAGTGTTACACCAAAGGAGTGTTACCGAAGGTTGTGTTACCAAAGGAGTGTTACCGAAGGTTGTGTTACTGAAGGAGTGTTACCAAAGGAGTGTTACCGAAGGTTGTGTTACCAAAGGAGTGTTACCAAAGGAGTGTCACCAAAGGAGTGTTACCGAAGGTTGCATTACAGAAGGAGTGTTACAGGAGTGTTACCGAAGGAGTGTTACCAAAGGAATGTTACAGAAGGAGTGTTACAGGAGTGTTACCGAAGGAGTGTTACAGGAGTGTTACCGAAGGACTGTTACCGAAGGACTGTTACCGAAGGACTCTTACCGAAGGACTGTTACAGAAGGACTGTTACAGAAGGACTGTTACCGAAGGAGTGTTACCTATGGTTGTGTTACCGAAGGTTGTGTTACCGAAGGACTGTTACCGAAGGACTGTTACCGAAGGTTGTGTTACCGAAGGACTGTCACCGAAGGACTGTTACCGAAGGTTGTATTACCGAAGGTTGTGTTACCGAAGGAGTTTTACTGAAGGTTGTGTTACAGAAGGAGTGTTACCAAAGGAGTGTTACCGAAGGTTGTGTTACTGAAGGAGTGTTACCAAAGGAGTGTTACCGAAGGTTGTGTTACCAAAGGAGTGTTACCGAAGGAGTGTTACCAAAGGAATGTTACAGAAGGAGTGTTACCGAAGGACTGTTACCGAAGGAGTGTTACCGAAGGAGTGTTACCGAAGGTTGTGTTACCGAAGGTTGTTTTACCGAAGGACTGTTACCGAAGGTTGTATTACCGAAGGACGTGTTACCGAAGGACGTGTTACCGAAGGTTGTGTTACCAAAGGACGTGTTACCGAAGGTTGTGTTACCAAAGGAGTGTTACCAAAGGAGTGTTACCGAAGGAGTGTTACCAAAAGAGTGTTACCGAAGGAGTGTTACCGAAGGTTGTGTTACCAAAGGAGTGTTATCGAAGGTTGTGTTACCAAAGGAGTGTTACCAAAGGAGTGTTACCAAAGGAGTGTTACCAAAGGTTGTGTTACCAAAGGTTGTGTTACCAAAGGAGTGTTACCAAAGGAGTGTTACCAAAGGTTGTGTTACCAAAGGAGTGTTACCGAAGGAGTGTTACCGAAGGTTGTGTTACCAAAGGAGTTAGAGTAGTTGCACCTGAATGCTTGCCTGTATCTGATCCACCAAGTCACACAGTTCAGTAGTTGTGAATGAGAATGTGAATGTTCCTCCTGCCACAACTCTGAACGACCCGCCTCCTAACGGGTTAAATTGTCAATGTTTCAAGGCTGAGAGAGGCTGATCATCAAGGGTTCATGAGTTTACGCTCTTCTTCTGCATTTAGATGCGACTGTCACGCAGAAACTCTGCAGTGTGGATGTGGCTTTTATGTCTGAAAACAGAATTTCACTATAAATGTCATGAACTGAAGCTCTGAGGAAACTATAAAACATACAGACACACTCACAGGATCTCCGCCTGTCTCTGCTCTTTACCTGCACATGAAGAGACTTGAGCTGACGCATTAAATCACAGGTGTGTGTGTGTGTGTGTGTGAGAAGTCTCAGAGCCCCAGCGATGAACCCATTCTGTCTGTCTCCAAACATACAGAAATTAAAGTTTCCTGACACACGCATATGGAGAAAAGCACTTTTCAAAAGTGACTCTGGGGTGAAACTGTGAGGATGATGATGATGATGATGATGATGATGATGATGATGATAAGGAATCACATTATACTTTCAACTCACACTGGCAAACTAAATACTAATACAAATGAATATTAAGCACGTTTACCAAGCTGTCTGTGTGACATACAGTCATGAATGAATCCTAAAATCATCTGTTGTTGTTGAGGAGAGTGTGCTGCTACTTTATTAAGTGATCAGATGCTTCATTTTCACCATAAAAGAGATGAATAAATTCCACAGATGCAGATTGAAAGAGGAATTGAGACACATTTATAGACAAGAAGATCACTGAGACTTGAGAACTATTGAACACCAGATTGGAAGAAAACACATAGAAACCACCCTGAACACCCAAAAAAAACACTCAAACCATCCATAACACCCTAACAACCTCCAGGACACCCTAGCAACCACCCAAACGACCCACAACACCCTAGCAACCACATAGAACACCCCAACAACCAGAAAACCCATTCACAACACCCTAGCAACCACAAAACATGCTAACAACCCCCCAAAACACCCCTAGCAAACACCCACAACACCCCTAGAAACCACACAGAACACCCTAGCAACCACCCCAACAACCACCTAAACTATTCACAACACCCTAACAACCACCCAGCACACCACAGCAACCATCCAAAACACCCAAGCAACAACCTAGCAACCAGGGCTGCTGGATTACGCCCCAGTGATGTTCAGGGGTGGACCTTTATGTTTACTTTCTTCTAATAATCGTATGTTTTTGTACAATTCACATTGGATTAATTCATCCAAACTCACCACCTTATAACACCTTACCAACACTTACACACACACAGTCACACGCGTGCTCACACACACACACACACACACACACACACACACTCAATCACTGCCTCTTTCTCTCCTTTTCCCAAAAGATTGTGATTGTTTCAGCATGTCATTAATATCTATTGCCTCCATACAAACCCTCGGAGACTCACACAGTCTGACTGTATTTTGCTCACATTTGCAGAACAGCAAAAGTCATAGAACATTTACACACACACACACACACAGTCTCATTCAATGTATTTTTTTACTTGCATTTCTCCTTTATTTGCATAATTTTATACGCTGTACAAAAATCAGTAATAGTGTAAAAAAACACACACACTCATGTTCATCTAGTCCTAACGAGCACAAACAATAGACTTACTTTTACATAAAACTAACTATAATGGCAACAGACTAACACAAAAAGACCCAATAAAGCTGACAATCGTCCCCAAGAAGTAAAACTAAACACACACACGAGTGCATGGAAACAGCAGCAGCGAGATGCAGCAGTGTGTGTGTGTGTGTGTGTGTGTGGTGTGTGGTGTGGTGTGGTGTGTGTGTGTGTGTGTGTGGTGTGTGGTGCGTGTGTGTGATACTCACACTGATGTCACTCATCAGCATCCAGCCGCACTCTGGCTCATTACTCCCATCGCCACGACGACCGGCATCAGCTCAAACACACACACACACACTGATCCCCGACTCTCGTCCTCCTCGTCTGTCTCGGATCCGTCACTCCCTCAGCAAACACACACACACACACTCTCTCTCTCTGAGCCAAACCCACCGAAAGACCTCTCTCTCTCTCTCTCTCTCTCTTGCTCTCTCTCTCTCTGTCTCCCTCTCTCGCTGTTAAATTAGAACAAATAGAAAAAAATCTTTAAAAAAACGTTTGTCTTGCTTTTAGAGAGTTAAACGGAATGAAACACACGTCAGCATTTATTAGGTGAAATAAGAGAATGTTTCACTATCAGTATGACACAGCGATGCCACAAAAGAGGGAGGAGTTGACCAATCTCTCTCTGCCTCTCTCTCTCTCTCTCTCTCTCTCACACACACACACACACACACACACACACACACACACACACACACCATATATAGACCTGTGACCTCATCGCTACAAACCCACGTGTTCACAGACACACAAAATGCTGAGTGCTCTAGATATAGAGCAATGACTTCATCCATCCAAACACTCATTCATATTGTATAGAATAGAAAAACAGTGTGTGTGTGTGTCTGTGTGTGTCTGTGTGTGTTTGTTTTTTTAACAAAAAAACAATTAAAAACGAAATAAAGAAATTAATTGCTAATTTTTTCCTCAATGACCGTTTTAATACAGTTTCCCGTTGAAATAAACAATGAGAACAAACAACAACAAAAGCCATTAAAGTTAGTGATACTCTAAGCGGCCCAGTTTGATTACTAACACACTGTTCTGTGACGTTTTGTTGTACAAATAGTGTTGTGTAGAAATGTGCACTTTAAATTCCCGAATGATGCACTTAATTAATTGATGTTGGACACTTCATGCACTTGACATAGCGATTAGTGCTTATTAATCATTTGGGACACAACTAATATGTTTCTATGCTAAAACATGTTGATGTCAGTTGTTCTGGAGCGACATCTGCTGGCTCAAGCTGGCACTGCAGTGTATCTCAAACACTAACTCCAGGAAACTTTCAGATCATTTGTTTATAATTATACCTAAAGATGCTTCTTATGAGGGTACGTACTGTAGTGTACATAGTTAGTGCTTGAAGCTGAATTGAGTTAGTGCACTAAATCAACGTATGTTCTGTTGGTGGTAAAGTGTGTTGACTGTTTTAGAGTAAGTGTGCATGAGGATATTTTGGTATTAGTGTAGTTTATGTTATAACATGATATTAAAAGATCATAAAAATGGGTTTATACAAATTATTTCTTTGGTGAGACTCACCCATAAGGTCTGATCTCTCCTGATCTCTCACCGACATATAATACAGTATTGAGGAATATCAAAACCTCCAGAAATAAACATCAGTTTGTACATCAGAAGCCTTGCTCTCAGTCGAAGACATCACCGGATTCTCTCGCTGTCCTTATGAGAGATTCGCTCTGCACTGGAGTCAGTGAATCAATGTGGTTTATGGTTCAGCAAGACACACACACACACACACACACACACACGAGAGCTGGCATCGGTCACACAGACAGAGAGAGAGAGAGTGAGCGCTGTAATGTCTCTCATCACTCTCTGCATCTGAGAGAGAGGGAGAGGGAGAGAGAGAGAGGGAGAGAGAGAGAGGGAGAGAGAGAGGGAGAGGGAGAGAGAGAGAGGGTGAGGGAGAGGGAGAGGGAGAATTCATCACAGAACAGCTACTCAAACCATCATTCCTGCACAGGAATTGTCTAAAATGTGCAGTAAATCACTAGAACAGACGCATACTGTATCCCACGATGCACTGCACTCGACTTCCCCTCATACTATTATTTCTGCAGTATGCACACTGTCTTTACAGACCGTCTTTATGCATGAAATACCCAAATGCCAAACAATTTCAGAAAGCATGGACATCTAAAAAAATAAAGTCAGGTGCACAACCAAAAAATATATAGCGTGTATATTAACGCCACACATGCAAATAGGCTGTTTACAGTAACTCCGCCCACCAGTGCCTGATTCAGCCAATCAAAACCTGTCTGAGGGATCAGTCAGTGATGCGAGACAAACCCCGAGTTCAAATCCACCTTTTACTGAACTCTATCACATATCAGCTTGGAGTTTATTTTAAATAAATATTAAGAATATATTCTAAAGCTACGAATCAAACGTGTATTTAATAGTGGGAATATAGAGTTTACCGGGTAGGGCTTTAGGGACTAGGACAAGTAATGATATAATAAATATAATCATATGTAATGAATATGTTGTTATTATTGCATTCTGTTTTTTTTATATATACACATAATAAACTGAGATGTAATTAAAGCATCTAACCACTAATAATAATAAAAATGCGATGTCAGCATCCTGTTGTTCCCAAAAAAGTGGCGTTTAAGGAGCTCATAAATGTTTTGGGGGAGAAACAGTGTGTTGTTTGTTTGTTTTTGCTTTTTTTTTCACTTAAAATACCCAAATGACCTACTACATTTGCTAAAATGTGCAGTAAATCACCAGAACAGACACATACTGTATCCCACAATGCACTGCACTCCACTTACCCTAATACTATTCATGCATGAATAACTCTATCGTACAGAGCATGCAATAACAAAAAACAGGTGCACAACCAAAAAAATACCAAACTGCATAGACAGTAACATACTGCCAGTGCTGGGTAAGTTACTTTAAAAAAGTAATTAGTTATAGTTACAAGTTAATTCTCACAAAAAGTAACTGAGTTACTTCATTACAAAAGAAACTAATTACCAGGGGAAATAAATAAAAGAATGTTTAAATATGTGAAATAACTTGGATACCCCCAATATTAAATATGTGAAATGAACGAAATGGAATAAATAGAATAAATTATACTTATAAAACATTGTACATTAAGCTACACTATTTTAATATTGCTCTGGGACAATGTGAGAGACACATATTAATGTTAATATTAAAATATTAGCATTACTATAGTGGAACAACAAAACAAAATAGATGGTTTAGAACTTTTAATATTTATTGCACAGACCACAACTGGCCAACAAAAAAGTCTAAAAATAAATGATGCCTCTTAAGAAATGTACCAAAAATAAATAAATGGTAATAAAAAAAATATGCATACACATAGGCTACACTCTTTGCGGTGCGAATTAAAATTATAAAACTGTCACACACCTTTACAACTGGTAGACAAATTCTCAATATAATACTGAACAATGCACCAACATAAATAATAATTTATGTAAATAAAAGGTTTATTTTTATAACATACAGAGAACGTCATCATCAGAGGTTATTTAAACCAAATTCTAACGCAGTTTATTTATAACGCCGTTATTTCCATCACTGAATACTGCATATGTTAGTATACGATTCTGACACCTTACACCAATGTTTAAGGTGCCGTCTGGCGAGAGCAGAAAATCCTTCAAAAAAATGTTAATTGCTAAAAACTGTAAAAAAAAAAAAAAAAAAATTATATATCATCAATCTCTGATGTTTCATATAACAACAAATAACACACACATTCATAATAAAAATGCAAATCATTAGAAGGGTTTGTGCATAATTTTGTGCAAAATAAGCTTGTTGCTCTTAAACGGTCACACACACACAAAAATATTGCCACAATGTCTGTCCTGCCGAGTATTCACATAAACACAGTCGGTTATGTCATAAGACTAAGTGAACTTAAACAGTTCAGTAACATGTGTGTAACAGCATACTGGACCGTGCGTCAGGTCTTAAAGTGACAGAAACCTAATAAACATGCGGTGTGTGTTCAAATCAAACTACTGGTCGATTACTTGTCTTTTTTTAATTCAATTCAAAGTTTGAAATCAACTATCTTGTGCTACTGCAACAAAATTAGCCCATTGTAAAAACACAAATACATTGAGTGAGCAAACCTTTAGGTGTTATAATGGTAATTGACCAATGTCTATATATATGAATAAAAGCATAAATTAAAATCTGTCGTCATAAAAAGTAATCTCTTCAGAAAATTGGCTAGACTTACAATGGATGGAAAAAAAATGTGGTAATATTAAAAATATATGAAAAATTTATGGTGGTTCTTCCAAAAATGGTATCGAATATTGATACTTTTCAAGGTATCTTATTGAATTTAAATTCCAGTATCGTGATAACACTAATGTAGGGTGACACACATTTTTGAAATATTTCAAAGGGTGCCGTGACTGAAAAAAGGTTGGGAAACACTGCCGTACACAAACTGGATGATAAAATAAGGACATTTATGTGTGTGATGCCGATCACTGAATTAAATACGCAACATAAGTTCATGTGACTGTAATATCCTACTGTTTGTTGCATAACGTGTCGTGTTTCACATGCTAGGTTTAAGTGTGTAGTATGCAGTACACTAGCATTCCAGTTCTAACACAAACAGTGACTTTTAAGAGTTTGTCAGAAAGAAAAACATTTAAAATGTGATGGGATAATCCTCCTTCAATGCTTTAAACATGTCATGTACAGGGTTTGAAATTTACTTTTTCACTCACCGGCCAATTTGACTACTAAAATTTTAAGTTATTGGCCATTCAGAACTTCTACTAGCCAAACTTTTTTTTTAAATAAAATAATGAAAATAAAATAAACCACATAACATTTATATATATATATATATATATATATATATATATATATATATATATATATATATATATATGATATGATTTTGTTTGAATAAGAAATTAATGTATGAAATCCAAATCCTGTCATCTCCTCATTCCTCTTTCATCCTTTTCACTATAAATGTGTTTTAGGTGGACAGACAAAGAACATTTAATAAATGTATTAATAAATGTATAATAAATGAGTCTTTTCTGTTCATCAAATGCTTTTTAATCTTCACTATTGCATTAATGCAAATGAACAAGCGTGCCGTTATTTGTTGTGTAGTGACGTGTGTGTGTGTGTGTGTGTGTGTGTGTGTGTGTGTGTTCAAGTAAGCCAGATATGAGCAGATTCTGTGCAATACGCTGTATTTAATATATCATGATGACTCATGAGGATTTGGCTAAATCTGCACAGATTTGTCTTACACCAGCAAAGTGAATAAACATAATAAGTAACTCGCCAAATTGGCTCGTGATTTGACAGCGTTACTCGCCACGGTTAATTTATACCCGCATTTGGTGGATGTTAATTACAAACTCTGGTCATGTACGTGTATTAACTTCAAAAAGCCGTAAACATCACAACACCGTCAGCAGAGGAAGAGTAATCACCTCCAAACAAGCGTTTAAAGGGGTGATTGATTATGATTTCACTTTTCTAACTTTAGTTAGTGTGTAATGTTGCTGTTTGAGCATAAACAACATCTGCAAAGTTACAGCGCTCTAAGTTCAAAGCAAAGGGAGATATTTTCTTTTACAGAAATCACTTTTTAAAGACTACAACAAACGACTGATAGAGACTACAATGACCTTCTTCGCGGGTTAGTGACATCACCAACCCTAAAATTTACATAAACCCCGCCCCCGGAACACGATTTATAGAATATCAAGACAGAATATGCTAATCAATGCCTAGAAGATAGTTAACTCCACATCAGCTACATAAATTCATCAACTAACCATTTGTTGTCTACATGTTGTCACTTCTTCTTGAGTCTCTCCATCTTTCTGACTCCAGTTTGAACATAAAAGGCTAAAAGTTTTTTAAATTTTCAGTGCATGTCTGTGTGAAGTAATCAAAGCTGCTAAAGAACACAAGCTCTTGAAGCTCCGCCCCCTGTGCCGGGAGCAGCAGCTCATTTGCATTTAAAGGGACACACACAAAACGGTGCGTTTTTGCTCACCCTCAAAAATTGAAAATTTTAACATGCTATATAAAAATATCTGTATGGTATTTTGAGTTAAAACTTCACATACACACTCTGAGGACATCAGAGATTTATTTTACATCTTGTGAAAAGGGCATTATAGGACTCCTTTAATGGAGTTACAAAGGCTTGAGGGGAAAGTGTCTGACCTGCTGAGGCCCCGCCCCACTCCCCACACGCGGATGCAGCTGATTGGCTGAGAGTGCAGGAGGGTGTGGTCAGTGGCGTCGATGAGGCTGAGAGTGACATCTTGCAGGACCAGTAGCATCGTCTGTCTCTAAATGAGAGAGAACGAGAGAGACGTGTGAATGTGTGACTGAGATCAGGAGCCGGTTGCAGAAACCGCTAAGACTAGTCTTACAAGTTAAGCCCTATTTGGACGGGATTAACTTTACAAGGATAGATGGAGTTATGTAATTTTACCACAGGTAATTTAACACATCTGTAATATTAATTACATTAATTGTAATATTAATATCTGAGAGGTGACTGAGGGTCTGGCTCAAATGACAGTGCTTTGCTCTTTTAGCCCGGCTTCCAGAAATTAAATATGGACTCGTTTTTTTGAGACGTCTTCAACGTGTTAAAACATATATCTGTTCTTCCAGCTCACCATGACGACTATAGGTCACAAGGATCATCGGAGCCAATAGTTTAAGTGACAATTTTTTAGCTAAACTCTTTACTTTACTGTTAAAGTGTCCTGTCCTTGAGAGAAAGAACATTTTATCTTGATGTTCTGAGACGACTCTCCAGTTTATAGTTAGAGCCTGGCCAAATCCAACCTTGGAGAAGCTGTGTGTCGGTGTGTGTGTTAGTATTCTTGGTTACAGGTTAAGGAACAAGTAGCATTATGGGAGATTGACTGACTTGTTTGCTTCGACATGCTAGCGCCCAGTAACACAAATCTGCGACCTGGAAGGTCACGACGTGCCAAAACTCAGGGTCCGAGTGTCAGACGCATAATCGACGGAGATATGCTTCAGTCTATCTGTATATGTGTGGAAAATAAGCCAATGAGAATCATTCAACCTGAAGAAAGGATGTAGCTAAGACCTCGCAGAAGAGTATAACTGCGGTGATCTTTGTAACTGTATGAGAGCGGCCTACGAACTCTGTGAGTCTTGAAGCTGACTTCTGCTGATGAAACTGCAAACTATCTTCAATAAAACTTTTCTTCAATTGACTGCAGTCCTGACTCCCGGTCTTCATTCATCATATCTGGTTCTGGGTCTCTAAAGGGCACCTATTATGCAAAATTCACTTTTATATGCGTGTTGGCAGTGTGTGTACACAACCACCCTATAATGATAAATATCCACCCAGTGCTTTTTTTTAAATCCCCATAAATCATAAGCAGTGTCTCAGAACAAGCGTTCTCAGATTCTGGGCAGTGTGACGTACTTTTGCACAGGCCCCGCCCACGACTGTTGACTGACACTGCTGTATTAGCATAGCTCCGCCCTGAGTGAGCTGTACACAGGCCCTGCCCACGACTGTTGACGGACACTGCTGTATTAGCATAGCTCCGCCCTGAGTGAGCTGAACACAAGCCCCGCCCACGACTGTTGACTGACACTGCTGTGTTAGCATAGCTCCGCCCTGAGTGTACGTCTCCGTTTCCCTCCTTCAGGGAACACGGGTTACATACGTAATTGAGACGTTTCTGTTTTGATATTATCAGATGAGATTGTCCTGATAGAGCGCAAGCTCGAGAGGCTCCGCCCCCTGTGTCGGCAGCAGCAGCTCATTTGCATTTAAAGGGATACACACTAAAACGGTGCGTTTTCTGAGCCCCAAAAAGTGACAATTTAAACATGCTGTACAAAAATGATCTGTTGGGTATTTTGAGCTAAAACTTCACATACAAACTCTGGGGACATTTATTTTACATCTTGTGAACAGGGGCATAATAGGTGCTCTTTAACTGTAAACCCCCTACATGGTTCTTCAGATGTGAACCCGTCTCACCCTCGTCCGGTCGCTGTCTGTCTCTCTGCGTCGCTGAAGCTGCTGAATGCAGTCGCTGACCGTCGAGCTGCTCTTCCCACACATCAGATCCGCCTCCCGAACCTCCAACCAGCCCAGATACTGGACCCAGAACACCTGCAACAGCAGACCAGCACACCGGACCTCAACTCCTTTCTTAAAGGGATAGTTCACCCAAAAATGAAAATTAGCCCATGATTTACTCTCCCTCAAGCCATCCTAGGTGTATATGACATTCTTCTTTCAGACGAATACAATCAGAGTTATATTAAAAATGTCCTGGCTCTTCCAAGCATTATAATGGCAGTGAATGGTCGTTTCTGTTTTGAAGCTAGTTATTTTAGTCGATAAAGTTTTAAATATGGATATTTGTTTACAAAAACGCATCGCTTCACTTCAGAAGGCCTTTATTAACCCCCTGGGGCCTGTGGAGCACTTTATGATGGACAAATGCACTTTTATGATGGATAGATGCACTTTTATGATGGACAGATGCACTTTTATGTTGGACAGATGCACTTTTATGATGGACAGATGCACTTTCATGATGGATAGATGCACTTTCATGATGGACAGATGCACTTTTATGATGGACAGATGCACTTTTATGATGGACAGATGCACTTTCATGATGGATAGATGCACTTTTATCATGGATAGGCACTTTTATCATGGATAGGCACTTTTATGATGGACAGATGCACTTTTATGATGGACAGATGCACTTTCATGATGGACAGATGCACTTTTATGATGGACAGATGCACTTTCATGATGGATAGATGCACTTTTATCATGGATAGGCACTTTTATCATGGATAGGCACTTTTATGATGGACAGATGCACTTTTATGATGGACAGATGCACTTCTATGATGGACAGATGCACTTTCATGATGGATAGATGCACTTTTATGATGGACAGATGCACTTTCATGATGGACAGATGCACTTTTATGATGGACAGATGCACTTTCATGATGGACAGATGCACTTTCATGATGGATAGATGCACTTTCATGATGGACAGATGCACTTTCATGATGGACAGATGCACTTTTATGATGGACAGATGCACTTTCATGATGGACAGATGCACTTTTATCATGGATAGATGCACTTTTATCATGGATAGATGCACTTTTATGATGGATAGATGCACTTTTATGATGGACAGATGCACTTTTATGATGGATAGATGCACTTTTATGATGGACAGATGCACTTTTATGATGGACAGATGCACTTTTATGATGGACAGATGCACTTTTATCATGGCTAGATGCATTTTTATCATGGATAGATGCATTTTTATCATGGATAGATGCACTTTTATGATGGACAGATGCACTTTTATGGACTTCAAAACAGAAACAGTCATTCACTGTCATTATAAAGCTTGGAAAAACCAGGACATTTTTTAATATAACTCAGATTGTATTCCTCTGAAAGAATATTGTCATATACACCTAGGATGACTTGAGGGTGAGTAAATCATGGGCTAATTTTAATTTTTGGGTGAACTATCCCTTTAACCCTCGCCGGCGATACCAACTCACTTTATTTCTTATCAGTGCAAAAGAAACTCAAAATACTCTGTTGATTTTGATCTTACATGTTAATTGTTGTACATCATTAGATCCTGATAAGTGTCTATTTTTTTTGTGGATACTCACAATAAAAACAAAGTGTTGTGCTTTTCACCAAATAAAGAAAAACAAACATGATGCGCGTTCTGCCTTCTCTCTGTCAGTGAAGTCCATTCTGAAACGCGTCCGAAAATTAACTAATTCCGCGAATACTTGTCATACAGGCACGAGTGTTTTTCCATAATGAAGCTTGAACTCTCTTCTTTTAAATGAATTAATTTATATAAAAAACAAATATTCTCAGTTTATGTAATCTGTATGAAAAGAGAGAGATGTCAGTCTTTTTCTTTCCAGCTCATTATACCTCATTACGCGTTAATGTGCCACGCCCACGGAGAGCGCGTGGTATTCAAATGCAAATGATCTAAGGCAAGCCATGCAAACATGCCAACGCCCACCAGCTGGATTATAAAATCATGTTTAGTAAGTTTCTTTAATACTATGGAATAATACTATCTAATAACCCTGGAAAATGTACCAGAAGTGCTAGTAGTTTCATTTCGAGGAGCAACGGATCCAGCTGATGTAGTAAGTCATTTATTCTTAAGTGCTTTGTTCTAATCGCGATATTGAATAGTGTCTATAAACCGCAAAAAGACTGTTTAAATATGAATTGCGTGTCTGTGTGTAGGCTAAATGATGAATGAACTGCACAGGCCCGCGCGCTTTGTTTACTACAGTTATACAGCGCGTGTCTGTGCCGTTCATTCACTCTCGCATCTACATTAGTAAACATGTTATTAAATTTACATGAACACATCCAAACTATATTGCTATAGCCTACTAAGATAAAATAGACTGAAATATGTTGAAATAAAATGTCTGTATAAGCAACAAACTGCAAATTCACATGTATATACTAATATACAGGGTTGTGGACTCGAGTCGCATGACTTGGACTTGACTTGGACTCGAGTCCCAAATTTGATGTCTTGCGACTCGACTTGACATAATCAAAGATGAGTTGCGACTCGACTTAGACTTAGACAACAATGACTCGCGACTTGACTCGGACTTGAGCCCTGTGACTTGGAAAGACTTGACCTACCTTCTAAAACCACAGATCAGAGTTGTAATAATCACTGTAGTATAGCACTGTATCATTGACGCATGATCACAGCGCTGATTAGCGCTGCTTTCGCACGTTTGGCACTGAGCCAGAGAGCGCGTGATAGAGTGCGTTCAGCAGCGCTTGTCAGTTGTCATTTATCACACGTTCAGACAGTTTTCAACCAAATAATGTTTTTTCTTTTCTTTTTCAGGCATTTAAATACACAAGTACTAGCGGATCATTTATAATTTGAGAAAAAGCAAACAAACTGATGTCTAAGTTAGCGGAAATAAATAGGCTATAGCCTATAGGTAACTATAAAGTCTTCTCCTTGTTCACCAGCCACTTACTTTCATGTCTTTCGGGAGAAATGGGTGGATTTATGTTTTGTAGGCTAAATGACAGGCACGTAGCCCCAAAAAGTGTCACGTGACGCTTGATACGTCGCCGTGGAAATAGGAATGTTCTACTGTCGCGTTAACAAAATAATTTAACCAGGGACTCAATATTTTAAACTTAATGTGTAGCAAATCACGATTAATTTTCCCAATGAACAGTAAC
The DNA here is from genome assembly GCA_026230005.1 of Gila orcuttii. Taxonomy (NCBI): domain Eukaryota; kingdom Metazoa; phylum Chordata; class Actinopteri; order Cypriniformes; family Leuciscidae; genus Gila; species Gila orcuttii. The sequence goes on along the minus strand of JAPDVR010000016.1, from coordinate 1,840,821 downwards.
TTTTATTTTTAAATCTGCATTGCCACATCCTCTCTCACACACATACAAACTGTGTAGCAGTTATTTCTATTAAATGATTTTGCCTTTGTTACTGGGTTACCAATAAAATATTTTTTTTCACTGCCTTTTCCTTTTTTTGTCACACGTAAGAAAAATCCCTAAATTGAACTGAGATAGATGGGTGCCCTTAGTGAAAATTTTATCGCAATAAATATGAAATTAAACAAGTCATGAACATATTTTAAAAGCCTTCCTGATATAAATTATATACATTTAATTTAATTTCTATAGTAATTAACACTGAGACACTAATTTGTGCAAAAAGCACTAATGACTTGTTTAAGACTTGAAGCTTAAACTCGCGGACTTGCAACTTGACTTGGACTTGCCTGTCTTGACTCGGGACTTGACTTGGACTTGCCTGTCTTGACTCGGGACTTGACTTGGACTTGCCTGTCTTGACTCGGGACTTGACTTGGACTTGCCTGTCTTGACTCGGGACTTGACTTGGACTTGCCTGTCTTGACTCGGGACTTGACTTGGACTTGCCTGTCTTGACTCGGGACTTGACTTGGACTTGCCTGTCTTGACTCGGGACTTGACTTGGACTTGCCTGTCTTGACTCGGGACTTGACTTGGACTTGCCTGTCTTGACTCGGGACTTGACTTGGACTTGCCTGTCTTGACTCGGGACTTGACTTGGACTTGCCTGTCTTGACTCGGGACTTGACTTGGACTTGCCTGTCTTGACTCGGGACTTGACTTGGACTTGCCTGTCTTGACTCGGGATTTGACTTGGACTTGCCTGTCTTGACTCGGGACTTGACTTGGACTTGCCTGTCTTGACTCGGGACTTGACTTGGACTTGCCTGTCTTGACTCGGGACTTGACTTGGACTTGCCTGTCTTGACTCGGGACTTGACTTGGACTTGCCTGTCTTGACTCGGGACTTGACTTGGACTTGCCTGTCTTGACTCGGGACTTGACTTGGACTTGCCTGTCTTGACTCGGGATTTGACTTGGACTTGCCTGTCTTGACTCGGGACTTGACTTGGACTTGCCTGTCTTGACTCGGGACTTGACTTGGGACTTGCAAAACAATGACTTGGTCCCACCTCTGCTAATATATCATACACAATATGTTACAGACTAAATATGAATGTTTAGACAAGATTTTGTGATTAGTTTTGGATAGATTATAAAGTTTTGACTGTAAAAAAAGACTACTGTCACATTAAATAGTTAAGCTTTTGTTCACTAATTTCTGCTCATAGTTAAATATACTATAGTATGATGTTTTGTCAAAAATAAAGTAGGTATATTGAATTATCAACTAAGATGTTATTATAGTGTTTGTTCCAATATTCAAACTAATGAATCCTTACCTTTTTTAATACGTATGATAAAATGTATACTTTTTACAAAGAAATACACTTGAAATATTGTTAAAATTGTAATTGTTGTTGTAATTGTAACCTATTTATAATTGGTTACAATTTCTAATTGTAAAATATGTATATATAGATAATTTCTTTTGTCCTTGCATTCTTTGGGATCCTGTGACACACCTGTGTGAAAGGGCTAATTAATATGCAGCTCATTATGTATGTGGCACATTATCCGGCCTTTGTCTTCTCAGGTGTGAACACGCCTCCACGCATATTGCCTTTCCAAACAAAAGGTGTCTTATAAAATTTAAATCAATGTATTGTTTTGTGTAAATGATTAGGCAGGATGATTTTCAGATCATTTTGAAGCAAAAATTCTAGGCAACAACACTCATTAGTCAAAAGTCTTGTGGACACATATTTAGTATGTGTTTTGTGGCCTTATTTCAGACACTTTAAGTTTTAGTTTTTTCAATAACCACGCATAAACATTCTCTAAAAAATACAAACATGTACATAGATGTTGCTCACATATTATGGTAGCCCCGTTTGTGCTATATAGAGTGAATTTACACCTTTGCCATTAACATGTTTATAAATAACTGAAAAAAGCACAAATGTCAGAGCATGTCAGAACACCTCAAGGACCCCAAAAACCCCTTAGACCTCAGAGGGTTAACCCTATAAATCCTATTGATCTGATCAACCTGATTTATTCTTTTTTTTAATCAAGTTAAGAGCAGTTTAGATGAATTTAGCCAAGAAAACACAAATATTGTGATGGATTTAACTATAACTCTCTTGTTTGGTATCACCAAATTATGGAAACATATTAAAGGATAAAACTAGTGCCAATAAACAGTGATATTTAACAACAGTGACGCCGTGTGGCGCTGCCTGTAACTACAGCTGAGCAGCAGTTTGGCAATGCATTGTGGGAACAGAAGAATGACATCATCTTTTGGTTCAATGAGAAACAGCTGATGTCTAATATACAAGATTGTTATATTTGAGATTTTTTCTTAATATGTTGAACACGTTAGTACAATTATGCTACTTTAAATACCCAAGCAATAAATACCTATTTTTTTAAATTACCTATTAAGGTATAACCGGATGTATTAATGATTTAAATTAAATCAAATATTTTCCTGTTTCTGGTATGTCATACTGACTCTTGGTAACAATTTTGTGCTTGTTGGGCAAATTTCATATCCATAAATCCAGAGTAATATCTTCTAAACCTAAATTGTCCCTATTTTGTTCTGAGATAAATGTGCTGATTCCACACTTAAATGACAGAGAAACAATAAAGCCATTAAAACTTCCCAGGATTTAACTAAGACAACAAAGACCAGTTATATTATTATTATTAATATATTCTATTTTATTATTTTGATATGTAATATGTGTGATTCATGTCATCCCTCTTCATTATTACTATTATTATTTATATTACATTTTCTATTGGTGATGTCTGTGATTTTGTCATCCCTCATCATTATTATTATTATTTATTTTATATTGCTTTTTATTTTATTTTTATTTCTGGTGTCTGTTATTTTATATCATCCTTTGTTGTCGTTATTATTATTATCATTTTTTATTTGATTATTTATTAATATTTTTTATTTGTGATTTCATGTCATCACTCATCATTATTATTATTATTTATTTTATATTGTTTTTTATTTTATTTTTTATTTGTGGTGTCTGTTATTTTATGTCATCCTTTGTTTTCGTTATTATCATCATTTCATATATATATATATATATATATTTCTGTCTATGTTCTTTTTTGTCATTCCTCGTTGTTGTTGTTGTTATTATTATTAGTACTTATTTTATTTGTGATGTCTATGATTTCGTGTCATCTCTCATCATTGTTAAATGCTGATATTTTGGTGCTCATTCTTCTTGTTACAAGTTGTGTTAATATTTACAGTTAGAAGTGTGTATGATCTCCAGAGTGCTTAAAGAGCTTCATCAGCAGATTTACCTGCGTGTCCAGGTCGTTGATGGGTATGATGGTGTCTGCAGGGGCTGATGGGACTTTAGCTCTGGGGAGGATAAAGATCAGCATGAAGCTTCTTTCCTGTGACTATAATAATAATGCGGCATGATTTACAGGTGAGGAGCTTCACCTGTGGTTGATGAAGCTGTACGGGCCGCCGTGAGCTCCTAAACTCTCTCGGTTCATCTGTCGTTCTCTCTCGCGCTCCTCCTGTCGTTCGCGCTCGCGACGCTTCTCTCGGGAGTCGCATGTCTCCGTCAGGTCCTGTAAAGAACGGTAGAAAAGCTGCATAAAGTCTCAAATCTCAGAAAACATTTGCTTGCCTTCCATAGCATATATATATATATATATATATTAGTGGTGGGGGAAAAAAATCGATTCTGTTCAGTATCGCGATATTTTGCGCATGCAATTATATCGATACAATAGCGCAAAGTATTGCAATATTTAATTACAAAATTATCTGTTTTACTTTCGGGTTTTCTCCATTGGTTTTCTCAGAGTTTACTCTGATCATTTACATTTGCGTATTACATCCACAAGGTGGCGCTTGTGCTTTGTTGTCCTGCATTCAACAGCAAATTCATTTTTTGTAATGCCTTTGAATAATATGGGGGACATGAATCGCAATATATCGCAGAATCGAATCGCAATACTTGCTATATCGCACAATATGTTAAGAATCGCAATAATATTGAATCGTGGCCCAAATATCGCAATACTATCGAATCGTCACATTTTTGCCAATATATATATACATTATATATATATATATATACACACAGTAGTCAACATTTGAAGTGGATCAAAAAAAGTACGAGACAAGACAAGAACGAGTATTGTTCAAAATTCATGTATAACTTTGATGAAAGGTTTTGATCCACTTCAAATGTTAACTACTGTATACGCACCATATTAAATACTAGAGCCCGACCAATATGGATTTTTGGGGGCCGATGCCGATATAGATTAAAAAAAAAGCCTGGTAGCGATATATCGGCTGATATTATTTGTGTACAGTAGCAATATTATTTATGTGTATTACAGTACAGTACCAGTCAAAAGTTTGGACACACTTTCCTATTGGTGTGTACAAACTTTTGATGGGTACTGTATATAGAATACACAGTATAAACAGAATAAATATATAAACGTTTCGCAATGATCACTCAAATGTGGTGATCAAACACTTGTGTGACAAAGATATGTAATGGAGGCAGGGGGAATGATAGAATGAGAATTATACATTTGAGCTGTAACCAAACTAGTTTGCATTGCATGTTATATTATATTATATTCTAAATACTGTTGCATAATCTTCACTAACGACTTTGTCTTTTAATTTAGTCACGTTATATAAAACAACTTCAATAAATATATCAAAAGTGTCACTAACAAAACCTTATTATCTTCTATTTTTATTCTTAATTCCTCTAATCTCTACCAGTGGAGGAACAACTCCGATCTTTTTACTAAAGTAAAATTAATAATATCATAACGAATATGTTTTTAATTACATATGTACAGTACTTTTATACTATTTTAAATACTTAAGCAAAATGTACCGTGAAACTATACTCTTAATGCAAAATGGCCCTATATAAAGTGTTATAATTATATAAATGATTGGAATATTGCTTGATGTTGTAGCGTAGCGTTATAGGCAGAATGAGCTTTAACACTGTGTCTACACGCCGGACGCGGCCGTTATTGCTCACGTCGCAACAGCTGTTTACCATAGACGCGAGAAAGCGCTCGTTACAAAGCAGAACGAGGCATCAGTTTACTGTCAATGTTTCATCAATCAATTCCCTGGATTTAATAAATAAGAAATAAATATAGCAGACAATATAATCAGGACTTCTCAGCTGTAGGCCTACGCTTGCAATAGTCACAAGCTCACACAATACATGACAGAGGCTGGTAGCAGAGAAATCAATTCTGTGAATTACCTGGCGCAAATCAAAAGTAATAGTCTACTAGTACTACCCACCGGATGAAGAAGCGTTGGATCTCAACAGAACATAAAATATTCATTTTATTTTTCGAGTTCGCATTTATGAGGAAAAAACAATGTTATGGACATGACCGCTCTGAAAGCGACACTAAAGTGCTTTAAAACTTTCACATAGACCTCGAACAGAAAGCACAAAGCCTTTCATTAAAGTCAATTTCGTTTTGTATTAATTGCATCTTAATTTTAATCAATGTTTCATCAACCAATTGCCTGGATTTAATAAATAAGAAGTAAATATAACAGACAATAGATAATCTCGAAACGGAGGCGCCGGCGAGTGAACTGCAACTCGTCTCATAAATGAACCGAAACTCAGCGTATAGACCTGAGAAATATATCTATTGAAATGTCTACTTTTAAACAGAACAAATCAAAACGAAAGACAAACTGCTCTCTGCTTATATAATCCGTATGAAATGTACATTTCTCTCTGGCGCGTTCAAAGATCGCTAGTCTCCATCGTCAACTTCATCTTTGCAGCCCACAATGACTGAAAACACTTGTTATTAATAAACAATTAAAATGTCTCCTTGCTATATTTGATGTATTCATATAATTGCTTTTGCCAGTTCTTGTGACAGCTTTTAGGTGCTTTATTGGCAGCGCCACCCTTACATGAATCACCGCACGCCGCATTTTTTTAAATATTAATTTATCGGCCATTTTAAATGCCGATACCGATAGTTATGAAAATGCCTAATATCGGCCGATAATATTGATAATATCGTATAAATACGCATTATATTTTAACTTTACCTGTTCTACTCTTAATGTGTGTTTGAATAAATTCGTTACGAAAACAAGTTTTTATGAAAGCCACTGTTTAAATGTTTATATTTCAAAAAATGCATTGGAGTAGAAACATAATCATGTCATTAGAAGGTTATTATTTTAACATTATTATTAAAAAAACTGCCATATGTGCAACTTAAATGTTTGTACACAAATCAGTTTTAAGCTTTAATATTTGTACCGACGTTTACAGCATAAACGCCCTGATATACTTCTGACATAATTTTGAACAAATTCAGGCTAATATGAAGTTCGTTTTGAGTTTGTTTTCTGGAGTTCGTAACTTTCTGGAAAAGTTCACTCCGGCTGGTAAACGCCTCTGAACTCTCATTGGTCTGTGGTTATGATGTCATAAGTGGGCGTGGCTCTCAGGCTCCGCCTTCTTCGAGGTGTGAATCTTCTTCATTTCTTCTGTTCAGACGCGAGTAAAAACATGAACACACTGATAGTAGAAACTGAAGCTGTGATTCTTATCAGAAGAGACTCTGACACTGTTGTTCATGTTTATTATTGTAAAGCTGCTGCTTTATCAAGTGCTGTATGAATAAACATGACGGGACTGAAGTGAACATCCACATCTCTATGAGCTGATGCTTTCTGAACCGATGATTTCTCAATTTTTTCTCATGAATCGGATCAGATTGAAGTTTGGAACTGAACTAAATCACATGCTGTACATCATGTACAACAATGAGTACATTTAAAAGACTATTTAGACTGAGGATATTCAATGGATACGAAAAGGACTCGAGGTGATAGTAATGAATACAGGTTCCTTGGACTACATATTAACTCTAGTATGGAGGTTTTCCATACTAGAAAAACTAGAGTTTTTTTTTTATTTGATTTTCCAAAGATAGATGGAAATAAATGAGAAGCATCAATTTGTTTTGTATTTAATTAAAGGATAAAGATAGAGAGAGGGAGTAGGACCTGAAAAGTTTGTTATGAACTTCTTCCTACTCCTTTTTGAACATGGGAATTTTTGATTTGAATTACTTACAATAATTTTGAAAGATTGTGCTGTGTACATGAGCACAAGTACATGACTGTATATATTTGTTATTTTAATTTTAATGTTATATATGTATTAATGTCTGTATAGATACATTTTTATTTTTATTCTTTGCATGTTCAAAATAATAAAAATAAAAAAATGCTTGTGAATCAAAATCAAATCATTAAATTTGCGTGAAAGCCCAGCTCTTGTGGCTTTGCGTTTATTTTCACATGTTTACCAGGTAGTTGTTGTTGAGGAAACTGGCGGCGCGTCCCATCGCCTCGTAACACAGCGAGGAAGAGGAGGGTGACGAGGCGGATGAAGGAACGGGCTCCACAGAGCTGTCCGACACGATACTGCTGGGCCGCTACACACACACACACACACACACACAGATTAACAAATAAAGTCCCAGCCCACATTATTTTTTTAGTCAAGAAGCCGTTTCACTCAGATATACATCACAATAGGGTGGAAAAGACGGTTGCAATTAACGTATCATACTGACTTTAAAAAAAAAGTGGCAGGCCCTTCAATATGTCAATAAGGGAATCATCATCACATGCAGGAAAACTGTGGTAAGAGCAGATCATCTTTTTTTTTGTCTAAAAAAAAAAAAATTCCTCAATCTCTCCCTGTTCAAGCTTGCATTATTCTGAAACTGTATATCTGTGTTTATTGCATCATTAAGATTGCTGTATTCCTCATTTGTTAGTTACTGTGGATAAAACTGTCTGCTAAATGACTGAATGTGTCTACCTCAGTCTGTGCTTTAGACCAGGGCGCAGGAAGACACGCCCCCTTCACTCGTGGCTCCGCCTCCAGGTCAGGCTGATCCCGCCAAAAACACTCCTTCAGCTGAGGCTCTTCCCAAACACCTACAACACCATATAATCACAGAGAAAACTGACATTTCACATGATAATAACAATAATTCACAGTTTTTACTGTACTTTTGATCAGTGTTGGGTGTAACACACGTAATCAGGTTACTTTTCTCAAGTAACTAGTAAAGTAACACATTACTTTTAAATATGCAACAAAATATCAGAGTTACTTTTTTCAAATAAGTAACGCAAGTTACTTTGTTTTCCCATTTATTGACCAACAGCTCTTCTGTCCTCATGTTAAGAGAAATTGTCAGTAAATTGATTGTTATTGTAGTTCTAGACTAAATGTGAGCATTTACTCATCTCACTGGCAAAAAAAACCAGATTCAGAATTCCTCAAAATGAATAAAATCAGTGAAATGTAAAATCAGAATACTATGCAAACCTCCAATAATGTTAAACAAAATATTTTTATGCATTTAATCTCACTTTATTGACCAATGTACTTGCTGATGATTGAGTTAAACTGAAAGGATTGTTTGAGCTGCGCCCTCTACTGTACACGCATGAATATGCATTTGCTTCAGTCTTATTATTTAAATTTTGGCCAAAATATAGAGCTTAAAATATAAAACATTTGCCCAAAAATAGAACTTTAAAAATAAAACAAGAAAAACAAGCACAGCCCAGGTGAGAAAAAGTAATGCAATATTGTAACGCATTACTTTTCTTTAAAAGTAACTAAGTAAAACAATTACAGTAGTTACTTTTTAAGGGAGTAATGCATTATGGTAATGCATTACCTTTCTTTAAATGTAACTAAGTAAAGCAATTAGTTACTTTTTAAGGGAGTAACTCAAAATTGTAACGCATTACTTTTCTTTAAAAGTAACTAAGTAAAACAATTACAGTAGTTACTTTTTACGGGAGTAACGCAATATTGTAACGCATAACTTTTCTTTAACAGTAACTAAGAAAAGCAATCAGTTACTTTTTAAGGGAGTAATGCAATATGGTAATGCATTACCTTTCTTTAAATGTAACTAAGTAAAGCAATTAGTTACTTTTTAACCTCTTAACCTTCGCCAGTGCGTCGGCGCACTGAAGCGTTTTTTTTTTTATTTAGTTCAAATTTACTATCAGATTTAATGTTATACCTTGACAAACTATATATCATTAAAAAGATATAAGACTCAAGATTCAGTATTTGACCACTATTGTATTCTGAGAAACTTATAGTGACAGTTAAGGCGGGCATACACTGTGCGATGTCTGTGCGATTTCAGCAAGGTACCTACTCACACTGAACGAGTAAATCGCATGCGATGTAAAGCCAAAGATCAGGATTTATGTGCTCACACTATACGGTCCGAACGTCGAGCTGTGACTGCTCACACTATACGTGTGAAAGATGTGCGATAAACCCCCGTGCTGGGATGCGCCTAGACGATATCATGTATCCAGAGATATTGTCAAAACAAGCATCAGCTATCAATATCAAGATGATTCAGCACTTCCAATTTATGTATTAAATTATTATTAGTATTATTGGATAAGGGAAGGCTAATTTTATTATTAAATTGATCTGCTATTATAATTAATTTGCCACGCAATAATTTCACAGCACATCACCACAATGCGCTGTGAGGATAATCAAATGTTACATAGAAGCTTACTCATCGAGGAATAATAAAATAATAATAATACAATTTATATGCCTATAATTCATTGTAATCGACCTAAATGTTTTGTACAATTTTCAATGAGGATCGATTACAATGAATTATAGGCATACAATTATATTAACAGTCTATAATATGTCCGAACACTGCAATAAGTAGTCATCAATGAAAATTAAAAACAGGTTTATTTCAAAAACATTGTTTAACAAATTAATAAAAGAGACACGGTGTTACATCGCAGGTGGCTTGGAAGACGTGGGTAATAACTGGACAAACTGGAGGTAAGCAACAGTAATTTGTAGCTAGTTTGAACTACAGAACTTAAAGAGTTCCCTCTTTTCGTATGCCGCAGATTGAAATGGTTAAAATTCTGTTTTCGCGCAGGCGCAGTGAGGGAAAAAACACTGAGTTTAGGGCAATCGGTTCGTAGCTCTGCTTCAACTGTGCGATATAGTCACGAGGAGCGACCAAAATTTCTGACATGCCAGAAATTCATCCGACCATCCGATTGCCGATTCATCCGACCATCCGATTGCCGATCGGGAGAGGTTAATCGCCTCTCCTCTCTCCCTGTACACTGCATGACAAACGACGCACGACAAAGCTGAAAATCGGCCCGACCCGAAAAAGAGTCGCACGAGTCAGATTTCGGCTCAAAATCGGACGAAATTCGCAGAGTGTATGCCCGCCTTTATGTCTTAATTTGTGTCAGGAGTTATGAAAAAATGAAAAAATGAGTCGATACCTTTAATATGAATTATGAGCGTCAGCTGGTCCATTCATAAAAAACACTCCGTGCTGTCGTCATCACAGCGATTCACAAAACAACGTCCCTCAGGGCTTTAGCTCAAAAATGTGCAGACTTGGAGAAATATTTATATACTCTCATAGATTCACATCACATTTCTATAGACAGTAATAATATTTATTGAATTTATACCCAAATGCGTCGATGTAATCATTATGATCGCTTCTTATGTGCTGTGTTTTCAATTCATACCAATAGCCTGAGGGCGCTATATGCACAATAATAGTCCATATATGGATCATGAAGAAGACCCATAGTCATGTGACATTCCAGGACGTCACCTGATACAGAAAGTAGCTGACAGAGATCGCTGTAACATGCGGATAAAGATGTTTTGAAGACAATAAACATGATTGCAATGATATTTGAGTTACCTGTGTTCTTCAAGCCATGCCAGGTATTTCATAATAATAGATTATATTTATAATGTAATGCTAATCGATATAGATTTCATCATCGTGCAGAACACTATAACAGGGCTCTCAAGTTTTATCAAAAGTTTAGAGTGAGATCTGTTAGGGCCACCCAAATATTTGCAGCAGCGGTCCCTCAACCCAACCAAATTCACTTCAATTTTTGCTAGCAGTTCAATTTTGCCTATTGTTCATAATTGACCAGCACAAATGGAAATTATAACAATTGTTAAATCTGATAAAAAAGACAAATTCATCCAAATAAAATAAATAGTTATATTTAAAAAATACAAATTTATTGAAAAATACAAATAAATTTGACCCCAAACAAGCCAACTGAACATGAGTGCTCAATGTACATAACATTGTGTCATAACAACTTGCCCTGAGCATGAATGTCAAGACCCAAACCGGTCACCTTTACAGGGGTCATCGGATGCCCATTTTCCACAAGTTGGTATGATTCTTTTGGGTCTTCATGTAAAGTTTGTAACATACTTTGGTTAAAATTTCTCAATGGTTGTGTAAAACAACACCCTTTTTACATCTTCAAAAACAGCTCTGTTCACAGTGACCCGTTTCGGTGCATGTCTCTTTAAATGATAATGAGGATTTTGAGGATTAAAAAAAAGTGAATGGATTTTTTTCATTGCATGGTGATTGTGTCCACACACTGCAAAGACACATTTATTTGCAAACACCATATAAAAGTGTATTTTGCATCCGATGACCCCTTTAAAAGCAGTTGGAGAGTTTTTGAATGCATCAAAAATAATTTAGCACGAATTTGGCTATACTCCTCAACATCAGCTCTCACTGTCTTTGATCACAGGCAAGAGATATCGTCCAGGAATCGTAAAATCAAAATGCTAAATTTTTTTAAAATAAATCAATAGGTCCGCAAACCGCATTCATCAGATCGTGCTCTTTCAACTTCCACTCCGTGTGTGCGCGTGTTGTCTAGCAACGAACGTGCTTGCAGCGGGAACACATAATTTACCCGGAAACGACTAATTCTAATTTCTGATTGGCTGGTAGCTAGCATTTAACTCTGTATAACCCGAGACAGATGCTATGAACTCGGCAGAGAACTTCCCTCCGTTTGCCTGCGCCTCGTCCATTAATTGTATAGCGGGACAAGTTCCCTTACTCCTCAGCGTGAGAAATACAAGCTGTGGCGTGTGAACGTGTGAACGGGTTGAAATGCGTGTGTCTCACGCCTAATGCGTGAGACTTGAGAGCCCTGTCTGTCAGATTTTTTTTTATCTGAAGCCAAATTAGATCACAGAAGATTATTTAAAACACTTGACTTGCGTTATAAAGTAAGTTTGGAGCACAAACATGGTTTTAATCTCATAAATGGTCGTGTATTGATGATGTGCTAAGCTAACATGCTAGCTAGCCCAGGTGCACCTGCCACCAGCAGTTATTGTTTTCTGATTTTTTTCTAAATAGGAATGCTTACTGAAATGTTTGAGTGCATTTGATACCAGTTTCAAATATTTAGTGAGAACTTTGATAAAAGAAATTAGGGTTTGAAACCCTATGAATAGCCTGTGAATAGCCAGTCGTTAGTAGCTATAATGCAGACAAAAGAAAAGCATATTTCGAGCCATAACCAGTCTGGAGAGGTGTAAATGTGTGCAGGGGAGACTGACACTGAATGGGGCTCGTTTGCACCACAAAACAATAGAGACAATAGACTGAATATATGACTCAGAAGATGACTAAACATTAGTTTGCATTTTAGAGTCTAATCAAAATAAAGTAATTTGACATTATCTTGAAAAACATTTAACTAAATACAGAGTTTTAGACTTATCATTTTCAGATTTTAAATATAAAATTGTCACACATATGGCTTTAGCTGCAGTGCATTTCTAGATTGCTCCAGGGCCAACTTCAATTTTAAACATGAAGATGTTTCATAAAAATAAATTTCTAATAACTTTACAAAACTTTGAAGCTATTTAAAAAAAAAAATTAATTATGACAATAATTAATTCTACATTTACAATAAACTACCAGGTGTCAGCTTTCAAATGAGATCATACTTGTGCTTTTAGTGCAAAGGGTTCATGAACTGTATCTGTTTCAGTTTGGGTATGTCATTTCTGGGGATTTTTCAAAAGTAGGCTTGCAGCTTAACAGGTTAGGGGAGTAATGCAATATTGTAACGCATTACTTTTCTTTAAAAGTAACTAAGTAAAACAATTACAGTAGTAACTTTTTAAGGGAGTAACGCAATATTGCAACACATTACTTGTCTTTAAAAGTAACTAAGTAAAGCAATTAGTTACTTTTTAAGGGAGTAACAATATTGTAATGCATTACTTTTCAAAGTAACTTTCACCAACACCGCACGAGTGTAAATAAAATAACTGGAGGTCACCTGTTTCCGGAGGCGTTTCCACAGATGGACTCTCCTGTGATAGCGTCGTCCAGCTGGAATCTTCCTCCTCCTCGTCTTCCACCTGTTTCTCGGGTCGCGCCGGGCGTTCGCTCGACTCCTCGGCCTCGTCTCCTCTCAGCTCCAGGCGTAACGTGGACGGCGGGATCATTTGGACCTTTCCGCTCGGAGAAGCAACGTTCTCATCTCTAGGGCTGCACGATTATGACAAAAATTATAAGAAGATTATTCCCCGATTATTCCCTTGAAATTGTAATTGCGATTATTAACTACGATTATCATAATTTACATTGAATGATGTTTTGTTTGAAGTGACTGCATGCCATTTTGTTATATCCAAATACAAGCTGAAAACACTCTTCCTGAAAATAACTTTTTTTTGCTTTTCTTCAGCATTAAGCCTCAAATGCAAAATATAATTTATTTATTTAAAAAAACCAAGCCAAAGTAAAAAAACCAAAGGTGCACTGTGTAATATTTAGGAGGATCTGTTGACAGAAATGCAATATCATATACATAACTATGTTTTCAGTGGTGTATAAAGACCTTACATAATGAACCGTTATGTTTTTATTAGCTTAGAATGAGCCGTTTCTCTCTACACACACCGCGGGAAACACACCGCATGTTTCTACGGTGGCCCTGAATGGACAAATGCGGTTTCGCAACTATGTTGTTCTTCATGCAAAGAAGCTGCTGAAGTCAGCGAATAAAACACTGACACAATGATGAACAAGTGACAATAATATTCGCAATAACATCGTTTTACTGGATAATCAAGTAAACCTAATTTCTTAATTTGTCTTTGTAAAGAAACCTTATTGATTAACTGGCTACTCTCTGCTGTCTCAGATGATGACATCACTTCCTGTCAGCCACCGTAACTTCTATTGGTTGCAATTCGCAAACTCACCACTAGATGCCCCTAAAAATTACACACTGCACCTTTACAATAAACTGTAGAAAGAAAAACAAAACACTAATTTTTTTTTTAATAATTGCGCCTTTAAAGGATTACATAATCGTGGCATCCGTAACTGTAACCGCGATTACAAATTCGATTAATAGTGCAGCCCCACCCGTCTCTGACGCGGCTCACGCGCTCATTGTTCGGGCGAAGCACGTGTTCGTAAACGTCCGCCGGTTCTGGACTCTCCTCTTCTTCTTCTTCGCTGGCCAACAGGAGCAGGTGGTTCTGTGGGAGTGTGAGATGAACCTCCACATGGTTCTCTTTAGCCCACGTTTGCGCCTCCAGTTTAGGCAGGAGATGTTTCTCCTCCACCTGTGTGTCTTTATTAGGACTGCTGGACGCCTCCTCCTCTCGATGGTATTCTAGAAAGCTCTTGGTCCTCCTTCTGATTGCAGGGTTCTTCTGATTATCCATCCCCTCCAGCCAATCCCAGCTGCTCCTCAGGAGGTTCTTGTCGTTCTTGTTGAGGTCCAGTTGCTCCTCTTTTAGCTGGAGATTAGTGCCGTTCTTCGCAAGTTTGGGATTTGAGGTGGAAAAGGAAAGCGAGGAGCAGTAGAGCGATGATGATGAGGCGGATTTGGTTGGGGCGGGTTTAAAGTGCACAGGGGCGTGGCTTTGGCTCAAGGGGGCGTGGCTTTGGCTCAAAGGGGCGGGGGTTTGGCTCAAACCCATTGCGTTCTGAATATTCGTCAACGCGTAGTTTTGACGACTTTTCGAAGAGCCTTGCGCTTCCTTGGAAACCGCGACCACGCCTTCCTTAATGGTGTCGCAGCTCAGCTGCTGGTTGTGGGAGGAGCGTAAATTGAGGGAGGTGGGCGGAGCCAACAACAGGCCGCTGTGATTGGTCGATTCTACGGTCGATGCGCTGCGTCTGAGTAGAGGCTTCTTCAGTGACATCATTGCAACGATAAATCGGCTGTGAAGAGTGAGAACGTTAGTTAATTAGCTTCATAAAGACTTTATATTAACTTAAAAATTCAACTTAAAATACAACTAATTACATTTTCTTCTGTTAATCAGCCATGTTTCATGTGTCATTGTGTTTTAGTGTGACTCTTAGATCACCTTTACACGAACTGCACAGTCGGCACAAACGCCAACAATAACACACACAAACACACGGGCTGTGACGGTCTGGGGTGGAAAATGTGTTTGCTGCAGATCTTCACTGAAGATCAGTGTGATTATACAGCAAAATTTAGCACCACACACACACACACACACACACACACACGTCACTCTCCACATGCGTGACTTTTTTCTGTGCATCAGCCAAAAGCTGTTGTTTTGACTGATCTGAACAGTGATACAGTATTCAAAATGTTATTCTTTGTTATTGTCTTAATTAATAACTCATAAATATAAAAGTTATTCAAGAAGACAAGTGGATAATAAACTCATAAGGAAAAAGCTGTTTTTAAGTATAATTTAGATTTTTCACTTTTACACATCTTGCTAAAATTGGACAGTACAAATCGTTTATATTTGCATATGAAATAAAATAACAGCAAAAATACAAAATTTAATAATTGTACAGTAAAGTATTGCATGATAGCCAATAAATATGCCTTTCTTATTGTTATTTTTTTTACCAAAAACAATTTCATTATAATCCTGTATGCAATAAAAAAATAATAACTGAAATCGGATATAACAGCAAAAATGCAAGATCAGTGACTTTTACTATGTTATGCAATACTGTACTATAATAGTGAAGTCTCTTGGATCATTCATGCAACTCTTTGACTGTAATCCTGTATGCAATCAAATTTAAGGTACTAGTAACTGCTAATTTTGATTATAATACTCTAGGCAATAAAATTCAAAACAGAACATAACAGCAAAAATGCAAGACTCAACTAGTGTAATACAGTATTGCATTTAATTGTACAGTATTGCATTGCATATAGGATTAAATCTCTTTAATTATAATCATTTAGCCATAGAATTGGAAATGCAACATCGAATTAAAAGTGAATATTCTATAAGTTTGACATAATCCAGCGATGACATCATCATGTAGTGCATGCACAGAAGTTGCTGTTGATCATGACAGATCCGCTCAGATCGGCCCAAAACATTCGGTGCAATTAATGACGCACATCAGAACTTGCACAAACACACAGTCTGCAACAAATGCTCCATGCAGCATCTTCATCATCATCATCATCAACTCACACGATCATATACACATATATTACCACATGACACATGATGTGACAGTGACAAGTGTCAAGTCACGCTCTCATAACGCGCATCCTGTGCATGACAAACTCAATTCAATCCTCAATTCTATAAAGTTGTTGCAACGAAGATGCATTAGATCAGTCGGTATAATCAAGATTCAGCACGCGCGTATGTGTGTGTGCATGAACATGACGTCATCTGTTCAGAGACAGTCACTTACCAGCACCGGCAGCTCGCGAGTGTTTCAGCTGTTCTCTCTCTGAAGATGCTGATGCGGAGACGCGAGGTGACGCCCGCTTTTAAAGTCCAGACGCCCGCAACGCGAGACCTCTCCGGACCGCGCAGGATGCGCTGCTCTCTGCGCATGCGCTTCGTGGACGCGCGCGCCGACCAATCCGAGCACTGAGCGCAAGCCGCCACATGAATATTAATCAGGTCACGCTAGAAACGTAACTTAATATTCATGAGACAAGTAGCGTGTAAAATTAATTACATTTTCAAACACTTATAATGTAAAATTTTATCTTAACTTAAAACATTCTTAAACAACAACCCTCATAAATGCATTTAATATAAATATTATATTACTATTGAAGTGATATTCAACTCGCTTAAAATATAGTAAGTTTCTGACATTCAACAGCTATTATGACATCACGGTTTCAACAACTTTTTTACAACAAAAATGAACCATCACTGAACTTACTTAAGCTGGACTGTGACGCTATTTTCTTCTGGAAACAAACTTTGTTGCATTATTTTCCTGTTATCTCTGTAAAGCTGCTTTGAAACACTGTGTTGTAAAAAGCGCTATATAAATAAAGGTGACTTGACTTGTTACTACAGTAAAACTTTTTTTTCTGTATTAAAGAACAAATTAAATGTAGAGATTCTGAACAGGTTTAAAGTTTAAAGTAGTAAACAAATGTATAATAAAATGTATATTACTTCAAAATGGTACATTTTTGTAAGAGAATATCAGTCAAACACAAACACTGTAAAAAAGAAGTTTTTATTTCTATTAAGTGCTTTAGGATGAAGTTTTTTTCAATAAACCAATTAAAGTGCTGAACAGATCAAGATAAACCTACAATATCAGGTTCTGATATTTAATACTTGTGACAAAATGCTGTTGGCTTGTATTTATGTATAATCTAATTAAGGCACATATCTTAATTAAAACTTTGGCACATGCAATAAATTTAGTAGAAAATGGTGCTAATGGTGTACATCTCTTGATAATTATTAATAATTCTGTTTCTGGATGAATATGTGAGCTTAGGGTTTTAGTGTAATCATGTAAACAATGTGTTCATCTCTTTTGAAAAACAGAAAACAGGAAAATGTCTTATGAATAAAAGCACCATGTAACCTTCATAAAGCAGTTTGACAACAGATCATACACAAATAATATAGAGAAAAGCTTATTCTTGCACATCACGTTCTACATGCTCAGTAAAAACCCTCATTCATTCACAATTTCACTCTATTATATGGAAGCTTGTTTCCGCCACGGGATAAAAACAAAGGTAATTCAGTCTTTCTTTCACAATATTGCTTGTTTGCATCTCAGAATTGCGAGATATAAACTCATAATAAACAATTATCAGAATTCTGACTATTGTCCTCAAAATTCAAATCTCGCAATTTCTATCTCAAAAATCGGACTATTTTCCTCAAAATTTATATTTATATCTCACAATTTTGACTTTTTCTAAAAATTCTGAGTTTATATCTCATAATATATATTTTGCAATTCTGACTAATTCTCAAAATGTATATCTTATATCTTTATATCTGGCAATTCTGATATTTTTCCTCAAAAGTTAACATCTGTTTTTTCCCCAAATTATTTAGAAAGTCACAATGACCTGTTTTATATCTTTGTTCCGTGGCAGAAACAAGCTCTCGCAGCATTCACACACACTCTTCATACCCAAACACACAAATATATACAAAACCAAACACATTATAAAGAGATTCCCACTCCCACACTGGCAGAAAAAAAGAGATCACATCTCATAGATAAATCAACCAATCACAGAGCTCTGAACTCAGCAGCTCGACTCTGATTGGCCGAGAACATTCATGTGTCAGATCTGATCCTCGCTCAGGTAGTTTCCATCATAACCTGTGCTGTGTGTGTGCGTTTCTAACAGCTACATATAATGTTGTGAGAAATGTTGAAGGTGTCTGAATAAATTTTGGTTTGACTGTACATGTCAAATCATTTTGACCAGCGGACCATTAAAAATCAATAACTGCTGACAGATGAATATGAATTCCTCATTAAGTTATCGCACTCCTAGCGTCCAAACCTTGCTATCAGCACTGAGCATCTGAAGAGTGATCGACGACAGTGAACTCAGACTTCCAGTACTCCAGGAATGAGAAAGTGACTTTGATTGACAGTCAGATCGAGGCTGTGGGCGGGGCTTCTCAGCGCTGGTCTCTGGAGGAACGATGGCGTTCAGATTCAGTTGACCAATCACAGAGAAGCAAGGAGCAGATCGGATCGAGCGCAAGACTAGAGAGAGAGAGAGAGAATCGTATCATTCACTCGTTTTTGACTGAATAACTTTTGTAACTATATTTGTAATGTATATTTTATCTATAAAATGCAGTGTTATTTTACATTTTATTACAGTTTCTGTACCAATACCTGAAAATCTTAAAACACTGTTTATTTCTATCGTATCTTTGTTCAGATTGCTCATTTTTTATTTGGTCTTTTTTAATTAGCCTACTGACTGTTTATTTTCTTTAATAATGCTTGATATTTATATTAGTTCGGCTAGTTGTTTTTTTATGGTGTTTTTAAACCACAGGCAAACGTTCCTAGTGTAAGTGTTGTTTAGTCTGTTGTTTTTTTGTTCATGA
The DNA here is from genome assembly GCA_026230005.1 of Gila orcuttii. NCBI lineage: Eukaryota > Metazoa > Chordata > Actinopteri > Cypriniformes > Leuciscidae > Gila > Gila orcuttii. The sequence goes on along the minus strand of JAPDVR010000016.1, from coordinate 1,821,430 downwards.
TATTCAGGTACAATTAAATGTTTTGCAATAAGAATAAATGTGAATGATATCTAAGTTTTTTTTGTTTTTTTTTTGCCTCATTGGAATCGAAATTAGGAATCGATAAGCAGAATCGAAATAGGAATCAGAATCGTTAAAATTCAAACGATACCCGACCCATCTTCGACACAATGCCCTGAAGGTACTCAAAAAGTTTTGGGACAGCGCCATCTCGTGGTCAAAAATGCTGATGAAATAAAAAAAAATGCTAATAGCTGTTATGATACCAATTATGCAATAGTCTGCAAAACTTCCTGTTGATCTTTTATTAAAACCTACTTTTTCTCACTCCTCCTAGACCGTTTTTCCGATTTTCACCAAATTCGAGTCAGATCATCTTCATTTTATGCCGGCAAAAAGTTATGGATTTAATGTCGATAGATGAAGCGGTTTTCGTATATCGCATATACAAATTTGATGTCATGATGCCAAACTGCATCTGAGGCTACATCTCTGGAAAGATTTGATATATTGACACTGAACTTGGTGCGTGCTGCCACCCAACACTGACCACACCAGATCAATTTGGTGTCAGCGCCACCTATTGGTCAAAAGTAATAAGCAATTATGTCACATTACAAGTGCTTGTATTTTTAGGCTTTCAACCATTTAGCTTAAAATCATCTCTAAATGTAAAATTTTTTGCAGCTGATCTGATGCACGCTTTCTTGCAGCTATAAATATTATTATAAAAATATTATATTATTGTATATGTATATTATATATTTAGAACAGTGTTATTCCTGCATTGTTTTTATTATAGTTTTTATTCATATTATTTTCATACGTTTACATTTTTGTTTTAGTTAAATTGAGTAATTTTGTTATTTTTAGTAATTTTGTCATTTTTATTCATTTTTTTACATTACTATTTAGGCTTAAATTATTTTTATTTTAGTTCTGTTTTAGTTTTCTATTTATTCCCAGTTAGTAATATTAGAGCTTCAACTTAAGCCAAACAAAAATTAGAAACACTGCCTGGGAACTTACTGAAACATGCACAACTTTAAAGGCGATTTCCTCAATGTTTAAATTTTTTTGCACCCTCAGATTCCAGATTTTCATTAGTTGTATCTCGGCCAAAATTGACCCTTGTGACTGGTTTTGTGGTCCAGGGTCACATATATAATCAGTAGGGCTGGATAAAAAAACATAGATTTCTCGATTTTAATCGATTCTCATTTTTACGAACCGACAACGATTCTTAAATCCCAAGAATTGATTAGTCATCCTGTTTTCAGCTGATGAATGAATGGAACATTGTAGCGCGCATCCCATCCAATAAACGCAATAATCTTTGTGCTTTGTTACTATTGATATGAAACAAAGTCTCAGATTTCAAATTACGTCCATTTTCTTACGAAATTCAAAAACATAAATAGCGTTTTGGCGCTGTGGCGTGAGATCGCTCTGGCGCCGCTCAAGAGAAGCAGCAGGGCCGAGCACACATCATCTTCTCTTCCGCCTTAATATTACCAGTTACAGCGTGAAATAAACATGAATAAGCATCTGAAAGTGTGTTAAAAGATAGAGTATAACTTATCGAAATCCTTATTGTCACATGGAATCGCTCAATCAGTGTTTCAACCGAGGAAAGACGTCAGTGAAACAGCTTGTAAACAATGTCATGTAACGTCACATTTACCTCAGAAAAACCACATCCAGTGACCATGAACACGTTAGTCAGCTAGAAAAATTAACTCTAGAGAGGAGCATTTTGCTAAATATATGCACCATATTACATATGCATTTTATGTTATTTTATAATTATTTTATCTTTTTCAATATTTAATGCATGTTTGAATAAATCTGGCAAGTTTTTATGACAGCCACCATTTAAATATTTATATTTCATATAACTTTATTATTAGAAAAATAAATAAAAGTGTAATTGTTTGTATACAAATCAGTAAATCTTTAGGCTATAGTAGGCTTTTAATGATACAACTGACTCCCATAGTTTACAGCATAGGTTAAGAGATTTGTTTTCCTTGAGAAAATTTGCCATGTATTGTACCTGATATCCAAAATAATCAATATTGAATCGAAATCGAAACGAATAGCAAGCTTGTGAATCGAAATCGAATCGAATTGGGAAATTTCTGTCAATACCCAGCCCTAATAATCAGTCAGAAATATGCGCTTTTATCTCGTGTATTCTCACCCTCTCTGCTGTGTTTGTCTCTCAGGACGTCTTTGGCCTGCTGGTTTCCTCGGGCTTCTGCCTGTTGATACAGCTTGACTGCGGTTTGGACACACGGAGACACGCCGAAACCCTTCTCGTAACACTGAGCCAGACACACCAGAGCACCGCTGTCCTTCACACACACACACGTGACAAACACAATAAAGCTCTTTATTCATAAAAAGCACATCATTAGTATAGAGTATGTCGATGAGAGGTGCGTTACCCCTCGCTCAGCGGCCATCCTGAAATAACGAACGGACTGTTTCTCGTCCCACTCCGAACCCTGAGACAACACGACACCCAGATACACCTGAGCCTGGAGACAGACACACACACACACACACACACTGTGTTTAAGGGACGGGAGATTATTTATCTGTTTCTGTATGTTTGCATACTAGTCTAAATCAAAAGAACCAACCTTCAAGACATTAAAAAAACAAAACTAAAAACATTTTGGGACATTCAGACCTGTCTGAGCGCTGTCCCCCAAACACCTATAAGAAATCAATGGGATAAGTTGCATGTGTCAGTGGCCCACGTTTGGCCCCTGGAGGTCCTAGGGGCCCCAAACTTCACAAAAAAGATGCATCACAGGTTCCTTGACGATATACCGAGAGGGCTAGGCTGAGAGATGAGATAATAATTTGTTATTTTTTTCTCTGTCTGTCTTACATGGATCTAGATGGGGGCATATGCAAGGCCTCATACATCATGTTACTTTCCCAGGGGTCAATAGGCTCAGGAAGCATCTAGAGCGGCAAAGCTTGGGGGCCCGATTCAGGGACCCTTGACGGTCGACTGTGCCAAATTTCAAGGCTTTGCAACCTTTTGACCCCTGTATTTCGGACGTCCCAGTTTCTCCCTGTCTTGCATAGATCTCTATGGGGGCATGTGCCTGTAAAGGACTCGTATTGTAGTTACTTTCCCAGGGGCCAATAGGCTCAGGAAGCATCTAGAGCGGCAAAGCTTGGGGGCCTGATTCAGGGACCCTTGACGGTCGACTGTGCCAAATTTCAAGGATTTACAACCTTTTGACCCCTTTATTTCGGACGTCCCAGTTTCTCTCTGTCTTGCATAGATCTCTATGGGGGCATGTGCCTGTAAAGGACTCGTGATGTAGTTACTTTCCCAGGGGCCAATAGGCTCAGGAAGCATCTAGAACTGGGAAACTTGGGGGCCCGATTCGGCGACCCTTGAGGGTCAACTGTGACAAATTTCAAGGCCCTGCGTCTTTCTAACCCCTGTATTTCTGAAGTCCCACTTTCTCTTTATTCAATGGACATGTCACAGGAGGATCGTGGATGAGCGTCTATTTTTGGGCCAATCATGTATTAAGATAAAAGTGACATAAAACTATGGACACTGTCCTAGTGGCCCTGTGACGTAACATAAATGTCAATTTTGGGATATTCGGTCCTGTCTTAATGGTATAAGTTGCACGTGTCACTCACTCACGTTCGGCCCCCGGACATCATATTAAAAGGACGAATTTCTAAAATGAAGGGGACTTCTTCTAGAGTGTTTTGCTAAAATCTCTCACTTTATAATGGCAGTGAATGACTGTTTCTGTTTTGAAGTCCATAAAGTGCATCTATCCATCATAAAAGTGCATCTAAATCATGGACAGATGCACTTTTATGATGGACAGATGCACTTTTATGATGGATAGATGCACATTTATGGATTTCAAAACAGATAACTCCGATTGTATTCGTCTGAAAGAAGAAAGTCATACACACCTAGGATGGTTTGAGGGTGAGTAAATCATGGGGTAATGTTTTAAATTTTTGGTTGAACGATCCCTTTAAGCAGTGTTCACATCATCTGTACCTCAGTGAGTCCGGCGTCTGCCGCTGCGTAGAGGAAGTTCAGCGCCGCTTCTGAGTCTGTCTCGGAGCTCTGCTGCCCTCTGCTGTTCAGGAGGAGTTTAGCACAGCGATACTGAGCCTGACGGTGGCCAGCGACTGCGGCGCGTCTGTAGTAATGCACCGCCTGAGAGACGACAGTCACGTGTGATTAAACACGGAAGAGACTATACAAACATTCACAGTTCCAGTTCACATGGATGCGCGAAAGCGACAAGAAATTCTGTATTATACATTTTTAAGGCCAGACAAGTAATTTGTTGAGGTCAGTTTGTAAAGAAAGACACACCTGCACACATATATATTTAAACACGCAAACCTATAGACAGAGTGCAAAGCGTCATAATCTGAAGACCACGCCCACACCGGGGGGGGGGGGGGGGACAATCCAACCGTCTCCATTGACTTTGCATTGCAAGAGGCTGCCTCCTTGTCATTTATGACTTATAACAAAAGACAGAAAAATGCCTAAAAGCTGCTGTGTGACAAGGTGTACAGCAAACAAGCTAAAAAACCCAGAAATACATTTTTATAAGCTTCAGAACCATAAAAGCCAGCCTTTAAGGAGACAAAAGTGGATACAGGCAATAAGACGTGAAGCATCAGAAGGAAGAATGGGTAAATTGTGGGATCCTGACACTCAGTATGTCTACGTGCGCTGTAAACATTTTGTATCCAAATGTCAGTTTTATATATTATATTTATGTAAGCTAAGCAATATCATGTCGCGTTCCAGTGGGCGTAGTTCTCAGAGAAGTTCGAGAACTAGTTGTGCTCTGTCTCAATTGATCCACTTTTATGTCCTGAAACAAACCGTTTTTTTGGGGTCGACAGCTTATAAAAATGTATTTCTGGGTTTTTTAGCTTGTTTGCTGTACACCTTGTCACACAGCAGCTTTTAGACATTATTTTGTTTTTTGTTATAAGTCAAGGAGGCAGCCTCTCGCAATGCAAAGTCAATGGAGACGGTTGGATTGCCCCCCCCCCCCGTGTGGGCGTGGCCTAAATATGCTCTGTCTCTATTGACTAAACACGTAATATGCATGTGCATGCCGTCAGCGTTTTCACAGATTTGTGTTTTTGAAGCTTACGCGGAGATGATAATGTTTTTCAAAATTTTTCAATGCTTGCACTTTGGAACCTGTTTCAAGGTTTGCGTTCTCGAACACCAAACACTGTTATCGTGTGACTGAGCCGGACCGCATTAAAAGTTTTCTGTTTTCAGGTAAACGGTGTCGTGTAAGCGGCCCGTCATCATAACTATCATAACATCGTAACTAATGATCTTTGCAACGGAAGTGAATCAATCAAAACTAACTTTATCTGGACAATATCTTTATTCTAGATCTGCTGTAAAGCCTAAACAACCTCTGTTACTGTAATCTCCTATTATCTCTGTAAAGCTGCATCTATATTGAAGGTGACTAGACTAAACATGAGACACACACACACGTGCGTTTACCTTGCTGTGGTCTCGCCGTACTCCACGTCCTCTCTCGTAACAAACTCCCAGGTTAAACTGAGCTTTGCTGTAGTCGTGCTGAGCCGAAGCCAGAAAACACGAGAACGCCGTCTCGTAATCCCCCGCTTTAGCGCTCTCCAGACCTGAAACACCACACCATGTTCTCATACCATCCTCTGACGGAGTGTGTGTGTGTGTGTGTGTGTGTGGTCGTCATCATTACCAATGATATTGAGGATTATGGGTATGCTGCTGTCCGCCACGTGTCTCAAATTCTGCGCTGCTTCACCGGGTGTGAGATGTTCCTGCAGGAAACACACGTGAGGATGAAGGGTTAATCTAAAGCACAACATGTTTAATAGAGGCTAAATGTGAGAATTTTTGTTTATTATAGCTTTTTGTATTGACAATGTGTGAACGAAACTTAAAAAAAAAGACCTTCCCTGATTGTCAAGACCTTGACCTTCTGGAATCGAATACTTATCAAATTTAAATTTGGATTCCTCGTATCGATTCCTTTGTTAGCGTTTCAATATGACTTTAAACCATTCAAGCACGAGAAACTCTGTTTCTGTTTTCATGTGTATCAGTATATTGGATCGATGCAGCTCTTAAAGTGACAGCACTAATATTCCTGCTCTATAATAACACTAATCAAACAACAAAAGACAAAATTCACTTGTTCTTGACTGAATAACTTTTGTAACTATATTTGTAATGTTTTTTTTTTTTATATATATAAAAGAATATTTTGATACATTTTTGTGACGCGCTCCACAAACTTCACGGAAAGGAAACCGGGACGAGTGTAGTGGAAATGGGAAGCCATTGAATCGCGTTCAGTCT
>JAPDVR010000016.1:1667527-1810027 GCA_026230005.1 Gila orcuttii | reverse complement strand
TCACGAGTTACAGGAGAAACTCAGTGAAGGACGACAGGCGGAAATGACGCAACAACCCTAAACAACATGCGCGTGAAGTTCAATGTACTGCCGCCAGAGGGCGCCATCAACAGTAGCGAATTATCTTTAATTTTAAGATCAACAGAACTCATATAGAGATCTCCACCATAATATAAAACATGGCATAAGTGTGTGGACTGTAGGGTTTGTAATGACCGGTCTGTTATTATAGGTTCTTTATTGGCATTGATGGATCCATAACATTCATTGAATCTTTCCTTTCCACTAAAAAAATGGGTCTTTAAATAAGGACTGATCACTTACAGACAAAAAATAAAATAAAATAAAAGCATACACAGTGGCATCATCTTCCTTAGTATATTTGTTGAGCTTTTAATTTTGTAAGCCCAGTTTAAAACACATTAACAATTTCAAACTGGATTTCACTCTTATTCCAACATTCATTTACAAAAGATAATTAAAGGTGAAAAACCTTTAAACGGAATAAAAAAATACTTTGGTAAATAAATGCTTTTTCAAACAATGATTTCTGTCACTGCAGTTCTTAACATCTGATGTAAATCACACAGTCTTTACTCAATGCTGCCATGAATTTAAGATTTAATACAAAGATAACACATGAAGTGCGTCATTTTAAATAACAATGTATGCATTTCAGAAACAGATTAAAATTCAATTTTAACACTCAGCTTTTAGTGCACTTTTGTCTGGTTTTTCCAGATATTTAAACATTCTTAAATCAAGATACATTTACTAGAGAAGCAAAATGACTGAAGATATTAAGTCTTGCTTTCTGAATAAATATATCAAAATTAAGTGAGTTTTGGGTTAAAACTAGAACAAATACTGTATCTGCCAGTGGAGTCAGAAAAATAATTTTGTTTTTCCTTTGAATTAAGTTAGATATTTGTTCTTGTTTTAAGTGTTGCAGAGATTATGTATTGCTGAATAATTAGAGCACTTTATACTCGGATCATCTGTCATATTGCATATAGCAAGGCCCTGTTGCTTATAATTTATAGGCTTGAATATCCTTATTCGTACTGATTTAAATAATAGGATGGAATTGTTGAAACAACTACAACTTTACTGTAGTAAAATAAGGTTTACTATATGGACACAATAGTAGGCTTTAGTGTAGTAGGGTGGTATCAGCTAAATTGGGCCACTTTTTGGTAAATCGTTTGGGACAATAATACAATACCATATATGCCTTTTCCATGTGTTTTTATGATTAATAATGACTGTTTTTGATAATTTTGTGTTGAAATTATGTAATAAAGTATAATTATTTAGGCGCTACATTTCTTGAAACATCAGCTGTGCCAACTTTTTTTGCATGAGCATTTTCAGGTAAAATGGGCCAGTCAAACTGCAAAGGGAAATAGTAATTTACAGTTTTTTACAATCACTTTGCTACTATTTTCAGAACCTTGATGTCATTTTTCAAAACTCTAGACACAAAACTCAAAACGGTTATCACTTGTAACACAGGTTGTCTAATGTTCAAAACATTGCATTGTGCATTCACATCTTTAAAGAAATCTTGCACTTGCACAATCATTGGTTCAAAAAACAAATTTACTGTGAAATACCATTGAAACACAACTATAGATCACCCACACACAAGCAACCGATAGTTTCACTCTGTCATTGTTCGTACAATCATTAACTATTGTAGAACAAAATAGGTGATACAGGTTTCATTATGGTACTACATGTACAGTAAATACCTCTGTTACTGTAAAGTACTGCAGTAGTAGAGAGAATACAGACAAAGTGGAATCATTGAACAAAGTTTGTAATATATTGATGCAAAACACTACAGTACAATCACAACATTGGTTTATTTTAATCAAAGCAAAAATACAGTAATTAGCTATGAAATAGAAAAGAAAAGACAGTACTGTAAACCATCAAATGCAATGAAATAGAAAAGAAAAGACAGTACTGTAAACCATCAAATGCAGTGTTCCTCAACTTGCTTGCACTGTAAGAAATAAAACAGCAGTGATTACTGTACTTCTACATTGTCATCAACTCTGTGTTGTGGATTTGGCCACAGGTTCTCATCTACATCACAATGGATGTTTTCATTAGCCAAACATCTTGGAAAAAACCTTCGGGCATGGCGAATCCAGGCCTGACACTGGTCTGCTGTGATGTCATTGCAGGCGTCATCCATGGCCTGGAGAAGAGTGACTTGTTCATGAGGGTGCCTATCATGAACCTTCCATCTCCATGCGGAGAAAAATTCCTCAATCGGGTTAAGGAAGGGGGAGTATGGGGGTAAATACAGGGTGGTAAATTGTGCATGGGCCTGAAACCATGCTTGCACCACATGAGCATGATGGAACCTGACATTGTCCCAGACAATGACATAGGTCACACCTTCAGCTCTACAAACCTGTTCGAGCTCATCAAGAAAGGTGACAAGGAGAGCTGCATTATATGGTCCAATATGAGGTCTGCGTCCCACCACACCATCTTCTGATATAGCCGCACACATGGTAATGTTGGCCCCACGTTGTCCAGGTACTTGGATGGTTGCCCGCTGGCCAATGAAATTCCGACCTCTCCTCCTTGTCTTGGCCAGATTAAAACCTGCCTCATCCAAATATATGAATTTGTGATGGTCGTCATCAGCATCCAGCTCCATCACCCTCTAAAAATACATTTTGGAAAGAGATTTAGAGATTACCGTACAATGTAGAATTTTTGGGAATGTTTTTACAACAGCCGTCTTGAAACTGAACTTACCTGAACATACTCAGTCCTCATTTGTTTCACTCTGTCTGCATTTCTTTCGAAAGGCACATGGTATAGTTGTTTTATAGATACCTGGTGCCTTTTCAGTATGCGTGCAATGGTCGGCAAACTTATGGATCCCACATTGTTGAACATGTCTTCATTGTCCAAGATATGCTGGCGAATTTCTGTAAGGCGAATATCATTTCTGGCCCGAACCAAATCGACCACAGCCTGCTCTTGCTGGTCAGTTAGAATTTTGCCTCTGCCTCCACTATTTGGCCTAGTCACAATTCTACAGGGAACATTAGAGTAAGAAGACACTTGGTCACATCACCTATTCTGTGATACACATTGGTATGCAGTCATTTGACAATTGAGAGTAGCATAATGTTTAGTGCATGCTGATAACTTACCGGTTCTCATTGCGGAAAGTTCTGATTATTGAGGCCACGGTTGACCTTCTCAGGTTTGGTTGTATCATTGTAGCCGCCTCAGTCATTGTCATGCCATGATTTATGACATGGTCTACAACTATTGCCCGAATTTCATTGGACACTCTATGCTGTTGCTGCCGCTGTCTTGGTCCGTGGCCTTGTCCTCTACCACGTTCCCCCACACCTCTCAAACGAGGCCCACGACCACCTCTCAGAAGGGCTGCCTGTCCCCTACCATTCCTTTGACCAACACGTCTTCCTCGTCTTCCTCCCACCACTGCTTGACCTCCATTGTGACCTGGATCACCTGCTGGCTCCATGTTACATATCACTATGCTCTTGCAATTGGATCCCAATCAACTCTTTATATACTCATTCCACAATGTGCCCTCAATCATCAGTAACGAGTTGGCAGAATTGGACAAGCAATTCCAAGGGCCTGCATCTCTACAGTGCAGTACTGTCAATACTTTAAATAGTCTGAAAAGGTGGTACAGTATTTGGGACCATAGACACAGTGTCTGATGAAGCATTACAGTATGATATAAAATATTAGGCTACATCCATGGATATTGTAGTCTAATTGGTTCATGCTCCACGCTAATTGGTGACAATGAATCTCGTTATCTTGAAACTTTCATGATTTACTGTAAACATGGAAGATTGTTTGTCTGTTTCCATACAACTATGCATTAAGAGTAACGCAACAGTTACTTATCATTTTGAGCAGTTGTATCAATTGATAGTTAGATCAGTGTAAGGAAATGAATAGACATTCATTTGAAATGTAATGTGTGAATTGCCTTTTGAAATAGTAGTACTTTGATGTTAAGTTGTGTCATATTGAACAAGTGATTTTTGTTGAATGAACAAATGATCTAAGTTTTATGTGTATTGTATCCAAACAATTGAGAAAATGGTTAGAGTTTTGAAAAATGTGCATTTTGATAATTGGTTGTGAGTTTTGTGTCTAGAGTTGTGAAAAATGACATCAAGGTTCTGAAAATAGTAACAAAGTGATTGTAAAAAACTGTATCATCAATTTTAATTTGAAAACACAATTGCTTATACAGCCACATAACATTTAAACTGCATTAAACAAACATATTCATATGTGCCATTAAAAAAACATTTTGGGTGCAAATCCACATATTCAAATGTGCAATTAAAAAAGTCAATTTTGGAAAAGCATAGATCAGTGAACTGATGTCAGTGTGTGTGTGTGTGTGTGTGTGTGTGTGTGTGTGTGTGTGTGTGTGTGTGTGTGAACAACACATTTAGAATGAAATGTGCAAATTACAAAAATTCACATTCAAAATTGATAACTGATATGCGTGTATGTGATGAAAACATTTTTCAAACACAGTCTTTGTAAATGAAACCATCGTCATCACAGATACCATTCTCTTCACCACAGCTCTCATGAAACCAGGCAGAACATGATCACATTTTACCCATTCTTCAGTAGCCTTAGGGTCATTTGGGTCACCATAGTGGGTGTTGCAGACTTTGCAAGGTGATTTGCAAAAAAATTAGGGCTGGGCAAGTTAACGCGTTATTATCGCGTTAACGCATTTATTTATTAATGCCGACAATTTTTTTATCGCACGTTAACGCAGTTTTTTTTTATTATTATTATTTTGAAAGTCCGTTGCTCACTGGCTCTGAATACACATAGGCCTACAGTCAAACCATGATCACAGGAGGGGTGGGATGTTGGTCAGCCAGCAAATAACCCACCCAAACAAGCAGTGGAGAGAGGCAGGTTCTCTCTGGTGAACAGTTAAAGGGTTGCGCTCCGCGAGTGAATGACAGGCGCTCTATGGATATTACCTATAAAACCTATAGATAATAACTATTTAGATTCTGGAAACTCACTAACAGCGAGCCGAGGATCAGTCTCTCTTCTAATGATTTGTGCTGCGCGTCCTTTATAAAAAGTTATAGACAATTCAACTTCGGCAACGAGCGGACGCGGGCGCGTGCGTGAGGCGAGCATGACCGCAACAGTTTCACAGGAACGCACCCGCTTGTCGCTGCACCTTGTGCTCGACCACTTCACCTCACTCTTGGCTGATTTATACTTCTGCGTCAGACTTACGCCGAAGACTATACGCTATAGACTACGCGTTGGTTTTCATTTATATCTCTGCGTCGTTGTCCGCGTTGACGCGCAATTACACATGCAGAGGGAGCATGTGAAACCCGGGGAGCGGTTGTAGCAATCACAGCGCTTGCGGTACGCGTAGAATTGACGTTACATTTTTGGAGAGGTGCACGTCAGGGTACGCCGAAGTGTACGCGCGCTACACAGCAACAGCGTGAGTATAAAGTATAAATTGTTTTTTTTACTCTGTTTAATGTAATCTTACGTGGGAAACCATGGCATGACCAAACCTAAGCTACTATAAGTAACGTTGGTCGACTTATATAGTAGTGATCATGAGCTCTGACTACTACATAGACTGTTTCTGCTACTCCCTGATAAAAGATACCTGTTGATACCTGTTCAGAAAAAAAAAACAAGAAAACTGGACTCGTTTTAACAAACTAGATAAAAGGTAATGCCCTGGCAGTGGCAAATAGCTTTGTTTAAGTATTTGATTTGATTACATTAATGTAAAAATGGTTTTGTGGCTCTGTTATTTTTATCCAAGTATGTTTTGTTAAAGTAACACATATATTTCTTTTACCACCAAAACACTATTGTATTGCATTCAATTAACTTAACCTGTCACTCAAAAGAAATGACTCTTTAAACTTACTCAATTTAATTATGGACAGTGGTTCCACACAAGCACATTATTTTTTATTAACATTAATGGAATTTGTTGAATCTATGTAAGCTCCTTGTTTTGTGACAACACAACTGAATCAGAAAGAATCTATGTGAAATAGTAATGTCCAAACAAATCAACGGAATTGGTTCCCTGTAACTGATACAGACTTAACTGAACCGATAGACTTTCATCGAACCTTCGTACAAGGTTAAAAACTAGTTCAAATGTGGCCATTGTGGACATATTTTCAACATCATTTATGGTCTCATTTAGACAGAATTACTTTGACTATTGTTGTCAGATGATCTTAGTGAGAATTAGCAGAAGTTTAGATATTTAGATTATTAGATATTTAGATATTTGTTTCATTTGAAGTGTCACCCTTATGGTGATCAGTGTTTGCTTTAGTTGGGCTCTTGATCCCTGTAAATTATACATTAAACTTTCATTGGCTGCTGTAACTGTGTGTTTGTATAATACAATTGTTGTGGCAGAGAAAGCCAAGAAAAAGTTTGATCAGGTGTTATCAGCTCAATGTTGATAATGACATAATGATCACAAATAAAGTTTCAAATGTTGAGTTTAAAATTGTATTTATGTTTGACATTACCAACCTTGTGGAAGTGCAATATTGGTGCCAATAGAATAATAAATATTTTTAACATATAAAAAGCATGTGCACATGATGTTTTGAGCAAATGTATTATGTAGTCACACACAGACGTCGTGATTTTGGATATGAATCACAACAACGGTGACAATCAAAACAAAAAAGCTTGGGAATCAATGATGAGTTTTGAAATATGAAAGCTACCCACCATGCATTGCAGCATGACCATTTTTTTTTATTGTCACCATTGTTGTGAATCATATGTAAAATCTTGATGTCTGTGTGTGACAACATGATATGTTTGCTCTGAACATCGTATGCACATAATTTTTATCCACCTCTAAATAAGTGATCATAAAAATGCTATTGGTGCCAGTATTGCAGATCCACATGGTGGCGGCTGGAAATGCGAAGTGTCTGATAACATTAGATGAATGTTTTGTAAAGCTTTCATCATTAACATGAAGCTGATAACACCTGATCTTACTCATTCTTGACTTTCTTTGCAACATCGATTGTGTTATACAAACACAGAGATACAGCAGCCAAAGAAAAGCTAAAGTAAAAATTAAGGGGACCAAGAGCCCAACTAAAGCAAACACTGATCACCACAATGGTGACACTTCAAATGAAATATCAACATCTAAACTTCTGTTAAATTCTCACTAAGATCATCTGACAGCAATAGTCAAAGTAATTCTGTCTAAATGAGACCATAAATGATGTTGAAAATATGTCCACAATGGCCACATTTGAACTAGTTTTTAACCTTGTACGAAGGTTCGATGAAAGTCTATCGGTTCAGTTAAGTCTGTATCAGTTACAGGGAACCAATTCCGTTGATTTGTTTGGACATTACTATTTCACATAGATTCTTTCTGATTCAGTTGTGTTGTCACAAAACAAGGAGCTTACATAGATTCAACAAATTCCATTAATGTTAATAAAAAATAATTTGCTTGTGTGGAACCACTGTCCATAATTAAATTGAGTAAGTTTAAAGAGTAATTTTTTTGAGGGAATACTGCTGGTATAAAAGCACCTTATTTGTTTAAAGTTATTGCACTTTTGTGTATATAGCAGTACATTTAAATCAAAAGTGCGCAATACACTACTTTAGAAGTCATTATTCAATTTTGCGCATAACAATGCGATTAATCGCGATTAAAAATTTTAATCGTTGCCCAGCACTAAAAAAAATATGTTCGTATACCAAACTAACAACATTATTTCTGATTGATGCCATCAAGACAGATATTATGCATAGTTTTTTTATGTGCATGTTTTTTTTTTTTTATAGATTTATCATCCTTATAATAGTTAAGTTAGATTTGGTATGCCAGGCTACTTACCATGCAGCTTTCTGGTGTAGTCTTGATTTGAAAGATTCTCCCGCCCACCATATCAACCATAAACCAATCAAATCACCTGTTACTTGTCAAGCACAGTTATGACAACAGTTTGAAATCCTTTGCAGTCACTGGCTCTAAATTCCAGAGGAGCTGGGACCCCCAAACCTTAAATGGCCCATTTTACCTGATATCACCCTATAGTCTTGTTTACAATATATTTACAACAGTAAAATCATAGTTAAAGGAATATTCTGGTTTTCCTGACCCTTCCAAAAAAAAAAAAAAACTTTACTCTTGCATTTTTTCTATTCCAAAATATTTTTCCCTTCTTTTTTTTTTTTTTAAGAAGTTTTCTTTTTTAGTTTTTCTCTTACAAATTTTATATTTTCCAAAATGTTCTCTTCCCAAAAATATTTTTTTTTTCCATTTTTTCTTTTCCCAAAATATTTTTTCTCAAAAAAAAAAAAAAAAAAAAAATTCCCCAAGAGGTACCAAAACATTTTTTTTTTTGCAAATAGCATGCACTGCCAAAATTAGCCACCAGGTGCCACTGTCAGTAAGCATATGCTTGTGTTTACAAGCTGTCAGATGTGTGTGGTACTTTCTGTTGATTCGTTTTATAATAAATAACAGAAAATGTGCTAATCTTAATTTTAAAAAGAGCCACTATAATATTAGAGTCTCTACCTCAGGTTACAGGTTTCAAATGGCATTCATTTTTTGAAGTGACAACAGGAGATGGTTTCATGACCTCCTGTTGTTCTCACATGATTGTGTGATAAGTGTTTATTTTCCACCGAGTGCTAGAGTCCACTAGAAAAACACTATAGAAAACCTAATGTGCCGTCCTTGCAGAAACATCGACTGAATACATATTTTAATTGAAATATTTTAGATGATTGTTAAAAAGAAAAGAGTCTGCTTCATTTTTTATAATAGACTAACAATGGCAGTTTTAATTATACATTCTGAATGACAAATATTCAGCGGCATCCATATAGCGATATATAGTAAATTGTTTAATGTAAGCCAGTTACATTGATGGCTAATGCTGTCTGAATAGGTAGAAATCTAGTTTTGTTTGCTTTGACATTGCAAGAGATGACTCAAATCAACATAAAATCCCAAACTTACCTTTAGCAGCAGAGTTCTACCTCACTCATATTATCTCATATGAGAACTTTTTATCTATAAAAATATAGATAAAAAGTGAGAAAAAAGTGACCTGAGAACAAAACTCTTTTTATCATGCTTATTTGATTAAAAGTAATGATAGTGTTTAAAAAAAAAAATTCATGTGTGTGGAAGAGTGGCTAAATGCATGAAGCTATGATGTGTTTTTCTATTTGTAGATGACATAATGGCACCTAATACAAATAATGTACCTGTGTGTTTTAAAACTGATCCAGGAATAAGGAAATAAGGTATTCACCTGTGTGATTTACGGGAAATGTTTTCCATGCACACAAAACAAAAGCAACAACACAGTGGTGTGACCTCAAGGGGAATTTGTGTTTTACTGCTGATAACTTACACAAGGTGAACCATTAACTTATAAAAACAAGACAAACGTGTGTGTTGGTCAGGGTTTCACTTTTGTTCTGACGTTTAAATCAAAGTCTTATGAAGGATCCACCGTAAATGTCAATGATCCCTGTGGGATTTTGTAACCTCACTGTAGATGATAAGCTTTCAGTATACATATCACTAAATATAAGATTCAACTGCTGATCATCAAAGTTTAAGCCAAAAAAAGATGAGAATTGCATTTTTGAAAATGCTGTATTTCTAGAAAAACAAGGTATATTTTCAATAAATTATGTAATTTTTGGCAGCTGTAATTGTAATCTCAATATTTTTTTGGATTAATTGGGCAGCCTTATAAAGCAAGAAATCCATGTTTACATGACATTTGTGTTAATCTCTCGAGAGCACATTGGATAAGCTGGAAAGAACGACAGTTAAGGTGTTTACAAGTCATGCAAAATCTGTGTATGGAAAAATATACCTGTGTTTGTTGATTGGTTTATTCTTGCGCTATTTAATTGTCATTTGTCTGGTATCGTCTTTAGTTTATGTGGTTGTGTTCTTTGTGATTCCTGGTTATCTCATGTGTGTTTGGTTTTGTATTTCTGTTCCTCTGTCGTGCACTTCATTACAGCCACTATACCTGATAAGATGATGGTTATCCAACTCAATCAAAGCTGCCAGAAAATAGCCTACAAATGGTCTGGAAATAAAACGAAACTGCAAAATAATAATATCTGTAGTGTTTATATAATTTGTAAAGTGTATGATTACATATACATATGATGTAATATGTTTTTATTTTGTGCTGGTATTTTGTGAGTCGTGACAGCAGCTATTTCTATGTTTATGTGTGTCACCACCACTGATTTACACTGATAATTCATTAATACTGTGCTGGTTTGTCTCATTTTTAGAATTATTATTTATTCCACAACAACATAGTCTTGTGATCTGTGGATAAACAATTTCAACTAAATGAAATGATGACAAGGATATTAAACCGAGCTATAGGGTTCAGCTCTATGACTGTTTCATTCTAGTGAATCGCTTTGTTCGGAAGGTTCTTAATGAACCGATTCACCGATTTGCATTTCATGTTTGTTTTGTAGTGGGCTATTTAGTTAATTAATGTGTCTACTTAAATATTCCAGTTAAATATTCTAGCAGTATTATAGTTCCCTTTCGAAAGGGAACTCGCACTGCGTCCATTGACATATAATCACTATCAAATCATTGCAATCCTATTGACCGGCGACAGCCCATGACTTCATTAACATGCAGCCCGGATGTATATAAGGACACCTTGCAAACATGACATCCATTTTTTTTTGTCTTCACGGACTGTTCTGTCTGTAAGTGGTTTGGAAATCAAAGGTAAAGTTATGAAATGCACTGAGAAGGCTTAGTGCTTTCAGAAGTGTGCATATGGGGGTATTTATTTATTTATTTTTATTAAGGATTTTCAAATAATACAAACACCCAAAACAAAGACAGACAAGAAAACAGGCCAACAAACAAACCCCAAGCTAAATAAAATGTACAATGCACAAATGTGTCAAAAATGTGTTTACAAAAAACATAAGTCAAAACAAGAGAAGCCAAAACCTTCTTAAAATAAACATTTCAAAATTTGTGTAGAAAGGATTGGAGAGGATCCCAAAGACTCCTGAATTTGTCCTGTTTGTGGTTGAGGTCAGGTGGTATTGTTTGGTTTAAAAAAAGAAAAAAAATTTGGCAAGAACCCTTGCAAAATTATTTTAAACAGATTAAGAAAGCCACCACTACTGGTCACATCTATGGTTAGATAGATTTGTTTAGATCCAGTGAAGTCGTGTCCCACCACTTTTTCTCAGGATCGATATTGTCTCCCACCACTTTTTGAAACACTGAGGCACGGATGTACCGAATACAAATAAATAAATCATCTCCAGTTAACTAGCAGAGCATTCATTTAGTTCGCTATTAAAGAGATCTAGCGCTAAATTGTATTGTATTGTATAAGACACCAAAATTTGTGATAAATGGTTGGAACCCCTCTTGTTTGCGATACGCGAGGTCCCACAAGCCTCCACGGGGTTTTCCCCCTTCGAGATACTTTATGGACGTCAGCCCCGCGGGGTACTAGACGTCCTGAAGGAAACTTGGGAGGAGGGACCTTCGGAAAGACGAAATGAAATTCAGTATGTCCAGGACCTGAGAACAAAACTCAACACATTTGGGCGGCTCTCGAGTGAGAATTTGTTGCAGGCCCAGGACAGACAGTCCCGGTTTTACAACAGGGGAACCAGACTGAGAGAATTTTCACCGGGAGATAAAGTCCTTGTATTGCTCCCTACATCGAGCTCCAAATTACTTGGAAAGTGGCAAGGGCTCTTTGAGGTCACACAGCGAGTTGGGGATCTCAATTATGAGGTAATTCGAACGGATAGGAACGGGGCACGTCAAATTTACCACCTCAACCTCCTTAAAAAATGGTGTGAGGTGGAGTCAGTGATGCTGGCGACGGTAATTGGTACGCAAGAAGATCTCGAGGCAGAAGTGAATACGAAAAATCAATCTCTCGCTCTGGCCCTGGGAAGAGATCATCTGTCGCCGTCCCAGATCACTGATGTAGCCAGGTTGCAAGCAGAATTTGTGGACGTGTTCTCGCCCCTACCCGGTCGAACAAATCTCATCCAGCACCATATTGAGACCGAGCCGGCCGTGGTGGTGCGCAGGCGGCCGTATAGGTTACCCGAACACAAGAAAAAAGTGGTTCAGACTGAATTAGAGGCAATGCTCGAGATGGGAGTAATAGAAGAATCCAACAGTGATTGGGCCAGCCCGACAGTTTTAGTACCTAAAACAGACGGCTCGGTTCGTTTCTGTGTGGATTACCGCAAAGTTAATGCTGTGTCGAAATTTGACGCGTATCCAATGCCGCGGGTTGACGAACTGCTTGATCGGCTAGGCACCGCTCGTTTTTATTCAACACTGGATTTAACTAAAGGTTACTGGCAGATCCCCTTATTGCCCCCATCCAAAGAAAAGACAGCCTTTACAACACCGTTTGGATTACACCAATTCGTAACGCTTCCTTTCGGGTTGTTCGGGGCTCCAGCCACGTTTCAGTGCCTCATGGACCGAATTCTCCGGCCGCATGATACCTATGCCACTGCCTACCTAGACGACATCGTCATTTATAGTAATGACTGGCAGCGTCGTATGGAGCATGTGCGAGAGCACTGAGACTGGCTGACTGCTAACCCAAAGAAGTGTGCGGTTGGGCGGGTAGAGGTCAGGTATCTGGGTTGACACTTGGGTCACCAACGTCCCCAAATTGATAAGACAGCAGCAGTTGAAATGTGCCCGAGACCCAAGACCAAAAAGGAGGTGAGACAGTTCCTGGGGCTGGCAGGATATTATAGAAAGTTTGTACCTAGTTATTCGGACCCCGCTAGCCCGCTGACTGATCTCACTAAAAAGGAAGCACCAGATCCGGTCCAGTGGACGGAGCAGTGTCAGCAGGCTTTCACTCAAGTAAAAGCTGCTCTTTGTGGTGGCCCGCTCTTACATTCTCCTGCCTTTTCTCTCCCCTTGCAGACTGACGCATCGGACAGGGGGCTTGGAGCAGTCCTGTCTCAGGAGACAGAGGGTGAGGACCGGCCGGTGCTGTACATTAGCCGCAAGCTCTCCAAGAGTGAGACTAAGTAGGGGGGGCGTGGTTCCGCGAGGTCTGTGACGGGAGAGAGAGAAAGGAGACGAGCAAGTGCATCAAGTGCAAATGACAAACACCTGTGTCTCGTTTCAGTAATTGGTGTGAAGAGACCAGATAAAAGTCACCTGGGAAAAGAGAAGCAGGTGAGAGGAACTGCCTGAGACTTGTGAGAGAAAGCCAGTGGGAAGAGTTGGACAGTTTTAAAGCTCTGAGGAGCGCTGATGCGAAGAGTTATTTTTGATTGTGTTTTGTACACGGATTTGTGTTATTTTGTGATCTACTGTTACGTAGAAATAAAATCACGAGTCTCAAACAAGCCGACCCCATCTTCTTCCTTCACCTATTGAACGAAACTTACTATTTTGTTCCTGTTACTTCAAGTTATCAATTGAGGCACTCTGTTCAGTTTTATTTTCCTGTCAGTAGTTCTAACCCGCCAGCTTGTGTCAAGATGATTTATGACCCTATGATTGACAGGTGGGCGGTGCTAACCTTTGACCTTCCGGGGGTCCTCCGGAGGTCCCTTTGATGTAGGGATTAACCTTTGACCTATCGATCGATCAAGTTGACAGTTGTCTTTGATCCGTGGTATGGCAGCTGTGGGGTATAATAATTTATTTTGACAGGTGTCTTTGCCCTGTTGACCTGGAAATGATCCGTCATTTTGCCAGTTGTTTTTGATCCGGGTATGATATATCAAGTTGACGGCTAGTTTTGAACTTTTGACCCAGGTATAATAAGTTATTTTGACAGGCGTTTTTGATGTTAACATAATGAAGATAAGCTTTGATGATAATGGTTTGTCAGAAGTGACAGAAGGTTTGAGATTTATTGTCTTTGATGTTATTGGCTTTGAAAAGTCGTAATTCCCCACCACCCCCGGTATTTCCGAGCACATTGCCAGGGACAGTGAGGAAGTTTATGAGTTGAAACACATTGATCTTTAAAATGGTTATGTACATTTACAAAATATCTTACACATTGATCTTTAAAAGTGTATAAAGTATATTTTCAAAAAATCATCTTACCATTTCAGAGTACTGAAGAATTGGGTTAAAGTTGAAAAGAGTTCCTCTTTTGGAAAGAGTGCCTTTTGCATTTTGACAGTCTTTGAGCTAAATGTGTGTGACATCCGATATCCTGGCATTCCTGAAGCATACTATATACATTTGCTGTGTGTGTGTGTGTGTGTTTGTGTGTGTGTGTGTGTGTGTGTGTGTGTCTCTCTCTCTCTCTCAAACACCAGCGCATGACAAGCATGGTCTCTTCGCTAAGTGTGTGCGTCTGTCTGTGAGTGTGTGAGACGTCACCCTATTCCTGCATCCCCCTGCTGGGGAGTGAAAGTGAGAAAATATCTCACACTAACTAGAGTTGAAAAACATTAATTCCTTTAAAATAAATAAAAATCAAAAATAAAATCATCTTACCTTTTCACTATGGTGAAGAATTGGTTTAAAGTTGAAAAGAGTTCCTCCGAGTGATTCTCTCACCGGCCTTTTGCATTTTGACAGTCTTTGAGCTGTGTGTGTGTGTGTGTGTGTGTGTGACACCCGATATCCTGACATTCCTGAGCACACTATATAAATGGGGATAGTGAAAAAAGAGATTTTTTCCAATAATGGCACATATCTTACACTAACGTTGAAAAGCACTGATCTTTAAATTATATAAATGAAATGGTTAATAAAATATCTTTTCAAAACAAAAAATAAATAAATACATTTTCACCTGGGTTGAAGAAGTAAATCTACCGCCATGTGTCTGGCCTCGTGGGTATAAGGGTTTGATTTAATGGAAGTTGTGAAGGTTTTATGTTTGAACTTTGACACGGGGCTTCACAGGATCTCCCTCCATATTCCAGAGGAGAGGGGATTGCTGAGGACGGTGAAAGTGAGAAAATATCTCACATTAACTAAAGTTGAAACACATTCTGTTCTTTAAAAGTATATAAATGAAATATTTGTAAAATTTACATTTAGTCATTTACAAATATAATATTTCAGAGTTTTTCTAATAATGACACATATTTTCACACTAACAGCAGTTGAAAAAGTTGAAAAAAACCATGCTGTTCAATTAAAAGTATATAAATTAAACAAAAATAAAATCATCTTACTGTTTCACCATGGCTGAAAAAAAAACCCACAAGTGTTTCCCCTGAAGTCTTTTCTCTCTGTCACACCAGCGTGTGGCTGGCCTGGTATCTGTTTTTGTGACACGTTCCTGAGCCCATTGAGAAATATTTTACACAACAGTTGAAAAAGCATTGTGTTCCTTTAAAAGTGTATAAATTAAAATATATCATATATAAAATAAATAGTTTACTAATTTAACTAAAGTTGAAAAGCATGTTGTTAATTTAAAATCTTACTAAATTACTGAAGTTGAAAAGGATTCTGTTCATTTAAAATAAATATTTTACAAATTTACTGTACCAATTATGTTAGATTTAGATAAAAATAAAATCATCTTACATTTTCCCAAGGGTTGAAGTAGCTCCTATCACATAGCTGTCCATATTGACCATTTAAAGTTGAAAAGAACCCCAGAGTATTTCTCTCTCTCTCTCTCTCTCTCTCTCTCACACACCAGCGTTTGACAGTCAGAGGGCTGTGTTCAGTGATCAGAATGAGACTGTGAATGTTTTGCTACATTTATTTCATAGTGTATAAGCATTAAAAGTTTGAAATAGATCTTTTTAAAAATATGATTTTAATTAAATCAAATGAATTCATAAAAAAACAAATATGCTATATCGGTGGTCTCTGGGGAAAACATGATTGTATTTTTTTATTTATCAGGGTGCATGTAAAGAACTTTGAAATTTGCGGCTCTCACAAGTTATCTCACACATTGTGTGAAATGTTTAATAATTCCTCAAGTAGTGTCTGTGAGAAAATCCCCACATAGGCCTATTTGTAGTGAGAGAGCAACAATGAAGAGTTTTCGAATCTGTGATGCCTCAGGCCGAGCCCACTGATAGCCTGCTTATAAGCTCCTTCCGATCACCAGCACATCTTAAGAGAAATACGTTACTTCGTTACTTCACAATAATGTTCAGGATATAGGGTGACCGAGCAGATGAGCCTCTGTGCATCATGTAATGTTAGTCTGCTAACACCTTTCCAGAGCCAAAGTTTTGTTCCTACTAAATTTATTTCAAAGCATAATCGTAAAAGTTTAAATATGATCTTTTAAAAATAAAAAGATTGTTTAAATTAAATCTTTACAGTTTTAATACATTCATATCTTTTAGAAGATTACTGTAATGATTTTTAACGGTGACCTAATTGTTATTAATATAGCCATAATGATTTTTGTACTGTAACAGCATATTCTACCCCGTACACCTAAACACGACCAAAAACTGCATTTTTACATTGTTTTTTACATACTGTTTTGCACTCTCACACACTAAGTTGGTTCCATAAAATCAAATAAAGTATATAACTCAATTTATAATGACAAAATGTATTCAAACAATTTAACCTTAGTTTTAGCTAAATTAATATATATAAAAATTATATATATATATATATATATATATATATATATATATATAAATATAAAATATAAAAACTCCTTACATTTTCATAGTGCCGAAGACGTAGTTCTTTATGCAATGCTAAAAACAGTCCAAAAAGCAAATAGTTTAAGTTGTCATAAACAAAGCCCAAGGATTCTTCAGTGATAAACTACAGGGTGAAATGAATGCTTGAGCCCCGAGATGCAGGACAGATGAGTCTCTGGGGTACACTGTCACAGTAAAGTTAGTGTGCTTTCCAGAGTTTTATTCATACTAAATTCATTTAAAAGCATAATATTAAAAGTTTAAATTAGATCTTTTAAAATTAAAAGACTGTTTAAATCAAATCTTTAACGTTTTATTAAAATCGTATCTTCTATTTATCTTCTTAGAAGACTTATGCATGATATAAATGATTTTACATAAATTTAACCTAAGGTATTATTTTTACTAAACAGTTTAAAGCAATTTTACAATTTTAAACCAAAACTGTACTTTGGTATCTTAGATCTTATACAAAAATATTTCAAACAGTATTATTGTCCATGCCACATGAAACATGTTGTCAAAGTTTGTCACAATGGTTTTTGTTTTTGTAGTTGTTGTTTTTGTTTTTAAGAAATCAGGACTCTACATTGCTCTTATTTAGATTAAGTTGTATCATTTAGAAAATCACCGCACATTTTCCTTTTTGGTCCATCACACAGCATATTTAATTTTACTCATCTTAATTCAAAGCATGATCTTACTTTTTCTACGGTAGCTATGATCTATTGTACGTATAAGGTGTATATCATTTTTTACTTTTCTTGTATCTCCCGAACTATCCTTAAGTGTGGAAACATACAGGGTGAACCCCTTTACTGAGAATATACTATCGGTTATCTACTCAAAATATATATATGTAGAACTTTAAAATGTTATCATTTGTTGATGCGACAGTTTGTCTGCTGGAACAGCCTTTGGGAGAGCTGATGATACTATAGCAGGAAACATGACCTTTGACCTCCTCCATTTTGGAGGCTTACAGCTTAGTCCTTAAGCGGCTATAGTAATTTATTGCCAAAAAACAAGAGGTGATAAAAAATGTTAACGATGACCTACCGTGGACCTCATGGCTACAGCTGTGAGAGGACTCCATTCATAAAGAACATTGTGGACACACAGCTCTGACGTTTTCCAAGAGTATTTTGCCCAGCCTCTTCTGTATAAATAGCCAAGAAAAATCATTTCTGGACCAAAAACTTTTGCACCCACACTCCTCTTACCACCTCATCAAAAGATATGTCTAAAAGTAAGTATTGTCTTTATAATTCATTGCTACGGTGTTTTATTTAAAAAGATTGTTTATACATAAGGAAAAGACGGTATAATTCATTAGAGTTTTAAACATGCTATTACTGTTATAGCATGCTTTGTTGCTCTTACACATTGTTATATGTTCTATATCAAATGTCTTTGACGTCATATATGTTTCAGAAAAAAAAAAAAAAAAAAAAATATATATATATATATATATATATATATATATATATATATATAATCCCCCCAATCCAATCACAGTTTACTGTAGTTGGCAACTGCGGGATTTCCATAAAGGACTTTAAAATAAATGTTTTGGTTTTTATTCAGTTTTAAATCTTATTTAGATTATTTTAGTCAGACATGGTTATATGTGCATAGGCCTATTTAATTATTTAATCTGTATTTTATTCCTCTTCAGTTACTTACTTTTTAAATTTCGGTAGGCTACTTTTTAATTCTTCTTTTACCTTGTCTTTGATTTTAACTTTTAGCACTTTGCATGATAAAATTGTTTAAAATGTAAGCTATAAATATGAATGGCACAATGTGATAACCAAAATATATAAAAGTTAAGTCAAAGCTATTTATATAGCCTAGCGTTTTTCACAATACACATTCTCATAATTTAGTTATAGATTCTGACGCTGGGCACCGTCAAGCGTCTTCTTTCAGATGGTTCAATATTTATGATATTATGCTCCCCTGAATGACAAAGAACTGTAAACTTCATCATCATTGTACTCGAATGCACTGCTTTACTGCCTATAGGATGATTGCATGATTTTTTCCATTTAAAATAACATGGTCTTTCCTTTTCTCTCTCTCTCTCTCTAGAGACAGCAAACACTGCAGGACAATCGGGCATCCAAGTAACATGTTAGTGTGGTTTATATTTATTTTTAATGAGAAACATTATAGAGTGCAACAGGCGTTTTCTGGAAGTAAAAACACCAGCGACTGTGAAAAAGGGGCGCAAGTACTCTATTGGCTGTATAATGAACTGACAGATATTTTATGTAAACAGGCAAAATCTCTTCATCTGATGGTGGCCATGTGTTTTCGCCTATCATAACTGGTTTAACTCATGGCCCCCCCCTTTGAGATCAACATGACTTCTGCCAAATCAAATGTACCGGCAAATTGTAAGTGTGATACATGAGAAACTATTAAAAACAGTTTTTCGCCTATGTAATGTATTAAATTAATCTTAATTAAGCAGTCGGAGTTAACTATTTGGGACCAATTTTAAGGAAAGTTACATTCTGTTACAACAAATTTTAAATATTTTTGGTACTATTGAATCAAGTTTTGTAGAATAAGCCATGATGAATTTATCTTATCTGGTGTCATGCTCCTGGATTATTCAGAAATGTAACTATAGCCTTTTATTTTACGGCACTTATTTATTTTACTACAGATTTTATCAAAGCCAAATACTGTCCAAAAGGGGCAACTGGGAAAGAAGAGAAACAGGTCAATACAAGGTTAGATTCAATCTTTATATTCTTTCCCCATTTTCCTTTCCCCGTTTTAATTTTTTAATTTTTATATTCTCAGATCATCAAGGGTTTCTGAAAGCAAACACCAGTCAGTTGGTTGAAAATATGAAGAACATTGATCCAATCATTGACGATCTTGACATGCACAATAAATCAATTGTAAATGTGCGAGCGAATCCAACACGCCGGATGAAGATGAGGGAACCGCTGGACTGTGTGATGAAGATGAGGGAACTGCTGGACTGAGTGATGAAGATGAGGGAACTGCTGGACTGTGTGATGAAGATGAGGGAACTGCTGGACTGAGTGATGAAGATGAGGAACTGCTGGACTGTGTGATGAAGATGAGGGAACTGCTGGACTGAGTGATGAAGATGAGGGAACTGCTGGACTGTGTGATGAAGATGAGGGAACCGCTGGACTGTGTGATGAAGATGAGGGAACCGCTGGACTGTGTGATGAAGATGAGGGAACTGCTGGACTGTGTGATGAAGATGAGGGAACTGCTGGACTGTGTGATGAAGATGAGGGAACCGCTGGACTGTGTGATGAAGATGAGGGAACCGCTGGACTGTGTGATGAAGATGAGGGAACTGCTGGACTGTGTGATGAAGATGAGGGAACTGCTGGACTGAGTGATGAAGATGAGGGAACTGCTGGACTGTGTGATGAAGATGAGGGAACCGCTGGACTGTGTGATGAAGATGAGGGAACTGCTGGACTGTGTGATGAAGATGAGGGAACCGCTGGATTGTGTGATGAAGATGAGGGAACCGCTGGACTGTGTGATGAAGATGAGGGAACTGCTTGACTGTGTGATGAAGATGAGGGAACTGCTGGACTGTGTGATGAAGATGAGGGAACTGCATGACTGTGTGATGAAGATGAGGGAACCGCTGGACTGTGTGATGAAGATGAGGGAACCGCTGGACTGTGTGATGAAGATGAGGGAACCGCTGGACTGTGTGATGAAGATGAGGGAACTGCTGGACTGTGTGATGAAGATGAGGGAACCGCTGGACTGTGTGATGAAGATGAGGGAACCGCTGGACTGTGTGATGAAGATGAGGGAACTGCTGGACTGTGTGATGAAGATGAGGGAACCGCTGGACTGTGTGATGAAGATGAGGGAACCGCTGGACTGTGTGATGAAGATGAGGGAACCGCTGGACTGAGTGATGAAGATGAGGGAACCGCTGGACTGTGTGATGAAGATGAGGGAACCGCTGGACTGTGTGATGAAGATGAGGGAACTGCTGGACTGTGTGATGAAGATGAGGGAACCGCTGGACTGTGTGATGAAGATGAGGGAACTGCTGGACTGTGTGATGAAGATGAGGGAACCGCTGGACTGTGTGATGAAGATGAGGGAACTGCTGGACTGTGTGATGAAGATGAGGGAACTGCTGGACTGAGTGATGAAGATGAGGGAACTGCTGGACTGTGTGATGAAGATGATGGAACCGCTGGACTGTGTGATGAAGATGAGGGAACCGCTGGACTGTGTGATGAAGATGAGGGAACTGCTGGACTGTGTGATGAAGATGAGGGAACTGCTGGACTGAGTGATGAAGATGAGGGAACTGCTGGACTGTGTGATGAAGATGAGGGAACTGCTGGACTGTGTGATGAAGATGAGGGAACCGCTGGACTGTGTGATGAAGATGAGGGAACTGCTGGACTGTGTGATGAAGATGAGGGAACTGCTGGACTGAGTGATGAAGATGAGGGAACTGCTGGACTGTGTGATGAAGATGAGGGAACTGCTGGACTGAGTGATGAAGATGAGGGAACTGCTGGACTGTGTGATGAAGATGAGGGAACTGCTGGACTGTGTGATGAAGATGAGGGAACCGCTGGACTGTGTGATGAAGATGAGGGAACTGCTGGACTGTGTGATGAAGATGAGGGAACCGCTGGACTGTGTGATGAAGATGAGGGAACTGCTGGACTGTGTGATGAAGATGAGGGAACTGCATGACTGTGTGAAATGTGAAAGCATTGCCAAGGACCTGGTCAATGCTTTGTGCAAGCCCATCATCAAAATGTTTTAACATATCGTAAATCTCAATTGTTTGATAAATTATCTAACGATTATACCTAACTATCAACAGTTATATGTGAAACGAGCTCAGTCGCATTAGAGATGGATTCTTGTTTATATTGAACATTGTTATTGAACCGCATGTTTAACAGCTCTAGGGTTCTTAAATTGTTTACCGCGGTTTCATTTTGAACAACACTATCGGAACACTTATCGTATCGCCGGGTGTGATTGTAATGTTTTGTATGGTGTTTTTCTTTACACTTTCCCCCTGGATATCTGGTTCCTACAGTTAGCGGTAATGTTAGTCAACTCTATGTCTTCTCTTTGTTCATATACGACAGTATTCACATGAATTGGCGTGATTTAATAAAATGACGGTTTAAACCACCATCTTCATTTACATTTACATTATATTATACCATCCTAGTTTTAAATAGCACTTAAATGTATATTTTACCCTTTATGCGGCTACAGAATACCGCACAAGGATCTCTGAAATATTTTTTTGTAAAACATCTATGTAGGTCGTGTATAACATAATTTTAAAAATACACCAAAACAAAGAATGAATACATCTTTCTATAAGTGACCATCAAAACACAGTGCATCCGTGTACGATGATTTATCAGAAAATTACTTTTGTCGCTTTTTCTGAATAATCTCACCAAGTGCGGGTGCTTGATAACTTTTGAACAACCCTGAATTCGGTTACTCAATAATGCGCTAAAGGTCAATAACTGAACTTTAACATCTTAATAGTTGGTAAAAGTTAACTTAAAATCTGCGCAAAATAAAATACATCCTAGCTACTTTCTAAACGCTTGTTACAGAGCTTATTGCGACCCATCCATATGTTTTGAACTTTTAATGTTTAATCAACAGTTTGTTGGAAAACATATGGTGGATTTACTCAACTTTTTATGTCAACAGGTTCTACAGGGTAATGTTGCATTTAATTAACATTGTTTATTTCAGTAAACTTAAGTTTATTACATAAGATTAATTCACTGCCATTTAGTTGAATCAGGTTAACATTCTTAATTTAGTCCAAAACTATTAAGTTCAATTATCCTAAAAATTAATATCAAACAAAAAATAAAAAACTAATCCAATTGTTTCGTTTATTTAGGGATTGTGTTCAACAACCTTTACAAATATATCTAATAAGATAACCTTTTACAAAATCTTTACTCGGTAAAGACCCTTATTGGTTTTCCAACAAACTGTTGATTAAACATTAAAAGTTCAAAACATATGGATGGGTCATTGAGGCACTCTGTTCAGTTTTATTTTCCTGTCCCTCGAGATAAGATATCGGTTGGCAAAAGAGTTTTTATGTTTAAAGCCCTGTTAGATTGGAATAACTTACCTTCTGATATTAGATCTATTGCTTCATTTGGGATGTTTAAGCGTACCCTGTCTTCTTGCCTTGCGATTGAATGCTCATGTAATGAATGATGCTGACACATTGTGTATATCCTATACTAAAATTAATTGTATTATTATTTTGTGATCCAGTTATATACAATTTCATTTGTATTTTTGGCCAGTTTGACCAGTGGTTGTAGAGTTCTTTATATTTCTGTATTTTTTTTTCCTGTTGTTGTTATTGCTCTGTATTTATGGTTCTGTGTGTTTGTCTGTTGTCTGTCTGTATATTGACAAATGTATAATTTTACTTTTGTCTTTTTTGTCACTGTTTTTTTGTGATGGTTGTGATGTATTCTAGGACCCCCTCGAAAACGAGATGGTGCATCTCAAGGGGTTTATCCTAATAAATAAATTTTGAATAAATTGTGCTTTGAGAAGCGCCAAAGCGCGGATTTGTGTTATTTTGTGATCTACTGTAACGTAGAAATAAAATCACGAGTCTCAAACAATCTGAACCCGTCGTATCCTGAGACGTTTTTTTATTTTTTATTTAAAAGCTCTAAAACTCTCATTGTTTTTGTCCCAGACAACCACTACTCTGATTAAATTATAAATTCTATTGTGTGTGTGTGTATTTCAAAACAATGTCCAACATATAAGAAAAAAATAATAGAGGTTCACCCTATTTCACCTCTACATTTGGAATGAACGACATTTATGGGAAATGTTTTCCATGAACACAAAACGAAAGCAACAACACAGTGGTGTGACCTGTTCTACAAGGGGAACTTGTGTTTTATTGCTGATAACAGCACAATCATTTCCAAAACAAGACAACCCTGTGTGTTGGTGAGGGTTTGACTTCTGTTTTCACTTTTAAGCAAAGTCTTATGACAAGGATTCATTGTAAATATCACTGATCCCTGTGTGATTTTGTAACCTCACTGTACATGATTGACTAAATATAAGATTCAACTGCCAGTTAGTATCAAAGTTTAAGCCAAAACAAACTGAGAATTGCATTTTTGAAAATGCTGTATTTCTAGAAATGCCAAAAAATTATGTAATTTGTGACAGCTTTGATAGTAATCTCAATTTTTTGTTGATTAATTGTGGAGCCTTATAAAGCAGGAAATACATGTTTACATGACATTTGTGCAAATCATTCCTTTTGATGCCAAACCGCAGAGAATCACAAGAGCACATTGGATTGGACAGCAGTGCATCAGATCTTATCTTATTGTGGGGTGGTGATGGTGCAGTGGATAAGACACATGCCTTTGGTGTGAGAGACCCGGGTTCGAATCCACTGTGAGACACCAATGTGTCCCTGAGCAAGACACTTAACCCCTAGTTGCTCCAGAGGCGTGCAACCTCTGACATATATAGCAATTGTAAGTCGCTTTGGATAAAAGCGTCAGATAAATGTAAAATCGTGGAGAGGAGACAGAGTTATGAAGTCAATCAGTATCATCCCCATCAGACCTGATGTTTTTCCACTGAGTATTTCTTTTTATTTTACCCACATGATATTTGCTTTTCTATTATGTAGAAACGAGTCTAAAAAAGATTTGTGAACACATTTTTTTATTAGACTTTTTCACTACAATGGAAACCATTGCTGGAGCAAGGTAAAATTTCAAGAAACCTTTGGGAGGAATCCTCATATTTTAACCATATTTATGAATTAGAGTTTAAACACATACAGTACAGAATGAGAACTATTGTATAGTATACTATTAGTATATTGTATAGTATACAGTACAGTATGTTCTTAGAAATTTTTCTAAAATTGTTAAAAATTAGGTTAAATCTTATTTTTATTATTTAGTCCTGTCCTTCAGAAGCTTTTTACAAGTTTCCTAGAAGACAAAATAGGTACAATTTACCCCGATCATCCTGTTCAAAAGTTAACACCCCCGGTTCTTAATGCATCATGTTTTCTTCTGAAGCATCAGTGGATAGTTTGAAATAGTTGTGTTTGAGTCCCTCAACAGTCCTCAGTGTGAAAAGATGGATCTCAAAATCATACAGTCACTGCTGGAAATGGCTCAAATATACACAAGATGCTGGAAAACTGAAGACTTATTTTCAGGGGCCAGATCCAGATGCATCTTCTTTTGTTGCATTGCTTGACTGTTTTGCACATGTCAGTTTTTTGCTATATTTCCTGATCTGACAGATTGTGCTTGTTGGGTGTTTGCTGTTGCATCAGTCTCATTATTCTCATCTTCTGACTGATTCCCTGGATCATGAGAAGCATTTTCTGTAGGTTGAGGATCAGGGATAGTTAAAAGAATAGTTCAAGCACGAATGAAAATTCTCTCATTATTGTGTATACACAATGTAAGTCAATAGAGACCAAAGTTGTAGCTCTTCAAAAAGTACACTAAGGCAGAATAAAAGTAATTCACATGTTGCAGTGTTCTGTCCATGTTCTGTGCTTTTGGATCTACACAAATTACTCAAGAAGGTCATCACAAGCCAAAGTTCTCTATTTGATCTCTCAGAAATTACAAGAAAACATAAACTTATTTAATCAGAGATATCCACTAACATTTGGTCATGTATTGTATTGATCAAATCTTTTAAATTGACATAGTTTAGGTCATTCTCTTTTTAAATTTACCCTTCAGATTGTTAATGTATCTCTGGTTTGTAAATTAGTAACACTGAATAGATACCTGACTCGTTTTAACTTTTTTTGTACAGAAGAAAGTAGGCCTGATTACAGTGGAAGGGATTTTTTAAATCATCGATCTGGAAAGGCAAAAGAGAAACATAAAACACATTACAACACACCACAAGAACATTAATATTTCAGCCATAAATAACTGCACATAAAGATCAGGATTCTACAGAGTCATACAGAAGGGACATAATGGTGGAAAAAATATGAGATGGGAGAAAAAAATATATTCGGTTTACTCGCATTGTGTCTATGTTTGAGGAATATGGGAAAACTCAGTTTTCTCCGAATACGGAAGCCTTATTGGTTCATGTCTGTGCTTTTGACAGAACAAATGCCAGCCACCAACAAAAACCTGGTCAAAAGTCAATGGCGCAATTTTTTTTGCTTAGTTTACATTTGGCAGACGCTTTTATGACAAAGCAACTTACATTGCATTTTTTTTTTCAAGGTACACACTTACATTATCTTCAGTTCTTGCTTTCCCTGGGAACCGAACCCATGACCTTAGCGTTGCAAGCGCCAACACTGTACCATTTGAGCTACAGGAAAGCTTAAGTTATGCTTTTGTTATTTAGAGCGGGTTAGTAATGTGCGCTTATAAGCTTATTACACACACAGGGATGCGCAGCAGCACACAAACATGCCAAGTATTAAAAATAAATGTAAACAACGGATGTAAACAACAGCATGGATTGCACTGTTTATGTACTACTGAACACATTGTTACACTAATTTATGATGTCTAAACTATGGAAAAAAACACATGGAAGCTGCGAAATCATATAGAGAAGGACTTAGTAAGCAGGAAAGAGCCGGGATTTTGACTAACTAAAGTTAATATGTGGTAAAGATCCGAGCGAGCGCTTCTCTAGCCCTTACCGCTATTCCTTCTATTTCTTATCCCGATATAGGCTACATTCAGATTGTCAGTCAAAAAAAAGCACATGAAATCCGTTTCAAGCTACATCCATATGTGGTTTGAAATCCTATTCAAATCACATATCAGGAAATCCGCTTCAGTCTGAACGCTCTGATCGGATTTCGCGTAGTATGTGACTTTCTCACGCCACATAAAATGTAAAAGTCAAACGTTGTTATAGGGAACATGCTGAAAGTCGCTGCTGAAACAAGGCTGTGTTGTTACAAAGTGCCGGACAAGCAGAAAATTATTATTTTTGAAACATATTTTGAAACCAGCGCGGAAAAAAGCTGTGCATACAGTTCTGCAGCTCGAGACGCAGGAGTCCAGCGCGGCGGATACACATTTACATGTTAAGACAACATCTCTATTGCAAATGCAAACCCCTCCATCAACCCAACATCATTGCCATATTGCTGCATGACATTTACATTTAGCTGACGCTTTTATCCAAAGCGACTTACAATTGCTATATATGTCAGAGGTCGCACGCCTCTGGAGCAACTAGGGGTTAAGTGTCTTGCTCAGGGACACATTGGTGTCTCACAGTGGATTCGAACCCGGGTCTCTCACACCAAAGGCATGTGTCTTATCCATTGCGCCATCACCACCATTGTGTTCATGCACACAACTCGGATCTGAACAGTTGCGATACACAGTGTGGACATCATTTTAGTAACTATGGCTACATTCACACTGTCGGTCCAAAATCCGATTATCTTTGTATCCAATTGGAATCTGATCTAATGCTGTGCCTCTCTCAACCACAAATGCCTTCTTTCATCCATTTTTTGCACTCTTCTCTTTAACTTTTGTCAGTCAATAGAACACAAAATGTTTTTTCCAGGCGCGACCGATTAGTACAGACCAAAACACGACCATTTTTCAGCAGCAATAATCAGCCAAATATGCAAGTCCGTTCAGTTCAGTGGCATTGTTTATGTTCAGTGCCTCCAAAATGGCCGACTTCCGGATTGATGACGTGTAGTGAAAACCCTCTATAGCTGATTTTGATCTCACCAACTCTGGTGGCACGCCATAGCGAAAGCGAGACCTGTGTGTAGGAAACCTGTGCGTGGCGGTTCTAAAAAACAGCCATTTCATGAGAGACGATCTCCTCATACTGGTTTTCAAGTTCAAGTTCCAAGCATTGCATTCATGACCTCGAGACTAGATTACTGTAATGCTTTATTAGCTGGTTGTCCTGCATCTTCAATAAACAAGCGACAGTTAGTCCAAAATGCAGCCGCTAGAGTTCTTACTAGATCAAGAAAATATGATCATATAACACAGATTTTATCATCACTTCATTGGTTACCTATAAAGTTCCGTATTAAATACAAGGTATTGCTTTTGACTTATAAAGCTCTAAATGGTTTAGCTCCAGTCTATTTAACGGATCTTCTATCGCCTTACAATCCATCGCGCTCTTTAAGATCACTAAATTCGAGGCTTCTGGTCATTCCTAGGATATCCAGATCCACCAAAGGAGGCAGAGCATTTTCACATTTAGCTCCGAAGCTCTGGAATAGCCTTCCTGATGTTGTTCGTAGCTCAGACTCGCTCTCCCAGTTTAAAACTAGACTGAAGACGCATCTATTTAGCCAGGCATTCATATAAATTTTTTATCTTACAGTTACTGTAAATTCGGCCTCTAGTTCATAAACGCCAGAGGAGAACTGGCCCCCGACTGAGCCTGGGTTCTCCCAAGGTTTTTTTTTCTCCATTGGGTCATCTGATGGGGTGTTAGGACACCATTAGGTCACTGGATGGAGTTTTTCAGTTCCTTGCCACTGTTGCCATTGGCTTGCTTAGTTGGGGATATTCAAATTAATTAACCAATCATACCATTGATCAGCTCAACCAAACTTGGATGTCTTTTTTCCAGTAATAAACAAACATTGTTAAGTTGTTTTGATTGATACTGTGAAGCAGTTTTGATACAATCTGTATTGTGAAAAGCGCTATATAAATATATTTGACTTGACTTGACTTTGGAAGGTGCTAAGTTCCACCAGCCAGTGTTAACATGTCTCCTCTACTATGATCAATCTTCATTCATGGTAAGGATTTTAACTTGGCTACTCAGCTGCTCCCTTCACCAGCAGCAGAGAGACAAATTGGTGACGTGGCAGTTGGGCCTGTTGCACCTGGTCACTTCATGCGTTTTTACTGATCAGATCTGATTTATCAAAATGATTTCATTTCCACATGG
Source organism: Gila orcuttii (assembly GCA_026230005.1). Classification (NCBI taxonomy): domain Eukaryota; kingdom Metazoa; phylum Chordata; class Actinopteri; order Cypriniformes; family Leuciscidae; genus Gila; species Gila orcuttii. The sequence goes on along the minus strand of JAPDVR010000016.1, from coordinate 1,781,278 downwards.
TCACATTCATGTGTTTTCACAAAACGGATATAAATCGGATCTTCAATTCCCGCGCTATATGCAGATTTAATGGAGTTAGTGTTAATTTTGTCACCTATTTTTAATTTAGTCTTAGTCTTAGTCTTGTGCCAAATGTCCTTGTTAGTTTTAGTCATATTTAGTCATTCACATATCTTTTTTTGTTAGTCAAGTTTTAGTCGACTAAAAGTCTCGTCATTTTAGTCTAGTTTTAGTCAAAAGAAAACTCAATATATCTTAGTCAAGTTTTAGTCAAAACATTTTAGTCTTTTTTTTAAATAACAAATCATTTCTGAGATTATTTCTGATAACCATTTCAGTCAAATAGTGTTTCACGCTTCTCAAATATTGGTTAAATGTCACAATTACCTGACAAAATACACTTGTTTAAGGAGTTTTGTTGAATGCAACTTTGTTAAACGTGTCTGGTTTTCTAAAGTTGTTCTGAAAAGTATGTTATTTTGAACTAACACAATTCAAAAGCTGGGGCCCAACAGACTCCTATTGACAAGTTACAAAGGTTTTTAAAACTGTTTTTGGTTGCCTTGTGTCTCATTTTTCTGTTCAGAGCAGAAATAAAATAAGTATATACCCAGAAAAACTGAGAAGAATATGCCTACTGTAGGCATAAAATACAACCTATTCACATTCTAGGTTGGTCTTGAGAAATAACAAACAAATTAGATTTTGCAAGGCTTAACAATTAATATTTCTGCTAGGTGACTGGTTGATTTACAGCGTAGATGTTTTCCCCCGTCCGCAGTGCTTCCCGTCAGTTATGACACATGATTTTGACCACTTATTAAGTTTTGTTTTGTAGAAAGCCTTTCTTTAAAGTGAATTTCGTTTTGTATAAATTGTATCTTCCTTTTAATAAATGTTTCATCAACAAATTGCCTGGATTAATAAACGAGAAGAAGCAAATAGTACACAATATAATCCGGACACGAAGGCGCGGGCGCGTGAACTGGAGTGCGTCTCATAAATGAACTGAAACTCAGCTTATAAGATACTTGCCTCACAGACCTGAGAAGAATATCTATAGAAAGCTTGAAATGTGTAGGCCTACTTTTAAACAAAACAATTCAAAACGAAAAGAAATGGGCTGCTCTCTGTTTATGTAGGCTAATCCGTAGGCTATGAAGTGTACATTTCTCTCTATAGGCGCGTTCACTACTGCGAAGATGGCGAGTCAGCATCGTCAACTTTATCTTTGCAGCCAACACTGACATAAAACACTAGTTTATTAATAAACAAATCAAATGTTTAATGCATCATTACTTTTGACGTTTTTTTGTGCGCCACTGTGGGCGTTCTGAGCGAGCGGCGCGTAATCTTCAGAAATGTGCTCTCCGCTCTAGAGTAAATATTACCACTCCGCTCACATGCTCTGGTGTGAGACAATGTGTATCTTCTTCTGTTGTCTGAGAGTTGATTGACAGCTTTTAGATGCATTATTGGCATCGTCACCCTCTGGTTACATGAACGTGTCACCGCATCAGACCCGAAAACATGGGGATTTTTTATAGACGACAATTGCACAACCTATTCGATATTCTATAATAAAATCAACTAATGGAATATTCGAAAATCGTGACTCATCCCTAGTAACCGCTGAATATTCTATCTCATGATGAAAAAGACGATTGTAGACGAAAATGAAGAGAGATTTTATCTTAGTTTTTATTTTCTGCAAAACATTTTAGTCTCGTCTTTTTTCGTCAACAATAATGCATGTTAATTTAGTCTTAGTCATCGTTTTTGGACATTGGTGCAGTCTCGTCATCGTCTCGTCTTAGTCATGGAAAAAAAGCTTGTTGACGAACATATTTAGTCTCGTCTCGTCTGACGAAATTAACACTAAATGGAGTTCACGTCACCGAAAGCAACAGATATGAGCTGCATTTTATTGATCATCATATAATTTCAAGATCAAAGACCGCAATAGGAGAGAGAGCGGTAACAGAACTGGTAAAAACATTATATCTACCAGAAAGACTCGGAAGATATGATGATGTAACAAAGCATTAATTTATTGACAGCCCAGCAAGCAATGTGTAAGTAGGCCTACCAATCTTTTATACAGTGAGTATAAGGACATGATTGGATAGATATGAAGGTAATAGTGACGTAGTAATTAAGTCTTCCTGGCAGAACTTATGCTAAAGCTTTCATTTTCTTTACTTTTAATGAAGATGATTTTGTTTTAAGCATCTGCGACTTATTTTCACTTTGATTTGCGATCGTTTGCATGTTGGCTTGATGAATAGGTGCTCAGCTGCTCATCTGCGGTTAAGCCAGGTTCACACGGCAGGATAATTAGGCCGATTTTAGCCCCGATTTACCCCTTCCGACAATCTTAAGTATGCTCCGATTATGGTAAAATAATCTGATCAGATATTCCTGCCGTGTGTGCTGTGTTAAGAGTGCTCTCGTCTGCTCGGAAGGACGTCGGTCCGATCTCAAATTGGGGATATCCAACATGTTGGATTTTTTTGGCCAGATTTCTCCTCGTGTGTGGTGTCCTCCGGGGACAAACGAGCACGCAGCCTGTGGACTGTGGCATGTAGCCAATCAGAAAGCGAGGTGACGAGGCGCAGAGGAAGCACCGGGAAACAAAATCAAAACAGCCGTCCATGCTCGCGTTGTCTCCACTTCTTTGACCATCGCCTTTTCTTTTGATAACGTTTTTTTTTTAGATTAAAAATAAACTACAAACTATCGCCATTGCATCCTCTTCGTCCGCCATGATTGTTTACTCTGAAGTCACGTTTGGTCTCGAGGGATTTTGCGAGATTTTCCGTCTGACCTGGTAATGCTCGGGAGTCAAATCGGTTCGGTACGACCAAAACTGTTAGACCCGTGATTTTTTATCGCCGTGTGTGGGGTCTCTCAGGTTTGGAAAATCGGCCGACAATTTTAAAATCGTCCCGTGTGAACCAGGCTTTATGCGTGTTTCAGTAGCGCCGTCATATCTGCATGATACATAGCCTATAACACGTTTATTTTTAGCATTGTTGGGAGGAGTAATATTTACATATGTGGTTTCAATCAACCAGATGCAATTAGACTTGTCCAGTTTCGTCTGGAATGCGGCCCAGACAATCTCCTGAAATGGTTTGAGCTATCGGATTTAAATCCGTCTCAAATGCATTTCGGAGAAAAAAAAAGAAAAAGAAAAAAACCCCACTGCTGATCCCAGACTGCAACGCAACATACTGTAGTAGCAAAGATTCACGTAAATGAACGCTTTATCATAAGTTCTGCTGGGAAGACTCAATTGTTACGTCACTTATTAGCTTCTAATTTATCCAATCATGTTCTAATACTTGTGGTATAAAAGATTGGTACTTACACGTGTCTGAGTTCGCAGATGCTGACGCTTTCATTCCCCCGCGTCCAGACCTCTGGAAACTCCATGTCTGGTTCCTGGATGGGACGTCTGGTCCTCTGGTCCTCTGACTTACCCCCAGAGGTACTTAAAGGGGAACTTGGCAACTATTTCAACTTAATAAAACCATTTAGAAATCATTTGGATGGTTTAATAACCTGTTCTGGTGAGAATGTGACTTTCCCCGCTCCCCCCAGCGTTCCCAGGCGGAAAACCAACCTTGCAACATCTTGTAAATAGGAAATAGGAAGTCTCGTGAGAAGCAAGAATGAGCGAGAAACACAAACTGCTTTATGGCAATTCGACATTAACACACACGCCATATGATACTGTGTATGATGTATTACCCACCTCGGTAGACATGGCTCCACATGATTAAGTTGGCCGGCTCCGGTAATAACAAATGCACATGAGCAGCGGTAGAAAGGGGGAGGAGGGGCCGCAAGTGAGTTTTTTTTACGACGGTGTTGTGAAATATACGCCCCACAGCTGTAGGGGAAGCTCGTTGAGAAAACATGCGACAACAAAAGTGAAAATCAGCGAAGAAATAGCTAGAGTTGCCGAGTTCCCCTTTAAACACCATCACTTCTGCACGGGCGCAGCTGTAATTACATGCAGGTATTTTTAAAATATAAGTACACTGTAAAAACATGTATGTACACAATGAGTCCATTGTATCAAATTATTAATTTCAATGTTAGTACATAGTAGTTAAAGCCACTTGATAAAGAGCGGTAGCACTTTGTTTTACAGTCCTGTTTCGCATGAACATACTATGTACTATTGTAGTAATGACACTAACTACTAGGTACTAACCCTGAACCTACCCCTAAACCTTAACTTAACCCATGTAGTTACCTTACACTACTCATTACTTTTGTGGTAAGAAGACTGTAAGTACATTGAAAGTGCACGTACCTTAAAATGAAGTGTTACCTAAAAAGCGCTATATAAATAAAGGTGACTTGACTTGACTCTTCTCACAGAGAAGATCCCCGAAGAAGTTCGATAGGGTCTGTGCTTTCCTTCTTGCAGCAAGGGTTGGAGCGAAGGCTGTCTGCGTACGTAAAGAGACCGACTGATAGGGAACATCTCGGTTACATGTGGTACTGTAACCCTCGTTCTTTGTTAAGCACTTTGGTCAACGTCAGTTGTTTTTAAATGTGCTATACAAATAAAATTGTATTGTATTGTATTGTTCCCTGAAGGAGGGAACGGAGACGTATGTCCCGTCGCCACATCTGCTGCCGGGGCGGACAGCTTAAAAAACTGAAGTGCAATCGCACCAGCTGCTCGTTATATACCCGCGCTGCGCGGCTGAGCAGCTGATGCAAATTATTGCACGCCAATGTGCATTGGCTTGTTTAGTTTCACTAGAAGATTGGGTAACACTTTATTTTGATGGTCCCTTTTGAACATTCTGTTAACTATAAGTAACTTTGCAACTACATGTCAACTAACTCTTATTAGAGTATTAGTGTACAGTCTGCTTCATATCTGCAAACTCTTTATTGTGATGGTCCTCCAACAGACACTCGACTGACTATAAGTAACTTTGCAACTACATGTCAACTTATGCTAACCTTAACCCTACCAGTCTACTAATACTCTACTAATACTCTAATGAGAGTTAGTAGACATGAAGGTGCAATGTTACTTATAGACAACAGAATGTGTCAAAGGGACCATCAAAATAAAGTGAAACCGAAGATTGGCCTCTCTAGCGAGATTCCTATTAGTCGGTCACGAGGTACGCCTCCGTTCCCTCCTTCAGGGAACGAGGGTTACAGTACCATTATGTAACCGAGATGTTCCATATCAGTCGGTCTCTCAACGTACGTAGACAGCCTTCGTTCCAACCCTTGCTGCAAGAAGGAAAGCACAGACCCTATCGAACTTCTTCGCGGGTCTTCTCTGCGAGAAGAGTCAAGCCAAGTCAAGTCACCTTTATACATTCCCAATCGCCAAGAAGATCTCGATTTATACCTAGCGATGATTGCAGACTTTAACCTAACACATGGGGGCACATTATTTTATGAATATCACAGATCATTTCTGCAAATCTGATTAAAAAAAAAAAAAAATAGCACGAAATTGGTGAGCATGTGTGACATAACATTCTAAACAGGCATGCAAAATTTTATGGAGATCAGACCATAGGTGGCGCTACAATTACATATACTTTCTATGGTAAATTGCCTGTATTGGCGTAAATGGTCTTTTCCATCTATGATGTCAGTGGTTATAAAACTATATACTAATATAAAACTTAATGTCTTCTTACGCTTGTGTGCTTAAAGGCATTAAACGCTTGAACCCCAATCGAATGCTGCTCGCAGCTTTAATTCTTTTTGGTTTTGGGGTGAAATGTGAAATCTTTCTTCACAGGATAGCTCTGACCGCACACTGATAAGATGACCCTTCAGAATACTAACTATGAAACAAATCCTCTTGCAAATCTGCTCAGGGGATTGGTTCTTATCAGTGGATCTGAAGGAAGCATAATTTCATCTCCAAATAGCTCCCCATCACAGACCGTTCTTGAGATTCATGTTTCAGGGGATGGCTTACCACTCTACAGTCCTACCATTCGGACCGTCTCTAACTTCATGCACCTTTTACTCTGAGGCAAAGGGAAGTTCGCGCCCTGTATTACCTTGATGATTGGATGCTCCTAGCCCAATTGAAAGAGGAACTGTGTGCACACAGGTCTCTGCTCCTCAGACATCTAGAAAGTCTGTGGTTTAGAATCAACTTGAGCAAGAGCTCGCTGTCCCCCAGCCAATGCATTGTCTTCCTGGGGGCAGTAATCAACTCATCCAAAATGCGGCCCTGGATTTCGCAGGATCGCTTCCTGAAAATTCAGCAGTTAGCGACGAAACCAAAATGTTGAAATTTTCACGAGAAACTTTGAAATATATATTTTTCCTCCCATCTCATATTTTTTACAACACCATGTCTCTTTAGGGGCTCCGTAGGATTCTCCTTTGTTCCTAAGATCATAATGTCCAAAGGTAATATTAGACAAAATTAAATCTATCACAATCAAATTATAACTAATCAGTTGCAAGAACTGTGACTACATCACTGTTTATATGCGATTGGCCAGATTTTTTGATGACAACAAAAGTGTGTTTGTCATAGGGTCAGTTTGTAATGGCATACTAGGCCTACTATTCATACTACTTCTGTCTTCCCTATGTGGTAGAAATAAGAAGTGTGGTAGTATGCAATTGTGTTTATTCTGACACGTCCAGTCCTGCTAAATTCTCAGTAATCCACATTTTTTTATAACCGTACAATTTTCTTTTAATAATGTTAGAGGGATTCGACTAGTGCCAACAGAGCAGAACACACTACAATAATTAGGGCCACAAACACTCAATGACATCATGTATGTCACGACCTTTTGAGTTCTGTTCTGTCATTGGTTGTCATTGTCATGTGGTTTCTCTTGTCCTTCTATTAAAGTCCTCCTGTTTGCCATTCTCCTTGGTCGAGTCTTAGTCATGTTCTAGGTTTTTGTTCATAGTAAAGTCAAGTTTAGATTCAAGTCAAGTTCATGTTTATGATTTTTTTCATGTTCTGAATAAGTTTGGATGCCTGTAAATAAAACCACACTTAGGTTCTACAGTCATGTTACAGTCATGTTACCATGGGTAAGGGTCTTTACTCTGATTTGGTAACCTGACAGTTGATAGACCCCATTGACTTCCATAGTAGGAAAGAAAATACTATGGAAGTCAATGGGGTCCATCAACTGTCTGGTTACCGACATTCTTCAAAATATCTTCTTTTGTGTTAAGCAGAAGAAAGAAATTTATACAGGTTTGAAACAACTTGAGGGTGAGTATATTGATGACGTTATATTCATTTTTAAGTGAACTATTCCTTTAACTGTGGTAAATAAAATAAACATCAAGTATGATTAACAAATACTGTTGTTCAAGTTAACAAATGCTAACTTCTTGTAAAGTATTACCAAAATACATATTGAAAATCAGGACTCATTTTTAGCCAAATATCAAAAACAGTTCACCTTGCGTACAGAGCTGTCATTAAACTCATACCACCGATGATCCTCAAATGACTTGATGACAGCATAATAATGTCCACCAAGGAAGGATCCAGAATGTTTCACTACAGCATACAAATCATAATTGTGTTGAGCTCCACTCTTATCCTGAAGAAACACAGAATGACACTTATTTGTTGCTTTCGCTCATTGAGCCTTATGAAACATGAGCAGAATGACTTTTTGTGTACATCATTTTTAAAGCTGTTGTGATGTAAAGACATAATTAACTAATTAAAAAGTTAACAAACAATTGAATAAGTGAATGTGACCATAATAAATAACACAGGTTAGTAAAACATAGAGTTTTTCTTTTTTAAACATATTCACCAATCAGCCACAACAATAAAACCGCCTGCCTAATATTGTGCTGGTCCCCCTCATGCTCGCCACATAAAAGTTACTGATTCATGTTTTGAACACTTTTTACCACATACTATATAATGTACAGTCCTTAACAAAAGGCGCTTTAGATTTTTACATAAAGATCAGTTGTGTTTTGTATTCTGCTGCTTTTATTTCAGGGCTAGACAATGGGCAGTCTGTGGGCCAAGTCTGAATGATTTTTGTGTTAGAAGGCTATTCCTATTCCAAGGATTTTTTTTAGGACATTTTCAATAAAACATTAACCTCAAAACCTCAGTTAATTCTCAATAAGAACTTCTGTAGACGTGTGACAGAAATAAAGTTAATCTGGTTAGTAATAAGTGAAGCTGGTAATGCTGTTTGTGCAGTTGTTTAATCAGATCTTGAGAGATTTCATTATTTCTTTTATCTTCAGTTGATTACATCTAAGTCTGTGGCTGGAAGTCAGTTGTAGTTCTTGTGTTTCTCTTTTTTTTGTTCTCGTTGTTTCTCTTTCCTTCAGTGATTCTGCTTGTTATCAGCAGGTGTTCATCAGTGTCTGAATTCACACATTTTGTTTTCATTCCCTTTATTGGGTGGACTATAATAAACTGATGGGGAATAGTGGATGATGGTATAGGGTGTAATTTCAGACAAAGTCTCTGAGTGTTGACTTTCAACCTTTTAATATACATTATGTTGCTATATTGCCTAGACATTGCTTCCTACAACATATTACTCTTTTAATATTACTGACATTATGTTACCGTCATAATTTGGCTGTTTTTTACAGCAAGGTTTTACAGTATACTGTATGTACAGTATGAGTGCATTCGCACGTAAAAACTTTTAGATCATGTTTTCTTTAGGTTTTGAGTTAATTATCCTTTAAACTGAACAGCTGACATACTGAAGACATGATTTATGGCTGGACATACTCTACACGTTTTCTTTTCATTTGTAATAGCATTTTTTAATCCCTCATATAATTTACAAATTCAACATACTTTCACTGATAACTGGAACTGAATTTCCACTGTAGACTTGTTTTTCTTGTAAATCATGGTGGAATAATCCAGTTGAAATCTCTCCAGCTGCACAACCAGAACTGGAGGAAGTTTATGTATACTACACTTCTGAAAAATAATTAATAAAAAACAGCTTATTACAATTGTATGTTTAAGTAATTAGCCATCCTCAATTATAAAAGCATCATCTGTGTGATTGGTCCTGCTGTACAAAAATATATAGGCAAATAATTTAATTAAAATTTAATTTAAACTTATTACAATGCAATACATGTAGGGGGAAAATAAATGTGATGTCCAAGTCAGTGTGAAGTATAACATTTAATACATTAAGCTAAAAAATAAAATTATAACCCATTTACAAGTTAAAACTCACGATTTCCGTGTCCACCAGCTCTTTGCAAGTTGGACATTTCACTTGGTCGTCCTCGCATGTCTTGATTGGTTCAAAATAAGAGTCAAAACAGCTTTGCTGAAATACAATAAACAGTGCCAGTTTTAATAGATTTTTTTTTATATAAAGATTTATTTTTTACTAGAATCCAAATATTAAAGGATGAATATAAACATTTAATTGGATATCTGATTCTTGATACTGTTGAATGTGTTATGTCTGAATAAATATTATATCAACAGGTTCCTTAATATGTTGGGCAGTGACGTTTATAGAAGTTTAGGAGTGACGTGAGTGTCACCGCTCTGAATATATTGTATAATATTCAACAATATTATTGATCTGCTGCATTGACACCATTATATGAGAACTGAACTGAGTTGGACGATGACATCACGGTTTTCTCCAGAGAAGCTGTATAGATAAATTAACCAAATCAATAACTTTTTTTTTACAAAAGAAATGAACCATCACTGAACTTAAGGGTTAAGATGGACTATGATGCTATTTTCTTCTAGATCTGCAGAGACAAACTTTGTTGCATTATTTTCCTGTTATCTCTGTAAAGCTGCTTTGAAACACTCTGTATTGTAAAAAGTACTATATAAATAAAGGTGACTTGACTGAAAATGCTTACCATGTTTATGGTAGAATCAATGCCATACGTTTCCATACAGATGGGAATAATGTAAAAGGATTCATGATATGTCACAAGTGGGTGCTCCTTTCCTGGATTTTTACACATGGTGTTGTGCTCCAACTCTCCCTGGAATACCTGAAAATATGTTTGTGGAAACTGACATTAATCTGTGCTTATCTTTTGCAGAGCATGTTTTTAAATGGATTTTTAACGACAATATGTATTTCACCATTTCATCCATAACAATAGACATGTCTATAGATTTACAGTGTCCCTTATTTTCCAACATCAGCCCAGTTATATCAAACACAATCCAGCCCAAAAACTTTCAATAAAAATGTGAATAATTTGTAGGGTCTGATCACCTTAGAAATCTCTGGATTCACCATGTTCATTATCTTCTGAAAAAATTCTGCTGCATCCTGCTGCTCATAAACTGATTAAATAATATTCAATAATATTTAGATGATTAAATAATAGAATAACACTATTATTTTGTCAGTGTCAACACTAAATTCACAATTAAATATGATCACATTTCCATTTAACAATTTTATGTGTGAATGACAAATACAAACCCTACCATTAACATTAAGTACATCTGTGATTCTCTCAGTGGTGGCAACGCTTTTCTTTCTAGACTTTAAATCCGTAAACAACTGTGCAATATGAAAATCATTTGTCTTGACCCTGTAAAACAGATTTGTTATAACTGGAAATTTTATTCAGCAGCATTAATGATCTCCTATACAATAAAAAAAATCTTACCTTTCCACAGTATTTCTGAACTCTTCTGTCATGAAAAGTATCTGCAGCACCGAGTTCAGATAGCATGTGGCCCCCTGATTTCTTAATCCTTCAAAATCAATTTAACAAAGTGATTTGATATTAATATACTTTTAAATGGAAGCATGAAATAGAGAGTTAACATATACAGTAGGTTTATGGAGGTTTGATTTACAGAGTGGGAGACACAATGACTTTCTTGTGTCTGTTTAAAGATAACAGAGAATTCTGCTTGAAATGTTAAGGTTTAAAAAAAAAAAAAAAAAAAAAACGAAATAAATAAAAATTATACCAATATCACCCAAGAGAACAAAGAAAGGCAAAGAAAAAATTCAAAGATAATGCACACTAAATGTGAAAGTCAAATTAAACATACACAATTAATATCAATTCATATAGTATTGTAAGGTAGAGACCGAATGTCTAAAAGTAGCAAAATGCTGAGCAACCGGACTTTTAAAATCTCGATTGCTGATAGCGCAACGATGTTCTGAAATGTGCGTTTTTAAAGATCTACTAGTTCTACCCACATAGCAAAGGCTGCAGGGGCAGCGCAACATGTAAATTACATTAGCCGTTTTGCACGAAATTGTGCCTCTTATCCACCTTTTTCCTGGTTAGCGAATTTACCCATGATTCATAGCGGGTTTGAACCGGAAGCCGGTTGTCCTTTTCCGGTTGGAAGCATGAAGATTAAGCGCCGCTTGCTCAGAACGCCGCAGTGATGTGCTGGTTAAAATATGTGAAATAAGTAGGGCTGCCCCTGCCCGTGCACGACTGAAGTTGGGTTGGAAGTTATGTGGGAGAGAATGCTAAACCATAAAGAGCGTTTTCGTAATATACTGCCTATTCTGCATCTCAATGCACGCATAAGCTTGCCACGAAAACACGGCAAAAGTAATGATTATGCATTAAACATTTGAATTGTTTATTAATAACTAGTGTTTTCTGTAAGTGTCGACTGCAAAGATAAATTTGATGATGCTGACTCGCCATCTTCGCAGTAGTGAACGCGCCTATAGAGAGAAATGCACACTTCATACGAATTAATCTATACATAAGCAGATAGCAGCCCATTTCTGCTCGTTTTTTATTATTTTGTTTAAAAGTACACATTTCAAGCTTTCTAAAGATATACTTCTCAGGTATGTGAGGCAAGTAACTTATACGCAGAGTTTCGTTGATTAATAAGACGCGCTCCAGTTCACACGCTGGCGCCTCCGTGTCCTGTATATATTTGCTTCTTATTTATTATTCCCGGCAATTTGTTGATAAAACATTGATAAAAATGAAGATACAATTTATACTAAACGAAATTCACTTTAAAGAAAGGCTTTCAACAAAACAAAACTTAATAAGTGGTCAAAATCATGTCTGAACCATTCCAAATGTTTTCGATATTGGGCATCTTATGATCATATCTGACTCATCTCATGCGGTTCCCTCTTCATATAATCAACATAGATGAAATAAAATAAAAAAACATTATATTGTGAAACTTAAATATAAAACGTATGTTTAGTTGTTGTTTTTTTTAAACTTATATTTAAGCATCACACTGCTCTGCTTTGCTCACGTGCTCTGGTGTGTAGCCTATAGCCTATATGCATGTGTGTGTGATGTGATGGAGGGGTGCGATCTTCGCGGATTTTCGATTTTTGCGATTGAATAATACCCAGCGATCTTCGAATATTATTTTTGCTTGAAATGCCTATCCCTACTGGTAACGTACACCTTTTTCGTTGGATGCTTCAGTTTTAGCGCAGCTAACCAAAAACGTCTACTCTCTGGCATTGAATGTAGCTGATACGAACCGGACATAGGCATTCTCTTTTTTTATCTTATGCTCAAAGCACCCAGTTTCTAAAAAGTTTTTTTATCTTCTTTGAATTGTTAAAACAACCAACAACAGCACATGTAGAGCCTGAACTCATTCTCTCACTGTACGAACCGGAAGTAGGCAACCGGAGTCGTCGTCATGGCGGCGCGCATTGTTTAGAGCAGAATAAGGTGGATACTGAAAATTTTTGCAGTATGAGGATGTTTAAATGTTTGAGTTTTGTAAGGGAAAATTCACTGTTGGCAATTACCACTTCTATAGTTACCAAAGGGCACCTTGTTTAGAAAATGTGAAGGAGGAGTAACATCAGCTCGGACTAGAATATTACGAAGGTTAGGTGGTCTCTTGTATACTACACGTGGTAGCTTTTCAAAACATTTCTTGAGATTAGGGTCACTATCCACTATATGCCAATGTTGAAGTAAAACGCCTTCTATGTCCCTTGCCAACGGAGAGTATTGAATAGAACAATTTACTCAATGTTCAAAGGTCTTCGGTCTTTTTACAAGACACTCACGTTGAGACATGTTATAAAAGCGATTCTTAGCTGACTGAATCCATTCCTCCTTATATGCTCTTGCTCTAAACCAGTCTGATAAAATAGATGCTTGATGTTGAAAATCATCCTCTTTACTACAAATATGACGTATGCGACTGAATTGAGAAATGGGTAAAGAACATTTTAATGAGTCAGGATTGTAAGATGTACCATGCAACAATGTGTTGCGATCAGTAGGTTTTCGATACAAGCTTGTCTCAAGACCAGATACAGACTTGATAACGGAAACATCTAAAAAGTTAATTTTTTCTTAATGGAATTTAATGGTGAATTTCAGTGCACTGCAAGTAACAAATAAATAATTTGAAGTAACAAATGATAATCCATATATTTTTCTCTAGTGTAGTGTACTGAAGTGTTCCTTTTCTTTCGATTTTATTGTTATAGGACGCCTGCATTTTTGTAAAGTAAAAATTATTATTAGTCTATTGTTATTATTATTTTATGCAGCCCTACAAGTAAATGCTTACAAGGCACAACAAACCTGGTGTTCAGTATATATATTTTTTTGTAAATTTTAAATCGCAATTTTAACCAGAAAAATCTATTTTTTTTTTCCCAAAATTGCACAGCCCTGTAGTTTCTCTTGATATCAGCATGTTCACAGTTGTTTCAGGTTTTTTTTACAGGAACCAGAATCTACTGATGAGTTCTGCTGACTTAAACATTCACATGAATCTCTGTACATGACCATGGTAAAATGAAAAATCAAACACCTTGGACATGACAGGTATGTACTATGTTTCAGGAATAGCACAAAGGTGTGTGACTGTTCAAGTCTCTGTCTTTAGATCAGTGTGTTCAATAATGTGCTTTTTTGTCCTTTGCTATGTATCTTTGGATTATGTTGTGTTGTAAATAAATCCAAACAATCAAAAAAAACATTATTTTTTAAATATCTCCTCATTCTTTGTTCTAGTTCCCTCACAGTCCCACCTGATAGGGCCATTAGGGGAGAGTATTTGTCTTCCCAGGTGTGAAATATATCAATATTCATGATGATTTACGCCTCCTCGCATAGAGCTTTCTTACACAAATCATGTCTTACAAATTTTAAATCAATATACTGTTTTATTTGAATGAGCAGGCAGGATGATTTTCACATAGTTTTAAAGTAAATATTCAAGGCTACGTGATACAATTTTCAAAAGTCTTGTGAAGAAATAATTAGTATCAGTTTCATGACTTTATTTCAGTGACAATTTTTTTTTTCACAAACTACGCATAAACGTAATTTTCTCAAAACTACAAACTTTTACATACATGCTGCTGACATATTATTGTAGCAGAGTTTGTGCTGAATACAGTGTAATCAGCCATGGAAATATTACAAGTTACTGAAATAAGCACAAATGTCAGAGCATGTCAGAAAACCTCCAGGGCCCAGAAAACACCTCAGACCCCAGAGGGTTAAATAACAATGTGAACCGACAAGGGATTGAACAGAAAATGGAGTATATCAATATATGGTACATGAGGACAATGAACAGGAACAGCTGGACTAATCAGACACCATGGCAACTAATGAAAACGTCTCAGGTTACGACTGTAACCTATGTTCCCTGAGAACAGGGAACGAGACAATACGTCAACGACGTTATGGGGGGAACGCCTCAGGCATGACAGGTGTCTGAAATCACTATCAAATCATGTCAATCATATTGACCGGCGACAGCCCGTGAATCATTAGCGTGAATGATTAACGTGCGACCTGGAAGTATAAAGGCGCCTTGCACACATGACAAATCACCTTATCGTCTGAAGGGACTGTACGGTAGGCAAGCCCCGAGGCATGGCAGGGAGACGTATTGTCTCGTTCCCTGTTCTCAGGGAACATAGGTTACAGTCGTAACCTGAGACGTTCCCTTTCGAAGGGAACTCAACAATACATCAACGACGTTATGGGGAACGATATACCAACTCCGCCATGCTAAGGGGAGTGCATGCCAAGTGGCAGTGACAACTGTCAGAACCAGCAAATTCAAATGAAACGCTAGAACCACTCACCCTCAGGTCACACTGGGCTGTCAGTGACAGCATTCCCTACGGTCATAGCCCAAGCTACAGCCTCACAGAAAAACCTTCATAAACATGGTTAAATGAAAGGTCTACCTGGGCCGGCTCCGGGCCTGGAACCATAGCTTCCAATTAGAAGGGGTCCCTTCTAGGGAATGTGGCTAGGGAACCTGAAGGAACCCCAGCCAGTCACTATTCAGGGGAACATACTCACCCCGAAATGCCACCAGGACGGCCTGACCTGGCGTCAGAAAATAGACACTTAGTCTGGCCAAATCCTGTCTGTCTGAAGACAGAGCCTCTGGACAACAAAGCCTTAGGTAAGGCATCCAACCCGAGGGACTGCGAAGCTGGCAGCGAACCACTCGGCCCGGATCTCAGAGACGGGATATCCCGGAGAGTATGACTCAGCAAAGTGCTTTCCAACCCTTGCTAGCGAGGGAAGTTTCTCTACTCGATCCACGGATCAACCCAGTGTCTGTGTTTCAAAACACTGAGGAGGCCTGTGAAGGCCTAAGGGCTGATCTAACTGGGAGGCCTCACGAGAGGCCTACGACCGTCTGACCAGACTCAGGAAGCCGCATGGTCATAGAGACCTTCGGTGAGGGGAGCACAGGTCTGCCTGGTAGGCGAACCAGGCTGTAGGCAGAAAAAGTTCAGAGAGGGAATCAATAGCAGAGAATGAACACTTTAGCGAGCCAGGGCGCAAGCTCGCCTTCAGCAGCTGCCTATTAGGGCTAGCTGAAACTGATAGCAAGAGACCACTAGCTTCATAACCCAGCACCACTAGGGAACATTACAGGGAGGCCCGGAGAGGCCTACTACCTGATAGCCAACGTAAGTGGGAATTCACCTTCAGGGAGGCCCGTGAAGCCTACTACCTGATAACCACAGTAAGTGGGGTGCCACAGTACGTGGGAACTCAACTTCAGGGAGGCCCGGTGAGGCCTGCTACCTTACAACCACAGTATGTGGGGAGCTCACCTTCAGGGAGGCCTGGTGAGGCCTACTACCTGACCGTACTCATTCAAGGAGGCCTGGAGGAGCCTACTACCTGATAATCACAGCATGTGGGAACTCACCTTCAGGGAGGCCTGGTGAGGCCTACTACCTGACCGTTCTCATTCAAGGAGGCCTGGAGGAGCCTACTACCTGATAATCACAGCATGTGGGAACTCACCTTCAGGGAGGCCTGGTGAGGCCTACTACCTGACAGCCAAAATATTTGGGAGCTCACATTCAGGGAGGCCCAGAGCGGCCTACCACCTGACAGCCACAATATTTGGGAGCTCACATTCAGGGAGGCCCAGAGAGGCCTACTAACTGATAGTCAACGTAAGTGGGAATTCGCCTTCAGGGCGGCCGGGTGAGGCCTACTACCTGATAACCATCTTAAGTGGGAATTCACCTTCAGGGAGGCCTGAGTGGCCTACTACCTGATAACCACTGGTAGCTTTGAGCCCTGAGTCCGGGTGATAGTATAAGGTGGCCTGCTAGGCCAGCCAGCTGGGGACTTGCCTATCAGGGAGGCCTGGTCGGGCCTACTAGCTAATAGCAAATCATATTCTGCCATAAAGTACACTGTTGGGAACCATACTACACAAGCTGTCCCACAATGTTGGGACTCACCTCCGAGGAGGCCTGTTTAAAGGCCTACTACCCATCAGTGAGTCAACTGCCCGAACCACCAAGGCCAACCACGTAAAGTGAGCTGGCCTACAGTGCCCTCTAGGGGGCTGTCCAATCAAGGAGGCCTGCTGAGGCCTACTACCTAATGGCGTTCTCATAGTTCTCATCATAGGCCCATCCCCAGGCCTGATGTAATGAACGCCTGGGGGTCAGGAGAGAGGAGAGGGCAGATGTCATGACCCTCCAGGGAGGCTATCCATCACCGACGCTGTGTGCGTTTGCGCTCGATAACCTCCCTCAGATCTCTCCTGTCGCGGGAGTCACGCCTTCTCTGCGACCTGCTCCTTGCGGGAGGGGGCGCACGAGAGGCGACACTGGCTCGTTGGCTCTGCCTACGATCCTCAGACCGTGACGGGCCAGGCCCTCCCGCCTGCCGGGGTACGGACGCGGATCTCAGCGGTATACAAGTTTTAAATGCTGCTGAGCGCGCCTTCGCCTCCCTGAACTTCTCCACCACCGCCTCTACGGAGGTGCCGAAGAGTTCGGAAGGCGAAACCGGCGAATCGAGGAGAAAGGCTTTTTCTTTCTCCCCGATGTCGGCTAGATTTAACCACAGATGCCTCTCCGTGGCCACCATCGCCGCCATCGACCGTCCGATCGCGGCAGCGGTTTGCTTGGTAGCCCGGAGAGCCAGATCTGTGGTGCGGCGCAGCTCAGCGACCGCCTCAGGGGACAACCCTGCCCCCTGGTCGAGATCCCTCAGCAGGTCGGCCTGGTACGCCTGTAACACCGCCATGGTATGCAGTGCAGCACCGGCCTGACCTGCTGCCGTGTATGCTCTGCCATTCAAACGAGCCGTTGTTTTCAGCGGTTTGGATGGCAGGGTTGGAGCTTTCAGTGTCGCTGCCCGCCCAGACACGAGATAGTTCGCGAACGTCTCGTCAATGGGCGGCATTGACACGTACCAATGCGGGCAGAGTATGGGCTCTTCCATGCCCTCTGGATCTCCGTATGAAGATCAGGAAGAAATGGAAGTCTCACCTGAGCTGGTGGTGTATGGCCGGGGAGAAACCGATCGTCGAGCCTACCGCGAGCGACCTCTCCTCTAGCGCGCTGCCAAGGCAGCTGCAGCCTGTTGGCAGCGCGCTCCATCACATCCACCAGCTCTGCATACACGGGGCAGGATGGCTGAGGAGGTTCAGGATCTACCTGATCATAAACCTCCTCAGCCATCTCCTGCGCGTCCTGAAGAGCATCAACTGCAGGTACAATCGGTGAGTAACCTTCCCCATCGACCTGCAGTTCGCCCTCGTCAGCCGTCGAATCATCTGAGAGGTTAACAGCCCTCTCGAGACGATCGACAAGCTCCATCTGGGAGCCCCATGATGTAAGTCGCCGATCGGCCTCAGCACGAGCGGGACCCGCACCACGAGGTCCAGACGCCGGACCCCCTTCACTCGAGAAGAGGGCCAGACGAGAGCGGAGCGTTTTAAGAGAAAAACGCTCGCAGTTCGCACAGAGGGTTCCCTCGAGAACCTCCCGTGCGTGCTCTTCACCCAAGCAAAAGACGCACAGCTCGTGTGTGTCGGCCGGAGTCAGAAACCTCGGACACGGGTCGGCACACTTACGAAAACAATCTGCCTTAGCTGTGCGTTTCATCTTTCTCTTACCTCGTAACTTGAATAGCGTTTCAAACAAACAGTCCCTGAAGACGATGAGATGATTTGTCATGTGTGCAAGGCGCCCCTTTATACTTCCAGGTCGCACGTTAATCATTCACGCTAATGATTCACGGGCTGTCGCCGGTCAATATGATTGACGTGATTTGATAGTGATTTCAGACACCTGTCACGCCTGAGGCGTTCCCCCCATAACGTCGTTGACGTATTGTTGAGTTCCCTTTGAAAGGGAACCACATTTTTCCATGTAAAAAATATCTAAATTACGACATATGCTCACAATGACAAATGCAAAAAAGTTAGTTCATGCGTTCATGACATCAAGGCTAGATTATTGTAATGCTCTACTGGGTGGTTGCCCTGCACGCATAATAAACAAACTACAGCTGGTCCAAAACGCAGCCGCTAGAGTTCTTACCAGAACCAGGAAGTATGACCATATTAGCCCGGTTCTGTCAACATTGCATTGGCTCCCTATTACACATCCATACATTTTAAAATATTGCTGATTACTTACAAATCACTAAATGGGTTAGCTTCCTAGTACTTGAGCGAGCTCTTAACGCATTATAGTCCTTCACGTCTATTGCGAATTCAAATTCTGGCCAGTTGATTATACCTAGAATATCAAAATCAACTGCTGGCGGTATCCTTTTCCTATTTATGACCTAAACTCTGGAATATTCTTCCTAGCCTGGTTGGGAAGCAGGTCCTCCGCACAGACCCTATGGCCAGCTTCAGCTCTATACCGGTGTGATGAATTGATCAAAATTCAAGCAAAAGGAACTAGATGAATATTTGAATGCTACCGATCCCAATCTGAATTCTGACTTCTGATGCAGCCTGAATCATAATGACACCGTATTCATTCGTTGGCCAGAGGAGAACTGGCCCCACACCTGAATCTTCTTTCTCCCAAGGTTTTTTTCTCCATTCTGTCACTGATGGAGTTTGGGTTCTTTGCCACTGTTGCCTCTGGCTTGCTTAGTTGGGGACACTTAATATTCCTGTCATGGTTTGAGGTAATGGTTGAAGTATATGGAATATGGGCTTTATTAAAATAAAAGTAAAACAAAACAGAAACAGAAACTAGCCTGTGGGGGAAAACACTACAGGCTAGACTTGATTAGGCAGGAAACATACACGATAGGAATCATCAGACAGGCTAGTAACAACAGCATGCAACGATGTGACAACGATCTGGCCAGGGGAACATGAGCAAACAAGGCAGGTAGCGAGGGAGGACAGGTGGGAAAACTGAACCAATAATCAGATAACAAGATGGGCGGGGTCAGACAATAGACATGAGAGCACATGGCACAGGGAAGCATAACAAGACAAGCCACGTGCTCACATCAAACATGAAATCACACTCAGGGGCGTCGGACTGGGGGTAAAACCAGTACTGATTACCAGGGCCCCAAGGGGATGAAGGGCCCTTGAAAAGTCTGGAATACAGACATCCCAATTCTCCCGGAAGTTTGATAGCGTCTCCCTGATGCCCGCAAATTAGTTAAAATCTCCCGGAATCTAGAAGGCGAATGCGAGACAGAACATCTGTGCGCATAACATACATAGCGCGTGCGCAATCCAACCCCCCCCCCCCCCCCCCCGTCAACAATCCAAAAAGTATTTTATTTGGAACATAGGGGCCCATCAGGACTGACTATACATAGGGCCCGGGATCTTGTGCTACGCCCCTGATCACACTCAAGCACATGACCAGCGATAACCAATCACTAGCCATGAGCTTACAAAGAACGAGACATGAACACGCAGCTAATGAGGGACACTCATAAGCCGCATGTTCACACAGAACAAGATAACATGAACTGAGCTGGACAATGACATCATTTTTTGCCAAACTGATTTATAGATTAAATGAACTAATTTAATAATTTATGATCCTTACAATGGAACTGAATCAACACTGAACTGACTTCAGCTGGATATCAGCCAAAGTGCATAATTGTCCAGTTATCACTGTAAAGCTGCTTTGAAACTATCTGTATTGTATAAAGCTCTATATACATAAAGGTGACTTAACTTGACATTTACCTTTTGGTGTTTGCTCTTCTTCTCTTTTCTGTTTTTTCTCTAGTTTCTGTCTCTCCTCTTCTTCTCTTTTCCGTTTTTTCTCTTGATTCTGTCTCTCCTCTTCTTCTCTTCTCAGGTTTTCCTCTAGTTGCTGTCTCTCCTCTTCTTCTCTTCTCAGGTTTTCTTCTAGTTGCTGTCTCTCCTCTTCTTCTCTTCTCAGGTTTTCTTCTAGTTTCTGTCTCTCCTCTTCTTCTCTTCTCAGGTTTTCTTCTAGTTTCTGTCTCTCCTCTTCTTCTCTTCTCAGGTTTTCCTCTAGTTGCTGTCTCTCCTCTTCTTCTCTTCTCAGGTTTTCCTCTAGTTGCTGTCTCTCCTCTTCTTCTCTTTTCAGGTTTTCTTCTAGTTTCTGTCTCTCCTCTTCTTCTCTTCTCAGGTTTTCTTCTAGTTGCTGTCTCTCCTCTTCTTCTCTTCTCAGGTTTTCTTCTAGTTTCTGTCTGTCCTCTTCTTCTCTTCTCAGGTTTTCCTCTAGTTGCTGTCTCTCCTCTTCTTCTCTTCTCAGGTTTTCTTCTAGTTTCTGTCTCTCCTCTTCTTCTCTTCTCAGGTTTTCCTCTAGTTGCTGTCTCTCCTCTTCTCTTCTCAGTTTTTCCTCTAGTTTCTGTTTCTCCTCTTCTTCACTTTTCAGTTTTTCCTCTAGTTTCTGTTTCTCCTCTTCTTCTCTTTTCAGTTTTTCCTCTAGTTTCTGTCTCTCCTCTTCTTCTCTTTTCAGTTTTTCCTCTAGTTTCTGTTTCTCCTCTTCCTCTCTTTTCAGTTTATCCTCTAGTTTCTGTTTCTCCTCTTCTTCTCTTCTCAGTTTCTCCTCTATTTTCTGTTTTTCCTCTTCTTCTCTTTTCAGTTTCTCCTCTAGTTTCTGTCTGTCCTCTTCTTCTCTTTTCAGTTTCTCCTCTAGTTTCTGTTTCTCCTCTAATTCTCTTTTCAGGTGTTCCTCTAGTTTCTGTCTTTCCTCTTCTTCTCTTCTCAGTTTCTCCTCTAGTTTCTGTCTGTCCTCTTCTTCTCTTTTCAGTTGTTCCTCTAGTTTCTGTTTCTCCTCTTCTTCTCTTCTCAGTTTCTCCTCTAGTTTCTGTTTTTCATCTTCTTCTCTTTTCAGTTGTTCCTCTAGTTTCTGTCTGTCCTCTTCTTCTCTTCTCAGTTTCTCCTCTAGTTTCTGTCTGTCCTCTTCTTCTCTTTTCAGTTTCTCCTCTAGTTTCTGTTTTTCCTCTTCTTCTCTTTTCAGTTTCTCCTCTAGTTTCTGTTTCTCCTCTTCTAATCTTTTCAGGATTTCCTCTAGTTTCTGTCTCTCCTCTAATTCTCTTCTCAGTTTCTCCTCTAGTTTCTGTCTGTCCTCTTCTTCTCTTTTCAGTTGTTCCTCTAGTTTCTGTTTCTCCTCTTCTTCTCTTTTCAGTTTCTCCTCTAGTTTCTGTTTCTCCTCTAATTCTATTTTCAGTTGTTCCTCTAGTTTCTGTCTTTCCTCTTCTTCTCTTCTCAGTTTCTCCTCTAGTTTATGTCTGTCCTCTTCTTCTCTTTTCAGTTGTTCCTCTAGTTTCTGTTTCTGTTTCTCCTCTTCTTCTCTTCTCAGTTTCTCCTCTAGTTTCTGTCTGTCCTCTTTTTCTCTTCTCAGTTGTTCCTCTAGTTTCTGTCTCTCCTCTTCTTCTCTTCTCAGTTTCTCAGTTTCAAGTTCTGTGTCTTTTCTTGAACCTAAAAAATATATTGTAGTGTAAGTGTATTACATTTAAAATTCTTTTTCATTAATTCAAAACAATTTGTTGTACAATAGTGGGGATTCCCATAAAGCAACTGTTTGAAGAGAATATTGCTGAGCAAGTAAAGGTGGGATTACCCAACCTAAAATTTAAAAACTGAACAGATATTACAATATTAGGCAAACTAAGAAAATACGTGCCCTCCTGACAAATGTACTTGTGTGTTTTGCGTCAGATGTAAAGTGCATTTGTCTTCAGTTTATGGTGGGAAGCTGCAGCCATACTGTTAACCCGAAAAAGTTGAATTTAATTTAAACATGCATTAAATCAGCCTCTGCGACGTAAAGCAGTGGGGAGTCAGCCGGGGAGGCCTTATACTGATATGCTTGACCCTCAAAAGCAAAACGCAGGAATGGTCTGTCAAAGTAAAATCGAGACATCAAAGTACACATCCCTTCAGGTCTAATGCTGCATTAAAAAACATTGCAGATGTCTCCCTCTCCACCCTCAGGAGCTCCTTTACTATGATCTCAAATACTAACATTTTAATCACATTGCTAGCATTAATTAGAATTTTGATAGCATGAATTAGCATGTTTTAAGATGTATTAACACATTGCTAGCATGATTTAACACATTGCTAATATGAATTAATATGTTTTAACATATAGCTAGAATTAATTAACATGTTGATAACATGTTACAGTTTTTCTGAATTGCTAAAACACATTTTTTGAAAACACCACTCACTTTCTCAAAAATTAAACGCAAAAAACAAATTTTCAAATCACATTCAGAGAACCTCTGACTCTTCCGGCAAAATCCTACAATTTCCTCTAAACTATTTTATCTGGGCTCAAAATCAAATAATGCTTTCAGATCATACATACAAACCATCAAACCCTTTTTCAGGAACTTCACGAAATGCTTTCACTGCAAAGACCATGCAAGTATGCATTTAATGAGGTGCTCTGAAAATAATAAGCTGATGGTTCTTTTCATGTTCAATTTCAATTCCGGTTTCATTCTGTCACTTAACATCTACCCATGTGTATATTGTTTGTATGTTAGTTATGTGTTCGTGATTTACAACCCCAAATCAGAAAAAGTTGGGACATTTTGTAAAATGCATTAAAATCAAGAATCTGTGATTTGTTAATTCTATTTAAACTTTTTTTAACTGACAAAAGTACAAAGAAAAGTTTTCCAATGTTTTCACTGAACAACATAATTGTATTTTGTAAATATGAACAAATTTTGATTTTGATGGCTGCAACACACCCTAAAAAAGTTGGGACAGAGACAAAATAAAAGTGAAAAGATTATCCAAATTAGATTATCCAACTCTTTTGAAACAGTCCACAATGAGCAGGTGAATTGGTAATAGTTGAGGGTATCGTGTTTGGGTGTAAAAGTGCTTCTCAGTCTTTTTAAGCAAAGATGGGTCATGGCTCATCACTTTGTGCCAAATATCATGAGAGAATTGTAAAACAATTAAAAAATCACATTTCTCAATGGAAGATTGCAAATAATTTGTCTTTCATCATCTTCCATACATAATATTGTCACAAGATTCAGAGAATCCAGAGAAATCTCAGTCTGTGTTGGGTAAGACAGGAGACCTCTGTTGAATGTGCGTGACCTTTCAGCCCTCAGATGGAATTGCACAAGATACCATCATGCTAATCCATTAAATACAGACACATGTGCTCAGGAGTAATTTGGAAAACCGTTTTCACTGAACACAGTCTGACTCTGCATCAAGAAATGCCACTTGAATCTCTGTTACGCAAGGAGAAAGCTTTACATCAGTTCTATGTGGAGATGCCGGCGAGTTCTCTGGGCCTGAGCTCATCTCAGATGGTCTAGAAGACAGTGGGAATGTGTGCTGTGGTCAGATGAGTCCATGTTTTAGCTTGTTTTTGGGAGAAAATGGACATCGAGTTCTCAGTCCCAAAGAAGAAAGGGACCAACCAGACTTTCACCAGCGACAGGTGTAAAAGCAAACATCTGTGCTGGTATTGAGGTGCATCATTGCAAACGGTATGGGTAACTTGCATTATTGTGAAGGTACCATTAACATGGAGGCATATATTTGGATTGTACAGAGACAAAAACTGCCATAAAGATGACATCTTTCCTGGGAAGCAAGACAATGCCAGGCCTCATTCTGCACGTGCTAAAACTGAGTGGTTTCTAGACACTCTGCACCATAGAAGAGATGTGCCGGCCTGTTTACTGCAGTCCAGATATGATCTTATGGAAAATGTATGACCCATCATGAAAAGGAGAATCAGGCAACGATGACCACAGACTGTTGAGCGGCTGTCTTGTATCAGACAAGATTGGTCAAATATTCCACTAGCAAAACTCCAACAATTAGTATCCTCAACTCCCAAATGATTAAAAAGTGTAATTAAAAGGAAAGGTGATGTGACACAGTGGTAAACATGTCTCTGTCCCAACTTTTTTGGGGTGTGTTGCAGCCATCAAAATCAAAATTTGTTCATATTTACAAAATACAATTATGTTGGTCAGTGAAAACATTGGAAAACTTTTCTTTGTACTTTTGTCAGTTAAAAAAAGTTTAAATAGAATTAACAAATCACAGATTCTTGATTTTAATGCCTTTTACAAAATGTCCCAACTTTTTCTGATTTGGGGTTGCGGTTAATAAAACTTGTGCACAATTTGGTTCTGATTCTCTGCTTGCAACAAAGTTTATTTTACAGGCTCTTAGTAGTACTGTACAGTAAGAAAGACATTTCCCTTCCCCGGAAATGAACAATTCTTAAAATTAATAAACAATTAACAGTGTTCACGGGACAAACAGGTTGATTGAATGTAATATAAATTTTACTACATTAAGTTATTTCTATTAACTGATCTAAATATTCATAATTATAACAAGTTATGATTGATTATTAATATTTCTTTAGAGCTAATTTGCTACAACACACTACATAAAAAATGGAGGACACAGAATCCAAAGCAAGCTATTACAGAAAAAAAGTATATTGTAACAAAGTAAACTAATTTTGCATTAAAGTGAAAAAATTGCAAGTATACTGTAGTATTGTACTGGATATTGTATAGTAGGCCCATCGAATATCTGTATATTCAGTACTTGCATGCTGTAAAAATACAGTGACCCGACTGCAAAAGCCAAAAAGCTTAAAGTAAATAACTCTAAATGAAAAGCATGTTACTGTACACTCAGAAGAGTTTTGCAACATGCAAAATCAAGGTCAGTGAGAGAGATTGATTCTGCTTCAGCATCATGTCTTCATGTTGATCCGGCCGGAGGAGTTTCTCCACATCTCAGACACTGTCATCTCTGCAGGCGAAGAGAAAAACCCTAAAGCAGACCTAGCCTTGACAACATTATTCACACCTTGCTCTTTCTCGTCATCCTCCTCGTCCACCTCCTTTTACTCGTACTGTTCCTCCTCTTATACACATACTCTTCCTTCTCTCCCTCTTATATTGTTTCCATCCATTGTTGGTATCAACATTCAGTGCAACATTTTGAGTCAATTTTGGCACTCTGAACTGACTTGTATTAGGTACCGTTAGTTAGGGTCACACCATACTGGTGTGATGAATCCGATCTTCAAGCAAAAGGAACTAGATGAATATTTGAATGCTACTGATCCACAATCTGATTTCTGACTTGTGATGCAGCCTCAATCATATTGACACCATGTTCATTTGTTGGCCAGAGGAGAACAAATGGTTGGTTTGTGTGAGTTCCACAAAAAGAGCACATATCCCTTCACACAAAGAGCCTTTTCCTCCTCATACAGTCAACACTGTCTCACTCGCCCTGCCCCAGAGCAGCGCAGAGTCGCAGTCCGTGCCTATAGTGGCCTCCCGATGGAAAAACGCGAGATTGCCAATGTTCACCCGCCATGCACAACACTGTTGTGCCCGATCGGCAACCAGCCTGTCCTCCACGAGCCGCCCCCATGCCAGCGCGTATAGCCTCACTGGGGAAGGGCTCCAGTCCACACACATCGCCACTGGCAACAGCGGCAATATAACTAATATTTTCTAGATGCGTGGAGAGTGATTCCAGGCATTTCACCTTGGGTGCTGGGGATAATTCAACACAGGTATTCTCTTCAGTTCAGACGCAGACCACCCAGGCGGGAGAGCAGTTTTACAGCCACTATTTCGTGGTGTCTAAGAGGGATAGAGGACTCCGTCTGATACTGGACCCGAGACCCATCCACTAAGCACTTCACAAGCACGCGTTCAGGAGGAAAGACCCCTGTTATCCTGTGAGCTCACTCATCGAGGTCTATCTCCTCTTCATTAGCCAGGTAAGCGCGTCATATGTTTTGCAACCGGCTGATCTTCACAGAACAGTACTTTCGGTGAGTGATTAACCTTACTTATCACCTAGTCTTGAGCCTTGACTATGGGTTTGCACAGTCGTTGTCACTGCGGCTGTTGACGCTGTACATACTGATGTGTGATTATGCTGCTATGTTGTCCTGTATCCTTCAGTGCAATGGCTATTCTGATCTAACTGCGTTTGCTCACAGTTGTTGCTGCTATGGCTGCTGACGCTGTGCTCATGTACATACTGATATGTGATTACTGCTGTTATGCTGCCACATATTCAGTACAGCCTGATATTCTAGCTGATATGCAAATTCTGGTGTACTTGACCTGAGCAGCTCATTGGTCTGGCCCTGCCTATCAGCTGTGAGCACTCCTAAAGCAACAACGCTATTAGCTGTTGTTCTACTCTGTGATTGGTGTAAATGGTGCCAGGATACTGATGTTGACCCGGTGATCCCCCCGTGTCGGATGTTTGGCGCTTCCTGCAGCACAGACTGGAAAATAATGTGAGTTTGCGCCCACTCTGAAGGGATACGTGGCCGCTACTGCTTCATTTCGTTCCCCGGTTACGGGCAATCGATCGGAAGGCATATTCTGGTGGTCAGATTCTCAAGGGAGCGAGGAGATTATGTCTTCATGGCTGCCTTCAGTCCCGCCGTGAGATCTAGCTCTAGTTTTGAGGGCTCAATCTCTACTGCCTTTCGAGCCCTTGGTTTCGATTGATGTTAAGGAGCTCTCCCTAAAAAACGACTCTGCTCCTTGCCCTTGCTTCAGCTAAGCGCATTGGAGACTTAAACGCGTTCTCATGGAAGGTGATATCATCTGTTTCAGACCCGGCGACGGCCGTGTTACTCTCCGGCCGAGACGGGCTATGTGCCTAAGTCTCTCTCTAACGTTACACCCTTCAAAGCACAGTGCTGTCTGCCGTGTAACAGGACTTTGCGGATGTATGTGAATTGCGCAACCACCTTCCTTCAGTCGAGCCAGCTTTCATGTGCTTTGGTTGTTGTACTAAAGGAAAGATGTGAACTGTCTCAAAACAGAGACTTTCTCACTGGATTGTGGACGCTGTCGCGCCGGCTTACGCGTGTCAGGGGAAAGTTTGTCCCCCTAACATATGAGCTCATTCGACGAGGGCTGTTTTCTCTTTGCGAGTCTGGTCTAGAGGTATGTCAATCCGGGATTTATGTTTTGCTGCTGGCTGGTCTTCTAAGAACACCTTTGCCAAATTTTACAAGATGGATATACCGCCTGTGGCGTCTCAAGTGCTTTCGGTGAGTTAAGTTCCTTACTCATGTATTGTGCACTGTTCTAGTTGTACGCAGTGGTTACCGCTATGCTGTTGATTGTGTATATGGCTACTAGTGCTTAATACAGTTGTTACCGCTACCGCCGTTGACACTGTGTTTACTTTCATGCTTGAGTGCTTATTGTGTTGTATCTGCCCTGGATCAGTGCAGCCTTTGTTTTCATGGCATTTGTATAAGCAAATTTCGATAGGGTCGGAGCTGATGTCTCATTGGTCTAGTTCCGCCTATCAGATGCGAGCACTCCTAGCGGGACGGCTATTGGCTGACTGTCTGTCTCTTCCGTGACTGTTTAGCTTGGCACCATTTTCTCTGGGCTTATCTTCATGACTCTTAGGGCGGGATTTAATACAGTTCCAGCAGCATCAGCTGACGCAATGTAGAAGTTACCGCTCTCGAAAGGGAACGTCTCCGGTTACTATCGTAACCTCGATTCCCTGAAAGAACGAGACAATACGTTATCCGCCGTGGTCGCTGTTTGATCAGCTGTGCAAGCATTCAGTCATGATTCTGACGCAATTGTCGTGTCCATGCATTTTATACTGCCCGCTGTCAGTATTTGCATACTTCGCGACAATTGGCCAGCTGTTCCAAGCTGGCGTTAGCCCATAAGATTTCAACAAAAGTAGAGAAGGGAGGAGCTCCCGCAGCAGTATCTCGTTCCGGCCTCTCAGGGAACCGAGGTTACGATAGTAACCGGAGACGTTTTATGTCAGTGATAGCAATTGCTCATTGGCTATTGCCTTTCATTTCACGAGTTCACACTTACATACAATTAGAGGGAGTAAAGTTTAATGCATATTTGGCGTGCTGTTCGGGGGAGGGCTCTCAGCTCGGAGTTTGGCCCAGAGTGTTCCTCCCAAACTTTGTTAATAAAACATCATTTCTTATTAGAGACTTACACGTGCAAATACCAACCAAATATAAATGCATCTTTTTTATGTTTTTTCATCAGTTTATTTTTATTATTTTTTACTTAATAATTAATTATACTTTTTGTTAGTTTTTCAAGAGTACTGTCTTTTTCTCAATCAATTTTTTGATTGATTACAATGAATAGAGAATATCTTGTGTTTTTCGTGGGAGTTCTGCCATTTCTGTGGGTGCTCAAGTCCCCGAGCACCATAGAGATCAGCGCCTATGTTCATGAGAGTGTGTTGATTGTGGATATACTGAAAACATACATTGTTTTACTGTGCATGTGCTTTTACCATCACTTCCTTCTCTCAGCAGATGTTCTTGTACTTTTTGCTTCTTCATATCCAGGTCATTTGGTTCATTTCTCTCATGTTTTCTCTTTGAGCAGTATTTCAGACAATTCAACGTAGATGATACTGTAGGGAATAAAACCACTTTGTTGATTGTGGATACAATGAAAACATACATGTTTTACTGTGCATGTGCTTTTACCATCATTTTCTTCGGTCAGTAGATATTTTTGTTCTTTTTGCTTCTTATCTCTGTCCACTCTCACTGTCTCAAGAGGATGATCATTTGACTCATTTCTGTCTCGGTTTCTCTTCAGCATTGCAATGCTACAAATGATACCTGGTTAAAATATATATGAATTACTGCACATATTGTAAAAGGTTAAATGTAATAATTTTCAAGCCTTAATATAATAGGTTATTAGAGCAGATGATGCTTTATTTATTGCAAAATTCTTATAAAATTCTTGTTTTCCAACAAAGAAATCATTAAGGTTTGGAATAACAAGTGGATGAGTAAATGATGACAGTATTTTTGTTTAACTGAACTTACCTATTACAAGTAATATCAGTATTCCAAGTACTACCAAATACAAATTAACTTCCATGTGTGCAGCTTTGATCATTTCCATGTTGCTACACGTAATCTTATTATCTGACCATGTGTGCTGTGAAAAAAAAAGTTTTTGTCTTCAGATATGCTGACTCATCTCTCTTTGAAAACAGGTGAGCCAACCAGGGTGGTGTACTCTGCAAAATAGAAAAGTCACATTCACTTTTAGATATAAATACATACACACACCATTGAATAATTGACTAGAATTCTGGTAAAGGTACAACCTCATTTCCAGAAAAGTTGGAACATTTTGTACAACACAATAAACACAAAATTCTGTGATATGTTCATTCTCTTCAACCTCTTGAAACGACAAACAAAATATTTCCGATTTCCAATGTTTTTACTGACCACCGGAATTGCATTTTTAAAATATAAGACATTTTTTTAATTTGATGTCTGCAAAAATAATAATAATAGTAAAACAGAGGCATATTTACCACATCACCTGTCACATCACCTTCCCTTTTAATTATTTACAGTATATTCATGACCTAGCTGAGAATTAATCCCAGACAGTCCGTTTTTACTGTTGCACAGCAGTTTCCTGTCTGGATTGTGTTTGTTGCTCCGAATAGCTTTGTTCTATCTCTATTTTCTATCTTTCCTTACTGTTTATATTGTTCAGTATAACTTAATCATTACAATATATATCTGATATTATCTAATATTGTCTGTCATATTAATCTCACAATGGTAACTTTAATCTAAATCGCTATTGCTAGCATAATGCATTAGCCTTTTGCTAGCCTGTTAACCTGCCATCCGTGCTTGCCGTCCTTTTTTTCCTCTCGCGCCTTTATGAGTCCATCAAAAAACTGAGGAAAATCTGAATCAGGCAACAAACACGGTGAGTCATGTGATCTTCTTCTGTTATTGTCACTTGCACTGCCTGCCATATGTATAGCATAGCCTTCTCTGTCAGCGGTGAGGACTACACATGTGATAAATGCAGGGAGATAGTCAGGCGGATGGAGAAGATTTCAGAATTAGAGACATGCATTTCATTGAGGATAGTAAGAGTGCAAGGGCTTTAGATACTACTTTGGATGCGACTAGCTTAGTGAACTTTGTACATTGTTGGGTGACTGTGAGACGTTGTAGTCGCGGGACAAAACAACGCTCTTCCGTTCCGATAACAACATCAAACAGGTGTTCTCCCTAATCAGTGAAACACCCACTGAGAATCCTGTTGAATGTGCCCTAGTTATTAGCGACTTACATGGAAGGTAAAAATAGAGACACCAGACACCATAGTCACTTGTTTGCCGGGAGCCAGAGCGCCTGACATCAAAGCAAATTTAAAAGTGCTGGCTAATTGTAAATACTCTCAGATTGGTATCAAAAAGTGGTGGGGACAATATCGACCTTGGCAAAAAGTGTTGGGGACAACTCAAATTTCACCTATGGTTCATAGACAATTGGAAAAGTTTTTGGGGCAGACCTGACCTGTTGAAAAGAGATGGTATTTATCCCTCCTGGGATGGTGCTGCTCTTCTTCTCTCTAGTAATATGGCACATAGTCTTAGAGCTCAAACATGACAATCTTAGGCTCAGGTCAGGAAGCAGACAGACTGGCTAAACCGACTGTCTGCCAGCTGTCTCACATCACTGAGGTCAGATAAATCCTATCACAGAGAGACTCTTTCACCTAGATATCATCATATAAAAAATAAATCTGTTACCTGAACTAGGAAATGGGTCATTCCTAGCTTTTAATCTCTCTATTTATCCAGAGATTACCATAGTCAGTCGTATGCGGTCCGTATACAGACCAGATGGTAGACCTGCACTTAGACACGACCACAACGCAGCCTTGAATGTCAGCAGAGATTCTGTCAACTAGACAATCTCCTGTGAAGGCCTCACTGACATGACAACCATCGGCACTGATCCTCAGCAAAGGCCACAAGTCCTCTGCACTGACCTATGACCAGTTTCGTCTCCATACTGGCGTGATGAATCCGATCTTCAAGCAAAAGGAACCAGATGAACATTTGAATGCAAATCAGTTTGTGGATCAGTAATCCACAATCTGATTTCTGACTTGTGATGCAGCCTGAATCATAATTATATCATGTTCGTTCGCTGGCCGGAGAAGAACTGGCCCCACGACTTTTTCTCCATTCTGTCACTGATGGAGTTTGGGTTCCTTGCCACTGTCTCATCTGGCTTGCTTAGTTGGGGACACTTAATATTCAACAATATTATTGATCTGATGGTACTGACTTTATTGGATGAGAACTGAACTGAACTGGATGATGACATCACGGTTTTCTACAGAACTGATTTATAGAGCTTGATCATTCAATAATTTTCCAGTTATCTCTGTAAAGTTGCTTTGAAACAATCTGTATTGTATAAAGCGCTATATAAAAAGGTGACCTGACTTGACCATGACAGATGTTGGATTTGATGAAGCAGACTAACCCTAACCCCTCGGGTGGCCAGGGCGAAGCAGACGACCCCTCGGGCGGCCAGGGCGAAGCAGCCGACCCCTCGGGCGGCCAGGGCGGTGAAGACCCCTCGGACGGCCAGGGCGGTGAAGACCCCTCGGGCGGCCAGGGCGGTGAAGACCCCTCGGGCGGCCAGGGCGGTGAAGACCCCTCGGGCGGCCATGGCGGTGAAGACCCCTCGGGCGGCCAGGGCGGAGACGACCCCTCGGCGGCCAGGGCGGCGACGAACCCTCGGGCGGCAACGGCGGAGACGAACTCTCGGGCGGCCAGGGCGGTGAAGGCTCTGGGCTGGGCGGGACCAGCGGTGAAGGCTCAGGGCTGGACGGGACCAGTGGTGAAGGCTCTGAGAGAGTGCTGGCGAGCAGCACGGGCGGAGCTGGCAAGGCGAGGCGTCTGGGTGACGCCGTCAGGGCGAGCCGCTTGAGTGACGCCGTCAGGGCGAGCCGCTTGAGTGACGCCGTCAGGGCAAGCCGCTTGAGTGACGCCGTCAGGGCAGGCCGCTTGGGTGGCGCCGTCAGGGCGAGACGCTTGGGTGGCGCCGTCAGGGCGAGACGCTTGGGTGGCGCCGTCAGGGCAAGACGCTTGGGTAACAGGAACAGTCTCTGTAACGGCAGAAGTGACGTGAACAGTCTCTGGATCGGCAGAAGTGACGTGAACAGTCTCTGGATCGGCAGAAGTGACGTGAACAGTCTCTGGATTGGCAGAAGTGACGTGAACAGTCTCTGGATCGGCAGAAGTGACGTGAACAGTCTCTGGATCGGCAGACGTGACGGTAGACGTCTCTTTCTTCCTCCTCCTCTGCCTTCGGACCACCGGACTCGGGACCGGACTCAGGACCACCGGACTCGGGACCACCGGACTCGGGACCACCGGAACTGGGACCACCGGACTCAGGACCACTGGAACAGGGACCACCGGACTCGTGGCGGCGTCGGCATGGCGGGCTCCGATACATCCCACTGACTCCGATGCTCAAGGTATCTGGTAAAACTCCAAAAGTCCAAGACTTCCAGACCCTTCATTTCCCACCCCGGCAATGGGTCATCGAGACAGGTATTAAAAATGTCTTTTAATGCTGCCTCATTGTATCCCATTCCCCTCGAGAGAGGCAACCCACCGGCAGGCACTGCTGACGAAAGCTCATCAAATTTTGGACACGGCCCATCCTCTCTTTCTCCGTGGTAGGAGGGAGGATACGGAACCCCATCATGCTGGATCTCTTTGTGACAGAGTCCTTCTGTCACGGAACACACACTGGAGAGAGAGATCCAATTGCAATGACTTTATTAGGTAATCCGTACTCATTAACTAGTTCAGGCAGAGGTCAAAATCCAGGTAAACGTCCAAAACAAGAAACAAAACACAAGGTAGACAGAACGAGAACAACCGAAGTGCGGTGACTCTAAACAAGGACTCCGTGCCAAACATTAAGACAGACAGGGTATAAATACACCGACACAAATGATCTAGATAAGGAACAGCTGGGACAAATGATGACAGGGAACAGCTGAGTGCAATGAACCGTGATAAGTGCAGACGGGGATTATGGGGAATGCAGTTCCAAATGAGAATGACACCGTGGGGGAAGGGGACCTATAGTGGACACCAGTGAACATAACACAACACTGTGACACCTTGATGCTCATGACAAGAATAGCATGTATAGTTATCTTTATTGAAGTGAATTAGTTTTAAATCGCCGTCATGCATGAATGAATGAATGATATTTTTGCTATTTTACACATAATACTCCACGATGATCACATTACACAAAAGTGAAATTGCACGTCAAAATAAAACATTTGTCAATATTTTTTGAGACCCTCCAAAATTTCACGCATCACGTTTTCAGGGGAGCCCATGTCTTATTAAAGGTTGTATCAGCGATTGTGGGTGATGTCACTTCTGTTTGTGTTTGAAGCGAGATCCCAAACAAATCAAGTTAGCTCGCCCCTTCCTCAACGAATTCCAATTCGTCAGAATCAACTCGCTCACTAGCATGCCAATAAGCACTACCGGCACATCCAGGAACTTAACTGTCAATTTCATCCCCGCCTCTTTTTAGGGGAAAACAAACTAGACTTCCCATAGACTTCAATTCAAAATAACGGCACAAACCAATGTCCGTACACAGCCGGCAGGAGTGAATAACTTAAGAAATCACTAATATAAAACATGTCAAGTAATTATATGTCAAACCTGCCTGCCATAGAGTGTGAAAGATAGACATTAACAAACTTAATTTGGTCAATTTAAAAACATGTCCCTTCATTCTCCCAGCGTCAAATTGGTGTAACAACCCCACCCAGCGGGGTTATATATTATAAGATATATTATAATGTATATTATAAGACATAATACATATATTTAAAGATGTTTACTTTAAAAAACGAAGTAAAATCATTCACTGGCTTACTGGTTACTCGATGAGGTACGACTACGAGTAAATGTCCGGGTAAGACACCTCTGTCCACTGGATGGGGTTGTGACACCAATTTGACGCTGGGAGAATGAAGGGACATGTTTTTTTTAAATTGACCAAATTAAGTTTTTAACATATAATTACTTGACATGTTTAATCTTAGTGATTTCTTGAGTTATTCACACCTGTCGGCTGTGTACGGACGTTGTTTTGTGACGCTATTTTGTATTGAAGTCTATGGGAAGTCTTTTTATTTTCCCCTAAAAGTGGGCGTAAATCTGTTCAGAGACATTCTATGACGTTGCGCCGGTTGTGCGTATTGTGAGTTAGCGCCAAACGCAGCTCACACACTAAATCCCTACATTCTGATATTCACTCTGTTCAGCATAATGTCGCCTACGTTAGCTAGAGCTACCCAAGTTTAGTCGAGCTTCACTCATTTTTTTTCCAAGAAGGATATTTTCACACACAGTTCACATCCAAAAAAGTCAGCACAACTACTCACCTGTCCAAAAGAAACAGTGCAACCTCGGCGTCCGATTTAAAATGATTAAGTTCTTTAAGTTTCCTCCACCTTTCAAAAGCCTTCCCGATAATTATTTGTGTCTTGGAATAAACACGATCATATTCCCTCGCCCTAATCCTCCTCCTCCTCTTCTTGGGGATTGACTCAGGCATGTTCAATTTCTCTTGTTCGTTAGATGCTGGCTTCATTTAACTCATAATTACAACTCGGACTGTTGGCCAGACGCGTCTCAAGCCATTATACGGCTGGAACCGCAAATACGGTTGGAACATTGGTTGTAGGTCGTAGAGCGAGACACCGCTTCACTGCTGTTCGCCCTGCGATCGACTGCTTCTGTCAGCCTCGTTGCCCGCTGTGAGTTTGTTTGTTTGCGTTTGTTTGTTTGCGCAAATACGGTTTGAACATTGGTTGTTGGTCGT
This sequence comes from Gila orcuttii, assembly GCA_026230005.1. Lineage (NCBI taxonomy): Eukaryota > Metazoa > Chordata > Actinopteri > Cypriniformes > Leuciscidae > Gila > Gila orcuttii. Next base: position 1,745,804 of record JAPDVR010000016.1, on the reverse strand, counting down.
AGAGCGAGACACCGCTTCACTGCTGTTCGCCCTGCGATCGACTGCTTTTGTCAGCCTCGTTGCCTGCTGTGAGTTTGTTTGTTTTCCCGTCTATCGTGCATCTACATTACACCCATACCACTAAAAAGACGTTTTTTACCCAAGACTTGAGTCATAAATTAGTATAAATATTAATAGCATCACTGGTTGCATCATTGCTAACTTACTGTCCATCTGTTAAAATGGCGAATATATCAGGTGTATGTTATCTACCTTTTGGTGCAGATGAGAACAAATCTGAATTGCTCGCGGTGCAGTCTGAATTAGAAGCTGTAGAAAAGCAGATCCGTGACCTTCTAGAGAGTCAAGCTGAGCTGAGAGACCGGCGTTTAGCTCTTGAAACATCACACGCTGATGCACACGGATCAGTGATTAACGTTAGTAACCCGCTGACGCTGACCTCGTCTACTCCGTGCGTTTCTCAGCATTGGTCCCGAGCGTCCAGGTCACGATCAGCCATGATTTCATTCACTCCGGCTCCAACACACCACCACGAAGCCTGGGTGGTTCCGTGGAAGCCGCGAGCCAGGACAAGAATCTTTTCGCCCCTCCCGGTTTTCGAGATCTCCACTCAGAACCGCTTCTCCCCTCTTCGCGAAACGGAACGCGATGCTGTGATCATCGGCGATTCCACCGTCCGACACGTCCACGCTACGTTAGGTAAAAGTAAGGTGCACAGTCACTGCTTTCCTGGTGCTCGTGTTCTCGATATCACTGCGCGGGTAACTGAGATCTTGAACGGTGACGAGCGCGTCGGAGCTGTTGTGCTGCACGCGGGAGCTAACGACATTAGGCTGCGACAGACGGAGGTTCTGAAGAAAGACTTCAGGAGCCTTATCGATACGGTACGCAGCACATCGCCTGAAACATCGATTATTGTGTCTGGACCGCTTCCTACGTACCGACGAGGGCATGAAAAGTTCAGTAGATTATTCGCGCTAAATGAATGGTTATTGTCATGGTGCAATGAGCAGAAACTGATTTTTGTAAATAATTGGAATCTGTTTTGGGAGCGACCAAGGCTCTTCCGCGCTGATGGCTTACACCTAAGTAGAATCGGGGCAGATCTTCTGTCGGATAACATCTCCAAGATGTTAAATACCATTTGACTAGTAACCAAAAATCCAAATCACAGTCTCTACTGCACCAATTTAATTGATATTAATACTAGTGTAGAACATTGCATAGAAACTGTGTCTATTCCTCGTTTACTAAGATCAAATAATAAATCTACTGCGGAATCTAGAAAAAATCTAATTGTTATTAAAACAAAAAATCTCGCTATTAGTGAACAAAAACAATTTCTAAAGCTAGGTCTTCTAAACATTAGATCGCTCACACCTAAGGCGGTTATTGTAAATGAAATGGTCACAGATAATAATTTCGATGTTCTGTGCCTTACTGAAACCTGGCTTAAACCAAATGATTATTTCGGTCTAAATGAGTCCACTCCGCCAGGATACTACTATAAGCATGAGCCCCGTCTGATCGGTCTTGGCGGCGGTGTTGCAACAATCTACAGAGATATCCTTAATGTTACTCAGAAAACTCGTCATAGGTTTAATTCGTTTGAATTTAAATGTGCTTGTGCTAAATGTTACGCTCTTAGATGTAAGAAAAAAATCCCTATTATCTCTAGCATTGGCTACCGTATATAGACCTCGAGGGCCTTACGCCAATTTCCTAAAAGAGTTTGCTGACTTTCTATCAGATCTTTTGGTCAACGTCGATAAAGCATTAATTGTTGGAGATTTTAACATACACGTAGATAATTTAAATGATGCGTTAGGGGCTGCGTTTACAGATTTATTAAACTCCTTCGGGGTCAAGCAAAACGTCACCGGACCAACTCATCGTCTTAATCATACACTCGATTTAATTATATCATATGGAACCGATCCAACCGATATAGATATCATTCCACAAAGTGATGATGTCACTGACCACTACTTGGTAACTTGCATATTACACACTGCTGTAATATGTCATGCTGCGCCACGTTATCGACCAGGTAGAACAATTCGTCCATCCACCATAGATCATTTCTCAAATAGCTTATCTGATCTGTCTCAGCTGCTGCCTGAACCCAAACAAACAGATGAATAAGACGAACTAACTAGCACTATGAGCACCATTCTCTCTAGAACATTGGATATTGTTGCACCCATTAGATTAAAAAAGGTCAGAGGAAAAAGTATAGCACCATGGTACAATAATACTACGTATGTTTTAAAGAGAGAAACCCGTAATTTAGAGCGTAAATGGAAAAAAACTAATTTAGAGGTCTTTAGAATCGCGTGGAAAGACAGTATGTCACTTTATAAAAAGGCACTTAAAACGGCCAGGGCTGAGCACCTCAGCAAATTAATAGAAAACAACCGAAATAATCCAAGGTTTTTATTTAATACCATGGCTAGACTAACAAATAAACAGACGTCGTCTGAACAAAATACCTCGTTACAGTTTAGTAGTAATTATTTCATGAACTTCTTCACCGAGAAAATTGAAAGCATCAGAATCAAAATCGTAAACGTTCGATCTTTGCTCGCGCCTTATAATTCGGCCGCAATTATCACCCCGCAAGAACAATTACAATGCTTTACAACCATAGAACAAAAAGAGTTAAATAAACTTATCACTTCATCTAAAACAACAACATGTTTATTAGATCCTATACCAACTGAACTACTGAAAGAAGTGTTACCTATAGTGGAAGAGCCTCTTCTCAATATTATTAACTCATCTTTAGGTCATGTTCCAAGAACGTTCAAGCTGGCAGTTATAAAACCTCTTATTAAGAAACCACAATTAGATCCAAATAACCTAGCAAATTACAGCCCCACTTCGAATCTTCCATTTATGTCAAAAATATTAGAAAAAGTTGTGTACGCTCAACTCGGCTCTTTCTTGCAAGAAAACGACATCTATGAAAAGTTTCAGTCTGGATTCAGGCCACATCATAGCACTGAAACTGCGCTTGTTAGAATCACAAATGATTTACTTTTAGCTTCGGACCAAGGCTGTATCTCAGTACTAGTTTTACTTGATCTTAGTGCTGCATTCGATACTATAGATCACACAATACTCTTAGATCGACTACAAAATTACACTGGTGTTCAAGGACAAGCATTAAGCTGGTTCAGGTCATACTTATCTGACCGCTACCATTTTGTCTACTTAAATGGAGAAAAATCGATTATTACTTCGGCAAACTATGGAGTGCCGCAGGGATCGGTGTTAGGCCCTTTATTATTCTCAATATATATATTTTATTAAATCCAGACAAGACAGAGGTAATACTTATCGGTTCTAAAAACCGTCCACAAAACCTTTCACAGCACGACTTTAACATAGTAGGATGCCCTGTTACTTTATCCGCTACAGTAAAAGACCTGGGTGTTACATTAGACTGCAACCTGTCTTTTGAAAAGCATATTTCATATGTTACAAAAACTGCCTTTTTCCACCTTAGAAACATTGCTAAGCTACGTAATATGCTATCAGTCTCTGATGCAGAAAAGTTAGTTCATGCATTCATGACCTCGAGACTAGATTACTGTAACGCTTTATTAGCTGGTTGTCCTGCATCTTCAATAAACAAGCGACAGTTAGTCCAAAATTCAGCCGCTAGAGTTCTTACTAGATCAAGAATATATGATCATATAACACCGATTTTATCATCACTTCATTGGTTACCCTAAAAGTTCCGTATTAAATACAAGGTATTGCTTTTGACTTATAAAGCTCTAAATGGTTTAGCTCCAGTCTATTTAACGGATCTTCTATCGCCTTACAATCCATCGCGCTCTTTAAGATCACTAAATTCGAGGCTTCTGGTCATTCCTAGGATATCCAGATCCACCAAAGGAGGCAGAGCATTTTCACATTTAGCTCCGAAGCTCTGGAATAGCCTTCCTGATATTGTTCGTAGCTCAGACTCGCTCTCCCAGTTTAAAACTAGACTGAAGACGCATCTATTTAGCCAGGCATTCATATAAATTTTTTATCTTACAGTTACTGTAAATTCGGCCTCTAGTTCATAAACGCCAGAGGAGAACTGGCCCCCGACTGAGCCTGGGTTCTCCCAAGGTTTTTTTTTCTCCATTGGGTCATCTGATGGGGTGTTAGGACACCATTAGGTCACGGGATGGAGTTTTTCGGTTCCTTGCCACTGTTGCCATTGGCTTGCTTAGTTGGGGATATTCAAATTAATTAACCAATCATACCATTGATCAGCTCTACCAAACTTGGATGTCTTTTTTCCAGTAATAAACAAACATTGTTAAGTTGTTTTGATTGATACTGTGAAGCAGCTTTGATACAATCTGTATTGTGAAAAGCGCTATATAAATATATTTGACTTGACTTGACTTGACTTCTTCTTCAGCTCCGACTTCGCGTGCAGCCGTGCACGAGCGCAAACCCTCACAACACCCACCCCCTGTCGGTGATTGCTTGGAACACTATTTATTTTGGTTTTGAGTGGTTGGTGAACCCAATTGTTTTTGTGTGCAGATCTCAGAGCCTAGGCTGCCTAGAGAGACGCGTTTTTTTGACGGCCTGCTAATGGGGCGGGCAGCTAGCGGATCGTTAGGAAAGATTAGATGAATGTGATCATTTATGTTTGGGCCTTTTTGGGGCCTGAAATCGCTGATACAACCTTTAAGGGTCGCCGAGCTCCCCCGTAGTTCGCACCCTGCATATAAACACAAAACAAGAAATTGCATAATATTTTTTTTTAAACATGACTTTTATTTTATTTTTAATGTTTGTATCCCCCAGGAATACATCGCCCCTTTGGGGATATAAAAAGTTATGTCTGAAAAACATCGCCCATCTCGGGCGATAATAATTTTTTCTTATAATTGTATTTCTTTTTTTTTTCATATTATTGTAAATGTCAAATATGATACAACAGGCTTTTTGGGAACATTTATTTTTCCATCTCTCAATTATCATTGAATTGCATATATGAGCCATAAAAGCCTGATGTATGATGTAGCCTATGGTACTCAACAAAAACACATCTGCATGTGTTGAGTGTGATGGGGTTGAGGTTTTTTGCTAAAAAAGGCCACTGCTCCTTGTGTAGTGTAGGATAGTAGACCATATATAGCAGCAATGAGATAAGTAAATTCTATGGATTAAAATACAATTTTAAAACTTAATTTTATGTGATGGGTTTGAGTTGTTAAGCTTGACAGTACCCTCCCTGACTATAATACGCATCAAATAGGGCCTATATAAATAAAAAGTAGAATACTACTTACCATCTTCTACATGTGGGTGGAGCCTAAATTATTATAGGCAGACATAACTTTCTAGTCTGTTTTTTTATAAAACATCTTGTGTTAAAAAAACTTTTCACAAAAAAAGTAATAAATACTTACAATATTGCCAAAAATTATAGAAATAATACATAATTTACTGATAAAAAAAATATTTAAATGCAATAATTATTTCTATTCATTACAATAGACATACCAAAGTATTTTGAAAAGCTTTTAACATTTCATTTAGGCGAACCACCACTTTAGGGGGACTGAAATAGCATCCTAGGGATTAAGTTTTTCATTCTTTTTTTATGGTGTTGCAATAGTCCAGTCTGAACATTTAGAAATTCTGAATTATGGTAATTTTGACAAAGTAGGCTAAATAAAAAAGCATTCCTAATTTACGGGTTTTTTTTTTTTCTGAATTCAGACAAATCAAAGTTCGGTTATGTTTGGAATGGAATAGGTCTATTACTGTATGTAGTCTACTAGGCTACTTGATGAATACAAAACTGTACGTAGGATAATAATTTATTTATGTTGAATTATGTTGATAAAAGTTTCAAATAGATAAGGGTGAATTCAGGTTGATTGGGACCCTTTTTCCCAGTCATCTCAATGGCAAAACGTGTTTCAAATCAACCTGAATTCACCCCTATATGATTTATCATTACATTACCTCATTAATCTACGTCGTTTGTTTAATGGTGTTCTCAGGAGCGTCTTACACTTCGGATAGGCTACAATAGGAAATAATTTACTGATATTTGAAAACTTACCTCAGAGAGACAGATTACAGCTATAGAAGAAGATTAAATCGCAGGAATTTATTCAGTATCAAATTCCTTTACACCGTCACAAGCAATATAAGCGCTTTTAATGTCTAAAATACTGCATCGTTTCTTTCTTTCCTTATTTGCTTTATTTGCTTTTTAGCCCCTCCTTGATAGAACGAAAGAAAAAGGAACGAGGACGGATGAATCCCTGAATCCAAGTGTAAAACAAGTCATAACCAATCGCATATACGCTGCTGCAGCTGGATCGATTATGTTATTGAAACACGAGTTATCAATACAATTTAATAAGGCTAATGAAGGCTATATTTTAAATGTTTTATTTAAAACGCAAACATTGATTTTATTCTGTAGCCTGATGCCAGGTGTGGAGGGGGAGGAGAATATACGCGTGAGTCAATGTTAGGACCAAAGACTTAAAAACGGAATGTAGACTATACTTTCACATTTAAAGAGTGAAACAAACTGCTGAGAGCTGAGAAAACACTGAAGACACTGAAGAAATAGACTGCTGTTGAAAATGACCGAAAACTTAAAAAAAATCACTTTGTCCGACAAAAAAGACATCAAAGTGGTGCAAAAACCCAGCGATCTCGGTAAGTTAAGTACGATATCAGTTAAATTTTTATTGGGTCATATAGGAAATTAAATGTAAACGAGCAAAACACATTTTTACTTAAAAATTTTACCATTCAAATTGAGAATGTGAAAGAGGAATTGCAGTCATAGATTGTGAAGGATCTTCAGAAGGTTTTCTCAGTTGCACTAATTTAAGAATGTTTCTTATTTTTAATGAATGCTATGTGAAAACTAGATATGCTTTTAATCAAGCCTGTGTAAATATTTCAGATGTTTTCGACGACGACCCTAATCTTTTAAGAGTTCAGCTGTCTTGCGGTCATGTCGCAGATCCGATGTCACTGACAGATTGTTGCAAAGTTCAACTGTTAAATGTGAGTGTATTTATTTTATTCCATGTATTTTTAGAGCACAGTAAAGATTTAAAGTTAAGTAAGCTTATTTCTGGAAGGGGAGATGTTTGATATTCTCCTGCTAGCATTTCTGGTCATAGTTCTGCAGCTACAGCCTGTTGTTATAGGCCTATGTTCATTAATGCAGTTTATTTCTGTGATGTCCAGACTGTGTAGGAAAAACAAAACATCCTATACAAATATTTTCCTCTCTGTACTTTAGAAAAAACAAAGTATAATGTCATATTAACGCTATGATGTTTAACATTAAGCTTTGTTATTTCATTTCAGGGAGACACTGTATTTAAGTGTCCAGTGTGTGAGAAAGAATGGGCATATGATGAAGTCCGAAAATCAGCCAAACTTTCAAATGATGAGCGAATAGGTTTTGAGGATGTGCTTGGAAGAAATGCTGCTAAGTTAGGTGACATAAAGGATGTATGTACATTTCTGAGTCTTTACCTTTATCTTATTGATTTAAAATATTTACAGTGTGTGTATATATATATATATATATATATATATATATATGTAGATTTTCTGTCATTATTTCTTCATCACTGTATTTGCTCTTTCTGCAGTGTCCTGGTTGTGGCACTTTTATACAGAGGGTACACACCACCAATCTCGCTGTAGAATGCTCAGTTTGCACAAAAAGGACCGAGAAAATCTATGAATTCTGCTGGAAGTGTCAGAGAGAGTGGAAAGGCCCTCGACCTCGTGAAGATCAGTGCGAAAATGTGGGTTGCAACATCAAGGACCAGGAACTACTTAAAGACTGTTCAATGGTTACTTTAACATCTGTGCAAAATGTCGAGTGTCCGGCGATTCGTGCCTGCCCATTTTGTGGTGTGCTGATTGAACACCTTAAGGCGGGATGTAAAATCATGACATGCCAGAAATGTTGCAAAAATTTTTGCTTTGTCTGTCTTAAGCCTGCTCAAGAGTGCCTACAAACATCTACTCATTTCGTGTTGTGCACAGCTGGAGTCGCACCAAAGCAAGTAGAAGTTCCAAGATTGCAAGCAGATGTGCTGTAAATTATAATCATATGCTAGGAGACTAAGGCTGGGCAACATGGCTATAAAAATATATCTCAAAGTTTTTCAGCTCATTGATGATATATCTCAATCGTGTATTTGCTCTGAAATGGCAATGCTTTTTTTAATCAGAGGAACCATAATTTCAACCGAACTTCCTTTCAAACTGGGTTCAAATTGTGTTATATAATGTGTGAAATAAAAATCTAATTGAAAATAATGATTAATTAATAAATGAATGCTTAAAACAGTTATATATAGGCTATATATATATATAGGCCTATATATATAATCATGAGGAATAATCTTGATTTCATTAAAATGCACCAATAAAACTATACAGTATCAACATCTTTTTTTCTGTGAATAAACAGGATTACATTATAAGACAATGTAATAGTGAATTATTAGTATTATTAGTCAAGTCACCTTCATTTATAGTGCTTTTAGAAATATAGACTGTTTCAAAGCAGCTTTACAGTGATAATAGGAGATTACAGTTACAGAGATTGTTTTGGCTTTACAGCAGATCTAGAATAAAGTTATTGTCCAGATAAAGTTAGTTTTGATTGATTCACTTCCGTTGCAAAGATCATTAGTTATTAACTTAGCGGCCGCTAACACACACACCGTTCAACAGAAAACCTTTAATGTGTTGCACAAAACAGTGCCTGGTGGCTCGAGAAGGCAAACCTGGGTTCCAAGGTGGAACATTACATTTACTTTTTATTATAGTAATATATTACTATAATAGGCTCTACCGTGCTGATGGCCTGCACCCCAGCAGAATCGGAGCGGCTGTGCTGTCGGACAACATCTCCAAGACGTTTCACACCATCTGACTAGTAAGTCAAAGTCCAAATCACAATCTATGCTGTCCCAACTTAATTGATACAAGTAGTGTAGAACATGATATAGAAACTGTGTCTATTCCTCGTCTAGTGAGGCCAAACAATAAATCTAGTGTAGGATCTAGGAAAAATCTCATTGTAATTAAACCAGAAAATCTAAATATCAGTGAACAAAAAGAATTTCTTAAACTAGGTCTTCTTAACATTAGATCGCTCACACCTAAGGCGGTTATTGTAAATGAAATGGTCACAGATAATAATTTCGATGTATTTTGCCTTACTGAAACCTGGCTTAAACCAAATGATTATTTCGGTCTAAATGAGTCTACTCCACCAGGATACTGTTATAAGCATGAGCCCCGTCTGATCGGTCGTGGCGGCGGTGTTGCAACAATCTATAGAGATATCCTTAATGTTACTCAGAAAACAGGTCACAGGTTTAATTTGTTCGAAGTACTTGTGCTAAATGTTACGCTCTTAGATGTAAGAAAGAAATCCCTATTATCTCTAGCCTTGGCGACCGTATATAGACCTCCAGGGCCCTATGCTGATTTCCTAAAAGAGTTTGCAGACTTTCTCTCAGATCTTTTGGTCAATCCCGATAAAGCATTAATTGTTGGAGATTTTAACATACACGTAGATAACACAAATGATGCGTTAGGGGCTGCGTTTACAGATTTATTAAACTCATTTGGGGTCAAGCAAAACGTCAGTGGTCCCACTCATCGTCTAAATCATACACTAGATTTAATTATATCATATGGAACCAATCCAACCGATATAGATATTATAGCGCAAAGTGACGATCTCACTGATCATTGTATGGTAACGTGCATATTACGTACTGCTGAAATCTGACATGTTGCGCCACGTTATCGACCAGGCAGAACAATCCTTCCAACCACTATAGATAGATTCACAAATAGCTTACCTGATCTATCTCAGCTGCTCAGTGAACCCCAACAAACAGATGAACTAGAGGAAATGACTAGCAGTTTGAGGACCATTTTCTCTAGTACATTAGATATTGTTGCACCAATTAGATCAAAAAAGGTTAGAGAGAAAACTAAAGCACCATGGTACAATAGTACTACACATGATATCAAGAGAGAAACTCGTAACTTAGAGCGTAAATGGAAACAAACTAATTTAGAGGTCTTTAGAATCGCGTGGAAAGACAGTATGTCACGTTATAAAAAGGCTCTAAAAGCAGCCAGGGCTGAGCATCTCCGCAAACTGATAGAAAATAACCAAAATAATCCAAGGTTTTTATTTAACACCGTGGCTAGACTAACAAATAAACAGACATCACCAGAGCAAAATATTCCGTTACAGTATAGTTGTAATGATTTTATGAATTACTTCAATGAGAAAATAGAAAGCATCCGAAATACAATTGTAAATGTACAATCCTCTATGGTGTCTTATGATTCAGCCTCAATTATCGCCTCTCAAGAACAACTACACCGCTTTACAACTATAGGACAGGAAGAGCTAAATAAACTTATCTTTGCAGCGAAACCAACAACATGTTTATTAGACCCAATACCCACTAAACTACTGAAAGAAGTGTTACCTATAGTGGAAGAGCCTCTTCTCAATATTATTAACTCGTCTTTATCTTTAGGTCATGTTCCAAGAACGTTCAAGCTGGCAGTTATAAAACCTCTTATTAAGAAACCGCAATTAGATCAAAATAACTTAGCAAATTACAGACCCATTTCAAATCTTCCATTTATATCTAAAATACTAGAAAAAATTGTGTCCGCTCAATTGTGCTCTTTCTTGCAAGAAAATGATATCTATGAAAAATTTCAGTCAGGATTCAGACCGCATCATAGCACAGAAACTGCGCTTGTTAAAATTACAAATGATTTACTTTTAGCTTCTGACCAAGGCTGTATCTCAATACTAGTTCTACTCGATCTTAGCGCTGCGTTCGACACTATAGATCATAAAATACTCTTGGATCGACTACAAAACTACACTGGTGTTCAGGGACAGGCATTAAGCTGGTTTAGATCGTACTTATCAGACCGTTACCATTTTGTCTGTTTAAATGGTGAAAAATCGAAGATAACGTCAGTAGACTATGGAGTGCCGCAAGGATCGGTGTTAGGCCCTCTGCTATTCTCAATATATATGCTGCCACTTGGTAATATTATAAGAAAACATGGAATTAATTTCCACTGTTATGCTGATGACACTCAATTATATATTTCATCAAGACCAGATGAAAACACTAACTTATCTAAATTGACAGAGTGTCTTAAAGATATAAAATGCTGGATGACGTGTAATTTCCTGCTATTAAATTCAGATAAAACGGAGGTATTACTTATTGGTCCAAAAAACTACCCACAAAACCTCGTACAATACAACTTTAATTTAGAAGGATGTCCAGTTACTTTATCCACTACAGTAAAAGACCTGGGTGTTATACTAGACCGCAACTTGTCTTTCGAAAATCATATTTCATATGTTACAAGAACAGCCTTTTTCCACCTTAGAAATATTGCTAAGCTACGTAACATGCTATCTGTTTCTGATGCAGAAAAGTTAGTTCATGCATTCATGACCTCAAGACTAGATTACTGTAACGCTTTATTAGCTGGTTGTCCTGCATCTTCAATAAACAAGCTACAGTTAGTGCAAAATTCAGCCGCTAGAGTTCTTACTAGATCAAGAAAATATGATCATATAACACCAATTTTATCATCTCTGCACTGGTTACCTATTAAGTTCCGTATCAATTACAAAGTACTATTACTGACCTATAAAGCCCTAAATGGTCTAGCTCCTGTATATTTAATGGACCTTCTATCGCCCTACAATCCATCGCGTTCTTTAAGATCCCTAAATTCGAGGCTTCTGGTCATTCTGTTCGTTGCTCAGACTCGCTCTCCCAGTTCAAAACTAGATTAAAGACGCATCTCTTCAGCCAAGCATTCACATAATGCTTACCTTTTATACTACTGTTGAATCAGATCGAATGCATTAATATTATGAACAGCAGCTACGCTAATTACTTCCCATCTGTTTTTCTGCTGTTATCTCGGGACGCTAGAGATAACGCTCCCAACACCTGCGATGAGACGACTCGACGCCTGTGAAGAGACGACTCAACGCCGGCGATATGTTATGCCCTAAATTAATACATGATGATTAACTAACTGTATTTTTTACGTACATTTCTGAAATGCACTTTCTGTAAAGCTGCTTTGAAACAATATGTATTGTGAAAAGCGCTATACAAATAAATTTGAATTGAATTGAATATTTGTGTCATAACCAGGGCTATAGGTAGGGTATTTCTCGTGTTTTATTAATTTGCGGGTGTTTTTTTCTATTTGCATGTGTTTTCTTCAGTTGCAGTATGTTGAGCTCTCTCGGCCACCGTAAGATAGATAGAGAGAGAGAGAGAGAGAGAGAGAGAGAGAGAGAGAGAGAGAGAGAGAGAGAGAGAGAGAGAGAGAGAGAGAGAGAGAGAGAGAGATCTATACTTTGCCAATACAAACGGGGATTACTTTGACAGACAATAAGTGTGGCTTATGTATTTCTACTAATGCAGGGAATTCAGTGATGAGAGTTTTATTGAATACAGTAATGGATACAGTAAGATGTGATACAATGTAATAAGAAATACTCCCAAATAAAGCCAAATTATGCTACTGATAGAATAATAAAAACAACCAAAGACTACAGTAATTGCTCCATTAGTAACTCATTAGTAATGGTTATCTTTCTAGAGAACTGTACAATTTCACATTCAGAAAATTCTATAATAACAGTTATTTAACCCATTTAAAAGAAAGTAATTAACCTTCCACACACTGATGTGGCAATCTAACTAAAATGAAAGCTTATATCCAGGTGTACTGTAAACTACTACTTAAATTCAGCTGTCCAACTCAATGTTTCTTAAATTATTAAATATACAATTTATTCATTAAATGATCACTTTCTATTATTATTATCCATTATAATTGATCAATTATTAATGTTTATCTTATTTGTCCAGCTCATTTATTGCACATTGCATATTTTATACACAAATTACAAAATAATATGTCCACAGTGCTTTACCCGCAAACTGAAATCATTATGACAATCAATAAACATTATGAAAAAGTAAAAAGTTGAAGCAAACGACTAACAGTGACAAAAAGAACAGCAGCCCCAAAAAGAAAAGAAAAAGCATCCTAAATAATTGTTTAATTGTAAAAATTGAACAAGATGGAAAAATAAGCGGGGTTTTTTTCTACCTGTAAAAAAATTACATTTAGAATTATGGTTATTTGTAAGAAAAAGTTAGAATATATATATAATTAAATAAACACTTAAATAGTCTACAAATATATTAGCTTTTTGTATTTGTATTTTTATATACAGCAATAGTAAAAGGTTTTTTTTAACTACTCGTTAAAAAGTGCTCTTTCATATTTCATATTTTAATGTAGATTTAAATCCAATGATTTTTCTGAAGAAAATACTTAAGAAAAAAAATTGTCTTTCCTAGAAACATTTCATAGAGCCTAGTTTTTTTCTGGTTTATAATATTATTACAGTTTCTTTTTATTATTTTTTAATTTTAATTGTTCTGTCATTTACACATTTTCTTAATACATTTGTAATATGTAGTTATGTTTTTTTTTTTGTGCATTATGTACAAATAATTCCCCCATTATATGGAAGTATCTGATATATAAAAAAAAATGTGTGCATGTTCTTATTTCAAATGAATCCAAGTGAGTCGAAAACATTTACATGATGAAAAACAAGCATGCCATAGACTGAGACAGTGGAAACTCTTCATCAGGTGGAAGTGGGCCTATAAAGAACACACACACACACACACACACACACACACACACACACACACACACACACACACACACACACACACACACACACACACACACACACACACACACACACACACACACACACACACACACACACACACACACACACACACAAGGAAACACAAGCATCAGTTGCAAGATATATTAAGATACAATCATTTTATGCAACAATATAAAATCACTAGAGTCTGTCTGTTCGTCTATCTATCTATCTATCTATCTATCTATCTATCTATCTATCTATCTATCTATCTATCTATCTATCTATCATTCTCTTTTAAAGCATTTAATATCTTAGTTAATGTTAAGTTCTGCATATACTATTTTTTCATCATTGTTTTTTTAACGTTACTTAATAAAATGTACTAACATGAACTTACAATGAACAATTGCATTTTTATGAACTTTCTGCAAATAATACATGCATTGTTACTCATGTTATGATCATATGTTCTTAAGGCACTAATTAATGCTAACAAATAGAACCTTATTGTAAATGTTCCTTTTTTGAACAAAGTTACATTGTATATGAATTAGAATCAGAAAGTGACAGTCTTTTAATAGACAAAGAGATAAAGTTTATATTATAAGAGTGAAATCTTATAAAGAAAAATTAAAATGATACCTTTTCCTCCACGCATTTTCATTATGGCTTGAATGACAGAGAGTTTTTGAATGCTGTAATATTCAAGTTTTTCATCACCTTCAAGATCTTTTCCACCAAAAATCAACCTCAGCTGGTTAGGATCTGACAAGAAAGACAAAGTCAAATATTAAGAAGTCATTTATGTTGAACAGTGTGAATGAAACTTTTACTTACCATTTACTCCAGGGAAATAACTTAAGGCTTTTTTCTTCAGATCTCTGACGGTGGGTTTCCCAATTTCTTCATCTGATGTTGCCAGAGTTATTGTTTTAATTGTATCTTTGTTAATTTTTAAATAGACCGGGAACTCCATTCTTGCTTTCTTAGGTTAGAATTTACCTCGAGTGATGAGAGACGGAAACAAAATGGCTTCATAAACAACATTTACTTTCGCTTTTGTTCTGAAATTGGAAAAGGGGTGTTGACTCAGACTTCAGAGTTTAGATCATGTCATCAAATCAAATCAAATCAAATCAAATCAAATCCTTTTATTATCACACAACCATATAGTGCAACAGTGGGTGAAATTCTTAGGTGCAATTCCGAGCAACATAGCAGTCGTGACATGTGACTTAGACAATTACAGCAAACATAAGATTTACATAGATTACACATCTAATGTGCACACAATTACTCACAGTACCATACACACTAACAGAACAATAAATAATATGCAATATACACTATACAATATACAACAATTTACAATATACAACAATATACAAAAAATACAAAAAGAGGAATGTATACATGCAATAGATACACGTAAGGTGGATATATATATAAAAAAAAAAAAAAAAAAAAATATATATATATACATATTTTTAATATGCAGTAGGTTATGTTGTGCTGTGTTGACAGTTAGACTGTTATGGTTGTTGATCATGAGGGATCAAGAGTTTAGAAATCGAATTGCTTGTGGGAAGAAGCTGTCATGGAGTCGGCTGGTGTGTGTCCTGATGCTGCGGTACCGCCTGCCTGATGGTAGCAGTGAAAGCAGTCCATGGCTCGGGTGGCTAGAGTCTCTGATGATCCTCCGAGCTTTCCTCACACACCGCCTGGCATAAATATCCTGGAGGGAGGGAAGCTCACCTCCGATAATACGACTGGCAGTGCGCACCACCCTTCGCAGGGCTTTGCGGTTGCGAGCGGTAGTGTTGCCATACCAGGCAGTGATGCAGCCAGTCAGGATGCTCATCCAATTCATGTGACAAAATTAAATAAACCATTCGACATTTTATTGCTTCCATATCCAATAATATGCAATAGTCACTTAAAAGATGTCAGGTACTATGAATTATGATTTGAAGAGCAGCTGCATTTAAATATAATTTTTCAAAATGTGAGAGACCACAAACATGATGATAAAAAAATCATAGATTTAACAGTTTTGTTCCTATAATGTGTGGAGTGCCACGATATGACCAGGACAGCACACCTCACATTACCAGATTCCCTTCACAACATGTTGAATATTTATGATTTGAGTTCGGGACTATGGAATGCCAAAGCTGCCGAAATAAGAAATAAATACAAGAGATGCAAAAAACAAACCCAAAAACCCACAAAAAAAAAAACAATAAATAAAATAAAATGCATACATAAATTAATAAATACATAATATATATATGCAAAGGAATGTAAAAACCATGAAAAAAATGTATTTCCTTATGTAGCCTATAATTGTATATTTATGGATAATTTATTTATTTTTTATTCATTTATACATTTCTTTATTTCCACATTTCTTTATTTATACATTTCTTTGTCCGTATGAGGGGTGCATGTTTTACCTCAGACATAGCAATCGAGCTCCGAGTGGCAAGAGGAAAGCTTTGAGGTGGTGTGACCAAACGAATGGAGATGGGCAATATGAATTTGAATATGAATATAAAGCACAGGTCAGGTGACAATAGAAAGGAAGACTAACTATAGCTACACAAAATGATCAGCTGACATTCTGCTCTGTGAAAAGAAAAAAGTCTTGTTCTGGTTATTGTTTGCACTAGTCACATGTTTATACCACAGTTTTCAGTTCACTGGAGTTTCATCTGGAGAAGAAAGAGAATTTTTTCTTTAAATATTGTTACTGTATATGCATAAGTAGGGTGTGGTGTCAAGTGCAGTTTGCTTTCACTTTGTTTTGTGTGAAGTGGAAACAAGATCCTGGTTCATTTGGTTGGCCAGGGTTTAGACACACATTCTGTACTGCATTCAAATCCCTCTTTAAAAAATTGAAAGTCACTATTCTGTGATGTACATGATGTGATAATATGTCCATTTAAAAGTTCACGTGTGTCCTTACATTTCTAAGGGAGGACGATCGTGCTGTTTCTAGTGTGATACTAAAAAAAAAGTGCTTAATAAATGTAAAAATCATATTATATCCATCCTGTTGCACTGATTTTTTTAGCTAACAAACAGCATAAATGCTTTGCAAAGTGCCACATCATTATAGCCACATAACAACTATAATTACTGTAATTGTTTTATTTTTATGCCCTATGATTCTTGATTATGATACTGATAAAAGGATCAATCTGACTGTTAAAGAGCACTTTGAACCTCACATTGAAAGGTTTTCCAAAAATGCCAATGAAGAGACCAGTGTCGCCAGGTTTTGAAGCCGGAGGGGTGTGTATGGACATCCCTGTGAAATATTTATAAAATTGGTTAACATAGTCTTTTTGAAATATATATCACTGTAAAAAACACAACTTTTGTTGTGTTGGTTCAGCAAAAATCCACACCGTAAAAATCTCGTACAACAAAATAAATCTTGGTACTAATTTCCCCTAGCTATTTCTTGTTGACTCAACTTTTGTAAATAACAGTTATACGAACTGAAAATAAGTTGTCTGTGACACACACACAAAAAAATGTTTAGTTGAGTCAACTTGACATTATTTGTTTTCTGGAGAGATGCAACTATTCTCTGACAAATCTTTTGTAGTTGAGCCAATTCAACATTTTTTGTCTATTGGAATCAGAAGTTCTTATTAAGAATAAACAGGTTTAGATGTTGATTTTTTATTGAAAATGTTTGGTCACCATGTTTTGGTGATGAGCGTTTCCTTTGATTGGTCAGTTTGACTCTTGGCATTGTATGTGAGTTTATGGTCTTTGTTACAGTGTTTAGCAAAACACATAATTTGTTGCAAAGAAAGCCATAAAAAATGATCAGGTGATCTAGATAACAGCATCATAAAGGGAATAGTTCACTATACTTATTCCTGATCAAAAGATATCATTTGAGAATAATATATGAGATTTACAAACACAACTTTATGCAACAGATCAGACTTTCTGAATTTTGATTTTTAAATACATTGTGGGATTTTTTCTTTAGACACACACACACACAGACTTCAAGAATCAGCATATGAATCTCAATAATGGTGACATGTTTCATGACACAATGCATGCTGGGGCCAGGGTTTTAATACTATGGTGGCTCCCAGCATGCATTGCAGCATGACACATGTCACCATTGTTGGGAATCAAATGCTGATTCTTGATGTCTGTGTGTGTGTCAAAACACTTTTTTCCCGATAATGTATTTTAAAATCAGAATTCAGAATGTCTGTTCTGCTGCAAGAAAGTTTTGCTGGTAAAATTATAATAGAGAAAGTAATCACTTTTGGTCAGAAATAAGATTAGGGATTTATTCTAGTTTATGAGGCTGAAAACTTGATCATCTTGGTTTCCTTCTTTCTTTTTCTTTCTTAGCAACAAATTATGTGTTTTACTAAACACTGTTACAAAGACCACAAACTCACACAAAATGCCAAGAGTCAAACTGGCCAACTCAAGGAAACGCTCATCACCAAAACATGGTGACCAAATGATTTTCAATAAAAAATCAACTTATTTTCAGTTCATATAACTGTTATTTACAAAAGTTGAGTCAAGAAGAAAAAGCTAGGGGAAATTAGTACCAAGATTTTTTGTTGTTGTACGAGCTTACATTTTTTTAAAAACCCGGATATGATATCTGGGGTACCCCTTTTCTAACCCGAATTTTTGGTCATGTAAACAGGTATCGGGATATCCCCATAGTGATTTGTGTTCTGCGCATGTTCTATTCGCAAGGAATCTTGTGCTGCGTCCCAATTCGCCTACTTATACTACGCCCTAAAAGTATGTACTCTTTTTGTGAAGAAAAAGTACATACTTTTGAGTGTGTAGCAAAATAGTAGGCAAGCTTTGGGACATACTACTTCGTCATCTTTAACGGACAGCTCTATCGCGTGCATCCTGTCACCGTAAACTGCCGCCCTGTCAATCATCTCGTCACAGTTAAAATCCTCCATTCAATCTAATATAATTTCTTACCATTTCGGAGAGAAATGTTGTTGCACGTTCACCTGCCAGTCACGGGTCTTTCATGCGGAGACTCTCCTCATGTGTTTGCAATTTGAATGTAATGATGCATTTAATGGCTAAACGTATCTTTACAAAAGTTCACAATGCTGCTGCAGATGCAATATAACGTAGACAACATTGAATAAATACATTTTCGTCAGGTTATATACTGATAATTAATCAATCAAACCCCTTTACTACCTTTACACAACCGCCGGACTCGCGCGTCCTCCATGTGTGTAGTTTTTTTTTTTTTTTACACTTTTCACTCGTGTTTGTAGTTCTAGCCGTCCGAATCCTCGTCCAACGCGCGATGGGTTGTGGGCAATATCAGCCGTTAGAGTGTGCATCGATCTGCACTTCGGATTCTGACCGGATATAGTAGACCATCCGGGTCTCTTTGGAACACTCATTTCAACATACTACCATTTGGGACGTACTAATTCTATTTTCGAATACTATTTAGGACGGATAGTATGCGAATTGGGACGCAGCATTGGTCTTTTGAGTAGAGGAACTTCTCGGCGCATACAAAAACCCCCGTGCAGTATACCGGAAGTAAACATGGCGAGACGCAGCACAGCATAGCCTACTTTTGGAGCGAGGTCAGTACCAGCACCAAAGCGCAAACAAAGGCGATCGCTATCTGCCCCGAACTATTCATTATCCGCGTGCTGCTGCTGTTGTTGTTGTCTTTGGATACAGGAAGAAGAATCGGAAATGACGCATATTGCGTCTTAAGGTTGTCCGTAAGTCCAGACGCTAACCGTGCGTCGCCGTTTACATCGGGATATTGCAATTCCACGTATAGCCTACAGGAGTAACTCTCTCTGCTCACGCATGTAAACTGGTTATTCCTAATGTTTCAGAAACCCGAATATAACCCGAAAATTGGCTGCATGTAAACGTAGTCCCTGTAGTCACCTAGTGGACTCTCTCTGTATGTGTAGGCTATGTGTTATTTTGGCAAGCTTCATGTGTCACTCAGCATGTCACTCATGTGTTTCTAATCAGCACACACAAAAGAGGAATTGTTTGTTTGGAAAGCACACTGAAGAAGAGATGAAGAGAAGAAGGCTGTTTGCGCCGCTACGTGTGGGTTGCTTCTCCCTATGTCTCCCTATGTTCATTTTTTATAATGAAATAGCCAAATAAAGGCTTTTTAAATAATTTTGAAGAAGAGTGCCTTGGATTTTTTCTTTTTTACACTTATTTGAATTCCCGACCCCAAAGAGCACCTTCAACCCTGAACACTTTTTTTGTCATACTTATTCTGATATTTGTTTTAACATGTTATATTGACCATATCTATATCCTTCTATGTTTTATTTGTAAGCCTAGAGTTAATTTCCAGCAATAACTTTTTTTACTCCGGCACTGCAGAATGTTTTTTTTTCAACCCTCGGAGGGGAGAAAAAGAAAGGAAGAGAAAAGACAGAACGTCCACGCCCCGTTTGCTCAAAGCGAAAGTAAAGTCAACATGTGTTTATTTACTGGGATATTATGCGCGAGTAACTTCAATTTTCCTCAAGTGCAATCCCAACATTCCTGACTGAACAGAATCAGAATGGCCTGTCGTGTCGATTATGTCTACAGAGCCAATGATATCGGTGAGTTTTACACAGTAAGAGTTCTTATCAGCCAAAAAATATTTTATACTCTGCATGTTGATTATGAGTTAGATTATATTTAATTCCATTTTTGATTGAAACAATTGTTCTGTAGCCTACCCTGTAATAGCCAATTAAAAAGTAGACTATACATAAAAAAAGGTGCTAAAAATATTCTGATAATATTTGCAAAAAATGAAGACAATCTTTATTTCTGACCATCTGAACTCTGAATTGCTCTTCTAAACTTTTTTCAGATAAAAGTGACAATGACCCAAGCATTTCAAGGGCTAAATTATCATGCGGTCACGTCACGTCTGCCAAGACTTTGGTGGAAAGCTGCACAGTTCAGCTAATGAATGTGAGTTATTACCATTTAAACTAGAGAAAGCCAACATACTGATATTCTACTTAAATTTCTTCTTCTGAGACAATCTCATGAAAGTGCGTATCTATACCACGAATGTTATTTCTCGTGCCATTTATACGCCAAAAATGTTTTTAGCGTGCATATGCTAGCACTGGGTAGGATTAGGGTGTGGAGTGCGCGCGTTTTACACGCCATAAAGTGCGTATATCTTATGCACGCAAAAACTATTTTGAGGTATAAATGGCATGATAAATAACATTCGTTGATAAGCATTTTCATGAGATCGGCCTCAAATTTCTGAATCCTCTGAAGAGGAGCTACATGCATCAAACTCAGCTCAGACCTTTAGATGTCTGACGTATAGTGTATTGTATCTTTTCTAATTGATCAAACTTACTCCCAAAAATCCCTTAGACTTGTGGATGACTTTTACACAGATTTTGTCTCTATTTGCAGTCTGGAGTACTGACTTTTAAAGTTATATGAGGATTTTTTATGATGATTAAATGATTATTATTTTTATTGTTATAACTACATGTAGTCAGATTAATTAAGAACAATTATACAATATCTTATGAATTAAACAATTTCAAATGTTCCTGTTTTTTAGGCATGACATTTTAAAATTTAGATATTTTATATCTCAACAATCCATTTTTTCATAGGGACAAGTGGAACTGAAATGTCCGATATGTATAAAAGTGTGGCCATATGGTGAAGTGAGAACATTGCTTACACACGAGGAACAACTTTATTTTAAAGACACACTTCGGGAAAATGCAGCTAAGAAGAAGATTGATATCAAAGGGGTATAAACTTCTATTCCCTCTTTTTGTTAGTAAACTAAAGCTGTATATTCAGAATTTTTTTTTTGTACCTCCTTTTTACGGTCTCTTTCTCCCCATTGTTCATGCTTGTTTAGTGTCCAGGTTGTGGATCCTTCGTTAAGAGAAAACACTCTTCTGACCTCTGCGTTCAGTGTGTGTTCTGCACAGTAAAGACGGGGAAAACACACGAGTTCTGCTGGCAGTGTGGGAGAAACTGGAAAGGGCCTCGACCTCGCACTGATAAATGTGACAATCTGGGTTGTTCTGACAGTGATTTAAATATGCTAAGAGACTGTAAAATGATTATTTTGACATATAGTAAAGACAAAACCATTCAGTGTCCATCCATTCGTGCCTGTCCGGATTGTGGCATGCTGATTGAACACACTGGAGTAGGGTGTAAAAGTATGGCATGCTGTAACTGTAAAAGATCATTCTGCTTTGTCTGTCTAAAATCTCCTAATGGCTGTTGCACATCTGGTGCCGCACCAAGACAAACATCAATTCCTTAGAATCTCAATAATTGACCAAATGGTATAATATTGGGTGTAATGTCTTTTTGATGATAATTATTTGTAATGGATTATGCATGGAAATAAACATGATCACTATTTTGAGTTTCAGAGCTTACAGTTGTGTCTCAATTCTTAAATAAGATTTTTTTTCCTGTCAAAACATTAAGGTCAGATCTCTGAACAATTAGGTTTTTGTTCACATCAGATTTTAATTACTCTTCACACACTGATAACAACATGAAAAACATGGAGGAACATCACAGCTCTGAACAGCATGTAAAACTGAACAAGCAACTGAGAATTTTCTGTTTACATGTAACACATTGCTGCAAAAGTAGAAATATTAATTTTCTTTTTGTGTAGCTACTATAGTGTTGACTTTTCCAAGTCAATTTTTACATACTCTCTGAATCTGTATGTACACAGACAAAACTGACATTCTTGTACAGTCCATCCATCCATCTTCTTCCGCTTATCCGGGGCCGGGTCGCGGGGGCAGCAGTCTGAGCAGAGATGCCCAGACTTCCCTCTCCCTGGACACTTCCTCCAGCTCTTCCGGGGGGACACCGAGGCGTTCCCAGGCCAGCCGGGAAACATAGTCTCTCCAGCATGTCCTAGGTCTTCCCCGGGGTCTCCTCCCAGTGGGACGTGCCCGGAACACCTCCCCGGGAAGGCGTCCAGGAGGCATCCGGAACAGATGCCTGAGCCACCTCAGCTGACCCCTCTCGATGTGGAGGAGCAGCGGCTCTACTCTGAGCTCCTCCCGAGTGACCGAGCTTCTCACCCTTTCTCTAAGGGATCGGCCAGCCACCCTGCGGAGAAAGCTCATTTCGGCCGCCTGTATCCGGGATCTTGTCCTTTCGGTCATGACCCAAAGCTCATGACCATAGGTGAGAGTAGGAACGTAGATTGACCGGTAAATCGAGAGCTTTGGCTTACGGCTCAGCTCCTTCTTCACCACAACAGACCGGTACATCGACCGCATTACTGCAGAAGCTGCACCGATCCGTCTGTCAATCTCCCGTTCCATCCTTCCCTCACTCGTGAACAAAACCCCAAGATACTTAAACTCTTCCACTTGAGGAAGGATCTCTCCACCAACCTGAAGTGAGCAAGCCACCCTTTTCCGACTGAGGACCATGGCCTCGGATTTGGAGGTGCTGATTTTCATCCCAGCCGCTTCACACTCGGCTGCAAACCGTCCCAGTGCATGCTGAAGGTCCTGGTGTGAAGGGGCCAACACGACAACATCATCCGCAAAAAGCAGAGACAAAATCGCGTGGTCCCCAAACCTGACACCCTCCGGCCCCTGGCTGCGCCTAGAAATTCTGTCCATAAAAACTATGAACAGAACCGGCGACAAAGGGCAGCCCTGCCGGAGTCCAACATGCACCGGGAAGAAGTCTGACTTACTACCGGCAATGCGAACCAAGCTTCTGTTTCGGTCATACAGGGACCGGACAGCCCTTAGCAAAGGACCCCGGACCCCATACTCCCGGAGCACCCTCCACAGGCCGCCGCGAGGGACACAGTCGAATGCCTTCTCCAAATCCACAAAGCACATGTGGACTGGTTGGGCAAACTCCCATGAACCCTCCAGCACCCTGTAGAGAGTATAGAGCTGGTCCAGTGTTCCACGGCCTGGACGAAAACCGCACTGTTCCTCCTGAATCCGAGGTTCCACTATCGGCCGTATTCTCCTCTCCAGTACCCTGGCATAGACTTTCCCAGGGAGGCTGAGAAGTGTGATCCCCCTGTAGTTGGAACACACCCTCCGGTCCCCCTTCTTAAAATGAGGGACCACCACCCCGGTCTGCCATCCCAGAGGCACTGTCCCCGACTGCCACGCGATGCTGCAGAGGCGTGTCAGCCAAGACAGCCCCACAACATCCAGAGACTTGAGGTACTCAGGGCGGATCTCATCCACCCCCGGTTCCTTGCCACCGAGGAGTTTCTTGACTACCTCGGTGACCTCAGCTAGGGTGATGGACAAGTCCACCTCTGAGCCCTCAGCCTCTGCTTCCTCAATAGAAGACGTGACGGTGGGATTGAGGAGATCCTCGAAGTATTCCTTCCACCGTCCGACGACATCCCCAGTTGAGGTCAACAGCCGCCCACCTCCACTGTAAACAGCGTTGGTAGGGCATTGTTTCCCTCTCCTGAGGCGCCGGACAGTTTGCCAGAATCTCTTCGAGGCCAGCCGATAGTCCTTCTCCATGGCCTCACCGAACTCCTCCCAGGCCCGAGTTTTTGCCTCCACAACCACCCGGGCTGCAGTCCGCTTGGCCTGCCGGTACCTGTCAGCTGCCTCAGGAGTCCCACAAGCCAACCAGGCCCGATAGGACTCCTTCTTCAGCTTGACGGCATCCTTTACTTCCGGTGGCCACCACCGGGTTCGGGGATTGCCGCCTCGACAGGCACCGGAGACCTTACGGCCACAGCTCCGAGCAGCCGCTTCAACAATGGAGGTGGAGAACATGGTCCACTCAGACTCAATATCTCCAGCCTCCCTCGGGATCCGGTCGTGGCTCCGCCGGAGGTGGGAGTTGAAGATCTCTCTGACAGGAGACTCGGTCAAACGTTCCCAGCAAACCCTTACAGTATGCTTGGGTCTGCCGAGTCTGTCCAGCCTCCTCCCCCGCCATCGGATCCAACTCACCACCAGGTGGTGATCAGTTGACAGCTCCGCATCCTCTATTCACACGAATGTCCAAGACATACGGCCGTAGGTCAGATGAAACGACCAAAAAGTCGATCATCGACCTGACAAATCGTAACTAGCACAGAAGTCCAATAACTGAACACCGCTCGGGTTCAGGTCGGGGGGGCCGTTCCTCCCAATCACGCCCCTCCAGGTGTCACTGTCGCTGCCCACGTGAGCGTTGAAGTCCCCCAGTAGAACGACGGAGTCCCCAGTCGGAGCACTTTCCAGCACTCCTCCCAGAGACCCCAAGAAGGCCGGGTACTCTGCACTGCCGTTTGGCCCGTAGGCACAAACGACAGTGAGAGACCTATCCCCGACCCGTAGGCGCAGGGAAACGACCCTCTCGTTCACCGGGGTAAACTCCAACACATGGCGGCTGAGCTGGGGGGCTATAAGCAAACCCACACCAGCCCGTCCATCCTCTCTCAAGGAGTGTGGTTCCAAAGCCCCAGCCATGCGTAGAGGTGCTCCCGACAATCTGTAGTCGGAACCTCTCAACCTCACGCACCATCTCAGGCTCCTTCCCCGCCAGCGAGGTGATGTTCCACGTCCCTAAGGCTAGTTTTCGTGTCCAGGGATCGGGTCGTCGAGGTCCCCGCCTTCGACTGCCACCCGATCCTCTCTGCACCAGCCCCTTACGACTCTTCCTGCAGGTGGTGAGCCCACGGGAAGGCGGTCCCACGTCACTCCTTCGGGCTGAGGCCGGCCGGACCCCGTGGGTAGAGGCCCGGCCACCAGGCGCTCGCATACGAGCCCCAACCCCGGGCCTGGCTCCAGGGTGGGAACCCGGCTGCGCCATACCGGGCGACGTCACGGTCCTTGGATGTTTGTCCATCATAAGGGGATTTTGAACCGCTCTTAGTCAGACCCGTCGCCTAGGACCTGTTTGCCTTGGGAGACCCTACCAGGGGCATATAGCCCCAGACAACATAGCTCCTAGGGTCATTCGGGTACTCAAACCCCTCCACCACGTTAAGGTGGCAGTTCAAGGAGGGGAAAGCAGTATAGAAAGCATTTAGTCAACAACAAAGTTTTTTTTTTAAAAAACATGAAATTTGTATATGAAAAGTATTTCCATGGTGAAAAAGCATTTAAAGATTTTGACCAGTGTGTCTCACGATGACAAAAACACTTTTTGTTTTGGTGGCAATGGACAATTTATTGACAGGTTTTGAAGCATGAATTAAATGTTTTGGGTGAAAAACTACGTTTTGAAGACATCTCATAGAGTTCCAGCAAACAGTTGTGACAACTGAGCTTACAGTTTAGAGAATGTTAAGACTGGTTTGAAAAATAAGCCAAAGCGATTGAGAAAAACTGTAAGATGTGTAGGTGAGATTCTCCATTCGGTTGTTCCCCCTCAATACAGTAGATAAGCAAATGGATATAGCATGATAACCATACATTTTCATGCCATGGTATTTCATCAAACCAGTATCACTGTAACCCCGTACACCACTTTCCCCCTAAAACCCAAATAAAGGACTTCAAAGTGAATTTTATTGTTTATAAATCAAAACTGTTCATCATAACATGGTTGCATCCAAGTCATTTTCTATATGAATGGCATATTTTATGTATACTTGAATGAATGCATGAAAAGAAATCACTTCAGCTGTTATAACTTCAGAAACTTCATGACTTTTCCAGTAGATGTCGCTGTGTGTTTGTTGTATTAAACTGCGATGAAAGAGAAAGATATGTGGCTACTGCTGTATGCTTAAATTGATACTTACTGGAATTATTTCCAGGAAAGTTCTTACTATATATAAAAAAAAAGATTTGGAATCTTAAAGCTCATCTTCAAGAAATGTGTTTCATGTTACAACCTCTCTAGAGTCTATAAAACTATATAGTCAGATGAAGTTCTGTGTGTCATAACGATTTTGTGAAGGAAACATGTTTGTTTTGATTGTGTCAAAGAGGATTCTGAAAGTATTCTTTTTTTTGATTCTATAGTGATGTAATAATCTCCACGGCAACAGCAGCTGAGGAGAGGTGTGTGTGTGTGTGTGTGTGTGTGTGTGTGTGTGTGTGTGTGGGCTGTAGGGTTTGTAATGAACGGTCTGTTAAGACAAACACGTGCTGAAACTAAAGTTGGGTTTTCTCGTGGCTTTGCATTGTGGATGGAATGAAGCCTTTATAACGTCAGTGTGGTTTGTTGTCATCGGGTTCTTCTTTAATGAACATGAATGTCCTAAAAGCGGATCGAGTGCACAGATCTCCATCGGCTCGTAGACGAGGGCCGCTGTGATGTGGTCAGCAAAACTCAACTGATGGGAATCACTAAACGCTCCTTTGAACACAGATGTTCTTCTGCTAAAACAAGAGATCCGTGATGAGAAGAAACCAGTAGCTCCTAAAAACATGTGGATGGGCTTTTCCTATTGAAGAAAATGTAAATAATAAATTATATAAATATTCAGAGATTATGAGGAACGCTCAGATGTCGCCCTTTCAGAGTCTCAGCCGTGTCTCAGATGGGAGAATAAAAACAGACCCAATTGAGTCAAAATGAATGTGGAGAGTGAGTTTACTGGAATCTTTAGGAGAAACATCTGAGAAGCATTTGATCTTATTATCCTCCATTTCATTGCATTGCAGTCCAGGAGAGATGACTGAGAGATCTTTCCTTCAGGAAGTGCTTGTTAATTGCAGACAGATGTTTTGTCCTGTGTTTGTAACAGTGGACTCTGAGAGTTTAAAGGAGTCCTATAATGGCCTTTTCACAAGATGTAAAATAAGTCTCTGATGTCCACAGAGTGTGTGAGTGAAGTTTTAGCTCAAAATACCCCACATATTTATTATAGCATGTTAAAATTGTCACTTTTTGAGGGTGAGCAAAAACGCACCGTTTTTGTGTGTGTCACTTTAAATGCAAATGAGCTGCTGCTCCCGGCACAGGGGGCGGAGCTTCAAGAGCTTGTGTGTGTGTGTGTGTGTGTGTGTGTGTGTGTGTGTGTGTGTGTGTGTGTGTGTGTGTGTGTGTGTGTGTGTTAGCAGCTCCGATTACCTCACACAGACACACACTGAAAATTTCTTTTATGATGAAACCGGAGTGAGAAAATGATGGAGAGACTCAAGAAGTGACAACATGTAGACAACAGGACATTTCTAAATGGGTAGTTGATGAATTTATGTAGCTGATGTGGAGTAAACTATCTTCTAGTCATTGATTAGCATATTCTGTCATGATAATCTATAAATCACGTTTCCGGGGGCGGGGTTTATGTAAATTTTAGGGTTTGTGATGTCACTAACCCATGAAGAAGCTCATTGTAGTCTCTATCAGTCGTTTGTTGTAATCTTTAAAAAGTGATTTCTTTAAAAGAAAATATCTCTCTTTGCTTTGAACTTTGAGCGCTGTAACTTTGCAGATGTTGTTTATGCTCGAACAGCAACATTACACACTAGCTAAAGTTAGAAAAGTGAAATCATAATCAACCACCCTTTTAATTTAATTTATACTATGTGGCTGTTGAATGCTTGAATCTGATTGGTTGAGGTTCTAAATGTTTTTCAGGGTGATTTTCAGGGAAACGCAGGACTAAAGTAGTTCCAGCAGGTTTTGACCGCATTTCCATATCACTTCACCAAATGATTTCAGTTAATTCAAAGGTCCTAATAGCTAACAACAGCAAACGAGCCAAAACCCACAACGACACTGAAGCAAATAAATATAGTAAACAAGCCATTCAAATTATTTCCATGTTTTTGACACAAAAGTATGTGTTATTATGTACGGAAAGCACATACTTTCTCTCTCCAGTTCAAACACACACACACACATACAGTTACAGTACGGACACACACTCCCACAGAAACGTGTTGTCAGCACCGCTCTGATGATTTTATTAGTAAAATAGTTTAGCAACTTAAAAGTTAAATTATGTTTCTCTCTAGTGAAGGAATAACGCCGCTGTTCTTGAAGCACATAAACTTACAGTTTCGATATTAGTAGAGACGCTGTTGCCGAACACTGTTGAGAGACACAGACTCAGGTAATTCACACACGCTTAATCTCTCTCCCTCTCTCTCTCTCTCTCTCTCTAGTAATAACTACATTAGTCTGCCATCAATAGCTCAAGTCTCTGTCACAAGCTCAAAAATTACATTTTGGTATTATCAACAGAGGTGTGGGATGAGATGCGTAAGAAATTAGTCCCACACACAAGAGTATTTTATGAACAAAAACCTGACAAATGTCTTGAAATACATCATCTGAACAATGTCTTGAGATTAGAAAATAATGCACATACTTCATGCCGTGGCCGCATTACCACCTCGGGTATTTTCTAATAAATCAACAGACAAGAGTGAGTTGTGAGCAGCATGTATGTAAAAGTTTGTAGATTTGAGAAAATTACATTTATGCGTGGATTGTGAAAAAAAAGTGTCACTAAAATAAGGCCATAAAACCCATACTGATTATTTGTTCCAAATAATTTAGAAAATTGTATCATGTAGTCTAGAATTTTTGCGTCAAAACGATGTGAAAATCATCCTGCCTGCTCATTCAGATAAAACAATATATTGCTTTAAAATTTGTAAGACATGACTTAAGAAAGAAAAGCTTTATGCAAGGAGGCATAAATCATCATGAATATTGATATATTTCACACCTGGGAAGACATAGACCCTCCCTGATTGGCCCTATCAGGTGGGACTGTGAGGGAACTAGAACAAAGAATGAGGAGAGATTACAATAGCTTATTGATTGTTTGGAATTATTTACAACACAACATAATCCAAAGACAAAGGACAAGAAGGCACATTATTGAGCACAATGATAGAAACAGAGAGACGTGAACAGTCACACACATTTGTGCCATTCCTGAAACAGTTCCTGATCACCATACCTGTAATTTCCAAGGTGTTTGCTTCATTTTACCATGGTCATGTTCAGAGACTCGTGTGAATGTTTAAGTCAGTGGACTCATCAGTGGCATCTGGTCCCTGTACAAAAAAACAACAAAGAAAACAACATTTATAAGAAATAATGAGCAGACGCTGAGAAACTGTACCTCTCGTTGCTTTCATACGAATTACTTGAACAGAGAATATTTGTTTTTGATATAATTTACATAATTTAAAACAATGACTTCAAGCTTTCTAAAGACATATCTCTCATGTCTGTGTGGCAAGTATTCGCTGAGTTACAGTTCATTTTCTGTCGCCTTTTTATAATGAACTTCACACTGAGAGAGAACGCGCATCATGTTTATTTTCTTTATTTAACGAAAAGCGTAACATTCTGTT
The DNA here is from genome assembly GCA_026230005.1 of Gila orcuttii. NCBI lineage: Eukaryota > Metazoa > Chordata > Actinopteri > Cypriniformes > Leuciscidae > Gila > Gila orcuttii. The sequence continues at coordinate 1,715,675 of JAPDVR010000016.1, read as the reverse complement.
TTTATAATGAGTGTACACAAATAAAAGTACACATTTAACAGTTTTGAATTATGTATAACACCTGTATGTATGACAAAAAGTTATTTGAGTCTCTTTCGCACTGATAAGAAAAAAAGCGAGGTGATCGAACTGGCGTAGCCGGCAAACCCAGAGGGTTAAAACTCATCTTTAATCACCAAAATGACATATTTATAAAAATTTTCCTTGAAAGAAATGCCTTAAAATAGCTTGAATGTAACTCGACACCCTTGCCTCATTTAGTATACGCACTTCTATATATATATGCAAATGAGCCCCGCCTCCACTCACTCACAGCAACTCAGAGATCTACTCGTTGACGATCACATGTTGATCTGATTGGTTACAAGGTAGTCTGCCCTGTGTGTGTGTGTGTGTGTTTGTGAGTGTGTTATTGCAGTAGGTTGAGCAAACGCAGCGGGTGAGGGAATAATGTGGTCAGGGGCCCAGAGGGGGGAGAGAGAGAGAGAGAGAGAGAGATAGAGAGAGAGAGAGAGAGAATAATGTGGTCAGGGGCCCAGCTGGTGGGGGTGGGCGGGGGGTGTACCACACAGTAAACAGCTCAGAGTCAGAAAATCACAGGAAAGATCCAACATCATCATCATCTTGATCCCGGACTTCCTCTTCCCAGATAAACTCCTTCTCCTCAGATGTGAGTTCCAGCAGCTTGAAGAGTTTATCCCAGTTTTAATGAGACTCCGTGTCTCGGAGCGCCGGAAGGAGACGCGGGAGGAGGAGTGTGTGAGTGTGTGTGTGTGCGGGAGGAGGGAGTGTGTGTGTGTGTGTGTTCATCACAGCAGAAAGAGAGAGAGTGAGAGATGGCCACGGGAGGAATCACCACTCTCCCGGCTTCTCCCGACGACGGGGCGAGCGGAGGCTTTTCTCCTGGGAACTTCAGGGAGCCCAAACGCCTTTACTGCAAAAACGGCGGATTCTTCCTGCGGATCCTGTCGGACGGGCGAGTGGACGGGGTCCGCGAGAAGAGCGACCCGCACAGTGAGTGCTTTTATTCCCTTCTTTCCATGGAAAAACAGGAGAGAGGAGAGGATCTAGAGCAGACCGATGGGACAAAGACTCTTTATATACGTCACAGATGAAAACCAGACCCGATGATGAAAGGTTTCCAAGATATTTTCAGGAAGACTCTCAGTTCAGAAAGAGTTCACTGACTTTTATGCGTGTAGAATTTGTGTGTGTTCACTTTTGTAAAGCATTTATTCATGTTTTCTTCAGCATTTTAAAGCTGGTGCGTGTGTGAGACCAAAGTATTCACCTTGAAAAGGAAGTGTTTTCCATGTTCCAAGTTTAGTTTAGTCCTGAAAAACATAAGAAATACAAGTCAAGTTGAAACTGAAACAATCGCCCCTTTAGACTCATGGTCAGGGTTAAAAATACTGTTGTTAAAGGGACAGTTAACTTTAAAATGAAAATTTGACCATGATTTACTCACCCTCAAGTCATCCTAGGTGTATATGACATTCTTCTTTCAGACGAATACAATCAGACTTATATTAAAAAATGTCCTGGCTCTTCCAAGCTTTATAATGGCAGTGAATTGCAACCATCAGATTGAAGCACATAAAAGTGCATCTTTCCATCATAAAAGTGCATCTATCCATCATAAAAAAAACTTCACACGGCTCCGGGGGGTTAATAAAAGCCTTCTGAAGCAAAACGATGAGTTTGTGTAAGAAAAATAATAATATTTAACACTCTACAAATTAAATTTCTAGCCTCCGGCCAAACACAGTCTACTTGCATCTAATATGCAACTTGTGATGTCAGAGTAGTGTATAGTGCATCATGGCGTAGCGTAAATATCAGCAGTGCATCGCATTACTTGCATAAGTTGCGCTTAGACTTAAAGGATTAGTTCACTTCAAAATAAAAATTTCCTAATAATTTACTCACCCCAATGCCATCCAAGATATCCATGTCTTTCTTTCCTCAATGGAAGAGAAATTAAGTTTTTTGAGGAAAACATTTCTGGATTTTTCTTCGAATAATGGACTTCAATGGCAACCAGCGTTTTGAAGTCCAAATCAATGCAGTTTCAAAGATCTTTGAAGTGCTTGAAACCACTGTGCACGATCGCAGCTGAGGAGGAGGGGCTTATCTAGCGAAACGATAGGTAATTTAAAAAAAAAAAAAAAAATATATATACTTGTTAACTACAATTGTTCGGATTGAGCTGATCTGCAACACGCCGGGAACTACGTCATCACGTTGAAAGGTCACGCTCGATGTCGACAAATTGACCCACTGTTTACAAAGCGACCAATACAATGTGAACTATCCTCCTTCGCACGGTCGGAGGACCGTCCATTATTCGAAGAAAAATCCAGAAATGTTTTCCTCAAAAAAACTTATTTTCTCTTCCACTGAGGAAAGAAAGACATGGATATCTTGGATGGCATTGGGATGAGTAAATTATTAGGAAATTTTCATTTTGAGGTGAACTAATCCTTTAAGTCGAATCCATATGTTTGTTTGGCCGGAAGCTAGTTATTTTACTTTATAAAGTTTTAAATATGGATATTTTTCTAACACAAACACAACGCTTCACTTCAGAAGGCCTTTATTAACCCCCCGGAGCCATGTGGAGCACTTTATGATGGATAGATGCACTTTATGATGGATAGATGCACTTTATGATGGACAGATGCACTTTATGATGGACAGATGCACTTTTATGATGGACAGATGCACTTTATGATGGATAGATACACTTTATGATGAATAGATGCACTTTATGATGGATAGATGCACTTTATGATGGATAGATGCACTTTATGATGGATAGATGCACTTTATGATGGACAGATGCACTTTTATGATGGACAGATGCACTTTATGATGGATAGATACACTTTATGATGGATAGATGCACTTTATGATGAATAGATGCACTTTATGATGGATAGATGCACTTTATGATGGATAGATGCACTTTATGATGGACAGATGCACTTTTATGATGGACAGATGCACTTTATGATGGATAGATACACTTTATGATGGATAGATGCACTTTATGATGGATAGATGCGTAGATGCACTTTTATGATGGATAGATGCACTTTATGATAGATAGATGCACTTTTATGATGGATAGATGCACTTTATGATGGATAGATGCACTTTTATGATGGATAGATGCACTTTATGATGGATAGATGCACTTTATGATGGATAGATGCACTTTTATGATGGATAGATGCACTTTATGATGGATAGATGCACTTTTATGATGGATAGATGAACTTTTATAATGGATAGATGCACTTTTATGATGGATAGATGCACTTTTATGATGGATAGATGCATAGATGCACTTTTATGATGGATAGATGCACTTTATGATGGATAGATGCACTTTATGATGGATAGATGCATAGATGCACTTTTATGATGGATAGATGAACTTTTATAATGGATAGATGCACTTTTATGATGGATAGATGCACTTTTATGATGGACAGATGCACTTTTATGATGGACAGATGCACTTTTATGATGGACAGATGCACTTTTATGATGGATAGATACACTTTATGATGGATAGATGCACTTTTATGATGGATAGATGCACTTTTATGATGGATAGATGCACTTTATGATGCATAGATGCACTTTTATGATGGACAGATGCACTTTATGATGGAGAGATACACTTTATGATGGATAGATGCACTTTATGATGGATAGATGCACTTTATGATGGATAGATGCACTTTATGACGGATAGATGCACTTTTATGATGGATAGATGCACTTTATAATGGATAGATGCACTTTTATGATGGATAGATGAACTTTTATAATGGATAGATGCACTTTTATGATGGATAGATGCACTTTTATGATGGATAGATGCACTTTATGATGGATAGATGCATAGATGCACTTTTATGATGGATAGATGCACTTTATGATGGATAGATGCACTTTATGATGGATAGATGCACTTTATGATGGATAGATGCATAGATGCACTTTTATGATGGATAGACGAACTTTTATAATAGATAGATGCACTTTTATGATGGATAGATGCACTTTTATGATGGATAGATGCACTTTTATGATGGATAGATGCACTTTTATGATGGACAGATGCACTTTTATGATGGACAGATGCACTTTTATGATGGACAGATGCACTTTTATGATGGATAGATACACTTTATGATGGATATATGCACTTTTATGATGGATAGATGCACTTTTATGATGGATAGATGCACTTTATGATGGATAGATGCACTTTATGAAGGATAGATGCATTTTTATGATGGATATATGCACTTTTATGATGGATAGATGCACTTTATGATGGATAGATGCACTTTATGATGGATAGATGCACTTTTATGATGGATAGATGCATTTTATGATGGATAGATGCACTTTTATAATGGATAGATGCACTTTTATAATGGATAGATGCACTTTTATGATGGATAGATGCACTTTTATGATGGGCAGATGCACTTTTATGATGGATAGATGCACTTTTATGATGGATAGATGTACTTTTATGATGTATACAGTTGTGGTCAGAATTAATGGCACCCCTGGTAAATATGATCAAAAATGTCTGTAAAAAAATAAATCGGCATTGTTTATCCTTTTGATCCTTTTTTGGGGGGAGAATCACATTATGGAATAAATGCTTTTCTCCAAAACACGTTGGCCATAATTATTGGCTCCCTGTTATTAAATACTTTTTGCAACCTCCTTTTGCCAAGATAACAGCTCTGAGTTTTCTTCTATAATGCCTGATGAGTTTGGAGAACAACTGACCTGAGATCAGAGACCATTCCTCCATACAGAATCTCTCCAGATCTGCAGATTCACAAGTTCATGTTGGTGCTTCTTCTCTTCAGTTCACTCCACTCATCAGGTCAGGGACTGGGACGGTCATGGCAGAAGCTTCATTTTGTGCTCTGTAACACATTTCTGTATTGATTTTGATGTTTGTGTTGGATCGTTGTCCTGATGGAAGATCCAACCACGGCCCATTATAAGATTTCTAGCAGAATCCATCAGGTTTTGCTTTTTTATCAGTTGATATTTGATAGAATCCACGATGCCATGTATCTGAACAAGAAGTCCAGGACCTCCAGCAGAAAAATATGCCCACAACATTAAAGATCCAACGGTGTATTAAATTGTACACATGGGGTACTTTTTATCCCTGTGTGCACCAAACCCATCTAGCATGTTTGCTGCCAAAAAGCTATTTTTTTTTAGTTTCGTCTGACCACAGATCCAGTGCTGTTTGAAGATCCTGTCGTGTCTGACAACTGAATATGCTGGAGTTTGTGTTTGGAGGAGCGAGGAGGATTTTTCTTGAAACCCTCCCAAACAACATGTGGTGATGTAGGGGTTGTTTGATATATTTTTTGTTGGTGGGCTTCGGACCCCGAGACTCAAGTAATCTCTGCAATTCTCCATCTGTGATCCTTGAACTTTCCTCTTTACCGTGCATTAAGACAATATAGACACACGTCCTCTTCCTGGCAGATTTAGTTGATTGGAACTTCTTAATTATTGCCCTGATGGTCAAAATGGGGATTTTCAATTCTTTAGCTATTTTCTTACAGCCACGTTCTATTTTGTGATGCTCAACAATCTTTTAATGCACATCAGAACTATATTCTTCTGTTTTACTCATCGTGATGAATGATTAAGGGGATTTGGCCTTTGTGTTTCCTCATATTTAAACTCCTGTGAAACAAGAAGTCATGGCTGGACAATGTCATGTTCCTAGTCACCCTGGTGTGCTAAAAAATTTAAATATTAATGGGAATATACTTCAGAGATATTTTACTCGTACAAAATTCTAGGGGTGCCAATAACTGTGGCTAAACGTGTTTTGGAGAAAAACATTTATTTCATAATGTGATTTCCCCCCCACTTTGAACTCTTTTACTTCAATGAAAGGTTCGATTTTTGCAAATGTTTTGAATGAAAGATCAAAAGGATAAACGATGCAGATTTATTTTTACAGCCATTTTTGATCATATTTACCAGGGGTGCCATTAATTCTGACCACAACTGTAGATGCACTTTTATGATGACACTTCACAAACATCGCCCACCCCAAAGTTAATTTACTCTGACCTGAACCTCTGTGTGTGTGTGGTAGAGAGAGTGTGTGTTTACAAATGAGGACATTCCTCAGTGTATTCAAATGGAGGTTGTGTCAGATTTAACTCTGGGGTCATAAAATATGATTCAGTAGGTAAACACACACACACACACACACACACACACACACACACACACACACACACTGACTCATTAATCAAACACACTTGTAAACGTTCTGGTCTTGTGTCATCTTCTGTTTTTGTCTAAACAAAAGCACAGTCTGGTTTAATAGAGCGATGCCTGTTGTTCCTCTGATCCCAGTAAACATCCCGACGGATCGGCTCATCACAACAAAACAACACTGAATCATCCGAGTCTTACTCTCTTACTCTCCGTTCATCATCTATATGTTCTCTTTAAAGAACCCAGAAGCCAAAACCCTGATCTGAAACCTATAATGAAACATCAAGAGCAAATCATGCAGCCAAATACATAAATAAATCTTCAAAAGAAGAGGGTTATTTACGGCAGAAACACACAAGCTCAGATATCAGGCATAATATGTGTTTCAGCCTCATTCCCATCATATGAACTCATGAAGAATCTGTGGACAAATCATCCTTTCCCGACAAAACCACAACTGTTTCAGCTCTTCTCAGCTGTGAGGAAATGAAGGAGTGTGTGTGTGTGTTGTGTTGAACAGAAGGTGTTTGTGTTTTTCTCAGTTCGACTGCAGCTGCAGGCGACGGCTGTCGGTGAGCTGGTGATCAAGGGCATCTGTGCCAACCGATACCTCGCCATGAACGCCGACGGACGCCTCTTCGGATCGGTGAGACGCTCTAATGTGATCTGAGATCTCATGTTTCCTCCAGTGTTCATAAGCAGAGTTCAGAAACGCTTGTTATTAGCGACACCGGTGGCCGTTAAGTGAACTGCACTCGTGCACAAGAGACTGAACGTGATTCAGTGGTCATTAAAATTACACTGTTATGATTGATTATAAAGTATATTTGAGATTTTAGACTATATACACTGCCGTTCAAAAGTTTTGGATTGGTGCGATTTTTAATGTTTTTAAAGAAGTCTCTTCTGCTCACCAAGGCTGCATTTATTTGATTAAAAATACAAAAAAACCCTAATATTTTTAAATATTATGACAATTTAAAATAACTGTTTTCTATGTAAATATATAGTAAAGTAAAATGTATTCCTGTAATCAAATGTGTCACATGATCCTTCAGAAATCATTCTAATATGATGATTTGATGCCCAAAAAACATTTATGATTATTGTCAATGTTGAAAACAGTTGTGTAATTTTTTTTTCAGGATTCTTTGAGGAAAAGAAAGTTCAAAAGAACAGGATTTATTTGAAGAGACTTGTGCATTTAACGACTCTAATCCTGAACATTGTATAAGCATTCGTTTCATGTGTCACTGAACGGAAGAGAGGTTTTCAGGAGTATATCGTCTCTTCCTTTTGATTTTCCCAAGAAAGTCTCGAGTCCTTTCATAGATAACCTAAGAAGTCGAGGAAGGTCTAGTTTTTTTTACGTTTCGTTAATAACTGTTCACACATTGGCTATAAAAAAGTGATAAATACATCAAAATTCTTATGTAAAGCCCTTTTAATCATAGAAAATAGCTTTTTAAATATCTAAAAAATCAATAAATAGCCAATTATATACAGTATAAATGAATAGAAAAAAGAATTGATGCTGTTAAGGGGTTAATTAACACAAAATGTCATTTACTAACCCAAAATGTAATTTACTCACCTTCATGTCCCTCTAAAGTAAACCCATATAAAAATCCCGGTGATTGTAACTGAAGACAACCCCCCCCTTCCCCCCCCCACCCCCGCCCCCCCAAAAAACACCATAAAAAAGTCACATGATGCTCGTGTTAAAATCCTTATTCGCTGATAACTTTCCCCTCTGCCATTTGAACAATGTGCGGTAAATTCTACCGTTCTGACACTACAGGGTAGATTAGTGTGATTTTATACGCACTCACTCTGAGAGGAGAGGTTGTGTGTGTGTGTGTGTGTGTGTGTGTGTGTGTGTGTGTGTGTGTGTTTTAGGCAGGTATGATTTATGGATGTTTGATTGTGGCACAGTGGTTTTTGAGGGTACTTCTGCAGGGGCTTTAACATGTTTCATTACACTGTAACAAACAACTGCTGACCCCACACACACACACACACACACACACACAGTTCATCTGTGAAGCAACACTGACACTGATGACGAAAGTGTTGCACAACAGTGAGTGAACACTGACTCTGTTCCAGCTCTGCTTCTGCAACAAACGTTTCAACAGTTTCGTCTGATGCATCAAACCCTCTCACTGATCAACAACCTTCATGTAGAAACACTGATCGAGTGAATATTACACATCAGACTACACTGAACATGTGAACATCACAGAGGTCACATTCCTGTCAGGAGACGTTATCCAGACCTCAGGCTGTGTTTCACTGCTCAGGACAATAGAGAATATTCCCGTAATAAACTGCAGTGTGTCACATGTTGATAAATGATGAAGCTAATATATTTCAGCATAGTTTCACTGCTGAAGCTGAAACAAGCTTCCATAGATGGAAAACAGCCGAGGTTTGAGGTCACACGGATCCACACAGAAAGTTTTAGGATCGAATCAAGCTGGAGAACATGATCAACAGGTTTTCTTCATGAAGCTCTTTTCTTTACATGACACATTGACTTACAGTACAGAACAGCTTTTATCATGAACATTGTATAAGCATTCGCTTCACGTGTCACTCGACAGAGTGGGAAAACATCACATCCTTTTGGTTTTCCCGAGTCCTTCACATAAACATCAGTCCTACAGGCTTTCATAGACAACTTAGGAAGTCGGGGAAAGTCTCGTTTTTAAAGTTTTGTTACAAGCTGCACAAAAACTGTAAATAAATATGGACGTGGTGTCTGTGACGTCACCCGTAGTGTTTCTGAAGCCCAAAGTGGGCGGAGCCGGCCGTCGCCATCTTGGCAGCCTCACTCCCGAATAAACGAAAATGTGCAGCGAGTCGGATTAGCTGAGGTGATGCTAACAGACAAACGGCTAGTAGTGACATCAGCGGAATTCCACCTGTCACTCAAGTGGCCACGCCCTTAATTTGGCAGAACTTTAAGGCTTAATATAATTTAAATGGAAGAGTTATAAAAAAATCACCCCCCTCACAGTCGTCATGAAGGGCAAAATTAGTTATATAGACCAAAACCACTTTTTGCACCAGACTGAAAACATGTTTTTTTCTGCTGTAAAGTTGGGTATTTTAACATGGGGGTTTATGGGATTGACTCTCTTTTGGAGCCGGTCTCTAGTGGCCAGTCCATGAACTGCAGTTTAAGTCACTTCAAAAAGCAATTAATGCATGAAAATCCTTACATATAGTGCTTTTAAAGTCCCCCTGTGCTGAACATAAAGTTTTTAATGTTTTTTATACAGTATGTCTATGTGGTGTTTTTAATATGCTTTAAGACAAACCATGTGTAAATTCATAAGTGGACAGCATTGCTGAGTATTTTCTCCTTAAAACTGCAGTGAACCAAAGACAGTCTCAAAAACACGCTTTGAAATCGCTGGTGTTTCTGACGTCACAAACTACCTTGTAACCAATCAGATCAACGTGTGATCGTCAACGAGTGGATCTCTGAGTGAGTGAGTGAGTGAGTGGAGGCGGGGATCATTTACATATTCAAAGAACCGCGGATAATAAATGAGGCAAGGGTGTCGAGTTACATTCAATCTAAACGAAAAAACGTTTAAATATGTCATTTTGGTGATCATTTTAATGGATAAAATTACTACAGGGGGATTTTAAATCTTTTACCAATTGTTATGCTGATAATATATTTTTGTAGTGTGAACTTTTTTAATCCTTAAAAAGATGTCTCAATGTGTCTTAATTTTGTCTCCGTCTCTCTCTCAGAGAAGAACAACAGATGAATGTTATTTCCTGGAGCGCCTGGAGTCGAACAACTACAACACGTACAGATCCCGGAAATACCCGGACTGGTACGTGGCTTTGAAGAGAACGGGCCAGTATAAATCCGGCTCGAAGACCAGCCCGGGCCAGAAGGCCATTCTGTTTCTGCCCATGTCAGCCAAGTGCTGATCAACCCCAAACCAGACTGACGCGCTCCTAACCATCCCGACACAGAGACTGACGAGCGGATCCAGAAGGTTAAAGGTCAGCCGGATCGCTGGAAGCCGCTTCAAAGGGAAGGTTTTTCACCGTCAAGAACCGTCTCTGGAAAACACGCTTCCCTTTAGCATTTACATCTATGAAGCGTTTCCAGACAGATGTTTTGAAGAGCATTACAGGGTTTATTTGTTTGTGGAGATACAGTTCAACCAAAAATTATTCAGACACCAGATATATATTTTTTTACTAGTGTGTGCAGGGCACTACAGTTCATTTATGTAAGAGAGGAGAGCAAAATAAATAAACTGTGACATATTATACACAAAAAATCGTCATACAGTGACTACCAGTAAAATGCAAAAAAATTTGGGAACAAAAATGATTCGGACACTTTGAGCTGATCATGTTTTGCTGAAGTTTTTTTTTTTTTAATTGCTAATGCACCTTTTTACACCACAGACTGAACAATATTAAACATTTCTTGGTAATTGTTTAAACTAAACTGGTATTATGTTATTGTGTAGTTAAATTTAACAGCTGACAGATATTCAACATAATTCATGTGTGAGAGTCTAACAGAAGGACGGATAAAACCAGTGAAATATCAACTGATTTCATAACTCTGAGTTCGTCATATTTTATTACCATTTTCTAAACTATAGCGAATAAACTGTGATAATGTGAGAAATGTTGAAGGAGTCTGAATAAATTATGGTTTAACTGTATCAGCAATATCCTCTTTTGTCAGTTACGCTAATGTGGCTCCAAATCCCACCGATACGATCTCAGATCCAACTTTCATCATTTTTTTGTCTGCATTTTCTTGCAGGAATGTCAGTACGGCCACAAAATGTGAGTTTATTTAATGCTGCTCCGTAGAGGTTTCTCTTTATGCAAAATATATTTCTATACTGTATTATAGAGGGAAAAAAGGGTTTTGCAAAGACAAAGTTTAGCTTAGATGAAGGGAAGTACACAGTGAATGTTTTTCATACAACTTTATTCTTTTTTTCATATATCATCTTGTCCGAGAAAATAAGCTTCTCTTGAGTTGAGTGACACAACAGTCTTGATTGTTGCTGCGAGTAACAGTAAGAGTAACAGTAACGTTTATCTTTTCTTTGAGGTAACTTAAATGAAGCTTAAAAGTACACTCTTCAAAACAATTTTTTCTAAAGCCGGGTTTCACACTGTACGATTTGACCGTCTGAGACTAATTTTGAGAATCCTAATTTTACCTCAGACGAAATTTCCTAATACAACCGTCGAATCAAAAACCAGTAAGAGTGTCGAACCTGATAATGCGATTAGTGAGACAACAACCACCACTTGCTTCACACACATCGTCTTCATAATGTCATTTAATAAAGGGTCTTACAAAATGTTAATTGCTGCAGTCTATTTAAACTTTTTAATGAATCTGAATCGGGTTGAGTGAATGATTCAACGACTCACTCATAAAGACTTGTTTCACTGCTGGATGAATCTCTCAGTGACACACACAGTGTTTATATCCAAGCTATACACTTTCATCCAGTTCTTCTGTGATCATTTGAATGATTGTAAGACATAAATAATGATACTCTGTGGTGGAAAAGACTGTTACATGACAACGGCTCTCTCTAAATCAGAACACAGATCTGACTGTTCGCTGTGATTTTGGCCAATCGATGTCATTTAGGAATAAAAACGATTGATCATGCAGCTCTACTATAGTGTGACTATTATAAATCGTACAGTGTGAACACGGCTTACAGTGTGTATTTTGAAGATAAAGTCTTTATAAGATTCACTCTTTTGTGCAAAATATCACTCTTAGAAACTCAGAACTATATAGAACCGTAAAGGGTCCGTCAGGCACTTCATGTGTAGAACCTTTTCCATCACGGGATCATTTTATGGATTTAGTTTTAATTAAATAATTGTGCTTTAATTCATTTCTAATTTAAATACATTTTTATGACTTAAATATACTTTAAGAAAAATTTAAGTAACCTGTTGAACATGAAAGTATCATGCAATCTTTTAAAGCCCCCTGTAGTAAATCATTTTAATGCTTAAAACTCATCTTTGATCACCAAAATTACATATTTATACGTTTTTTCCTTTGAATTTTTTTTGCTGAGCCTTAAAATAGCTTTCAAATATTTAGTATACGCGGGTCTATGAATATGCAAATGAGCCCCGCCTCCACTCACTCACTCACTCAGAGATCCACTCGTTGACGATCACACGTTGATCTGATTGGTTACAAGGTAGTTTGTGACGTCAGAAACACCAGCGATTTCAAACCGTGTTTTTGAGACTGTCTTTGGTTCACTGCAGTTTTAAGGAGAAAATACTCAGCAATGCTGTCCACTTATGAATTTACACATGGTTTGTCTTAAAGCATATTAAAAACACCACATAGACATATAAACAACATTAAAAACTTGATGATCAGCACAGGGGGACTTTAAAGGGGCTATACTGTATGTAAGGATTTTCATGCATTAATCGCTTTTTGACTGAAGTGACTTAAACTGCAGTTCATCGACTGGCCACTAGAGACCGGCTGCAAAAGAGAGTCAATCCCATAAACCCCCATGTTAAAATGCCCAACTTTACAGCAGAAAAAAACATATTTCCAGTCTGGTGCAACAAGTGGTTTTGGTCTATATAACTAATTTTGCCCTTCAAGAAAACTGTGAGGGGGGGTGAATTTTTTTAATAACTTAATTTATATTATATTAAGCCTTAAAGTTGTGCATAATTAAGGGCGTGGCCACTTGAGTGACAGGTGGATTGCCGCTGATGTCACTACTAGCCGTTTGTCTGTTAGCGTCACGTCACCTCAGCTAATCCGCCTCGCTGCACATTTTCGTTTATTCGGGAGTGACGCTGCCAAATTGGCGACGGCCGGCTCCGCCCACTTTGGGCTTCAGAAACACTACGGGTGACGTCACAGACACCACGTCCATATTTATTTACAGTCTATGGTTTTTGCGAAAAAAATCTGAGTTAAGAACCCTAGAGTTCTATATAGAAGCTTTGTTTCTAAGACTGTAAGGCGTTTTCGGTTGTAATTGGGATGTTTATTGTGAAGAGTGTGTCTCTGGCACCCGCCTGTGATAAAGCTGATAAAACAAGCCGGAGTAAACGGCCGGCAGTTGCTCCATCGTGAGGTCGATGTTGTGGAAGCCGTTTCCCAGTCCGTACAGTAGAAGTTTAGCGACGCGACTGGTGATGGGCGTGGTCTCGCTGGTCTTGGCGAGTTCGGTCAGATCCAGCCATTCGCAGCGCACACACTCTTGCGTGCAGAAGTGGATGTCATAGGAAAGCGGGCTGAGTCTGCAGATCAGGTACATGTCGGACATCCCGAACGCTCCCGGGTGATTGTGTTGCTGCCGAATACTCAGGAGAGATCGGAATTCTGATCGGATCCCGGTTTCTTCCAAAACCTCTCGAACGGCCGTCTCACCTGGAATAAAGCGTCCCGTCAGAACTCAGAAAATACACTGCGAAAAAATGTGTATTTCTGTCTTTTTTCCAGCACAAATATATCGAAACGTTCTTAAATTAAGATACATTTACTGGAGACGCAAAATCAAGTCTCGTTTTATTAAAAATGTATCAAAATTAAGCAACTTTTTGCTTTAAATATCTGCATATGGAGTCAGAAAAATCATTTTTCCCTGTGCAGATGCAGATTCCATATGCAGATATTTCTTCCTGTTTTAAGCACAAACTCGCTTTATTTTGAGGATTTTTTTCATTAAACACGACATAATATCTTCAGTCATTTTGCTTCTCCAGTAAATGCATCTTGATTTCAGAATGTTTCGATATGGAAAACAAGACAAAAATACTAAGAATTTGTTTTGCAGTGTAAAGATTGTAGGTTGAAAGCAGTTACTAGTTTTATTACACTGAAAACTGAATAAAATTTGGTGTAGAAAACATTTTCACTCAAAAAATGTAATAATTACAAAGAATCTGCAAGCAACACGTCTAATTTTGAAGTATAAAGACTAAATAGTATTTTTTTGTAAAATATACTCCAATAATATTGTTTATTCACAACTTTACAGTGTAGATGTACAAGTAATAAAACTAGCATCTGAGCTGCTGATAAATACTGTTTTAGAAACTTTCTTGGAATAAATTCACATTACACTTTGAATATTACAGTTATTAACACTAATAACTCTGTTCACTGTATCTTATATCATGAGATTTAGAGAAACATACAGAAAGTTCTGAATGAAATTATTTGTCCTGTTCAGCATGTGAACACAATGTAACTTTGTTTATACAAAACATTTATTTTTCAGAGATAGCATTGTGATTTATGTAATCGATAAATAATCTAGCTGTTTATATACAAATCATTTGTGTAGTAAAGAAGGGTATTTGTGTAACTGAATGTCTTGAAGATGATCTGATAAATGCACTTTTGGAGCAGGTGAAGATTCTTTTACTGAACCGCTGTGTGTCACTTTTCATGTGTGTGATTATGATTGGAATAGCTGAAATTATGATTTTGTTTCAATTCGATCTGAATCTTACCGATGTTTTCTCCAAGATCTGATAAACCACCCGGAAACTTCCAAGCATTCGTAGTCTGGAAAGGACAGAAAAGTTATGTTTAACACATGCATGTTGTTTTAGTTAGAATTATATTTTTATGGAAATTAGTCGTTTTATATTTCTCACTGTAAAAAGATGTTCTTCCTGTGTATTAGTCTTGTTTTCCAGTACAAATATCTAAATATTCTTTACCCTCCTAATGCCTTAAAAACTCCATACAGTTAAAACAATAACAACTTAATATTTTTAAACTAAAACCATATTGTATCTAATCAATAATGAGTAAATGCATAAACGTTTTCAATATTACCATGTTTTTTTTTACCGTGCTATTACTTTATTCCTACCCCCCTTTTATTAATTAAAATTTTTGAAATTCAAACTTTTTTAAGAACTACAGCAAAAACCAGTGTGATGCAAGAAAATATGATAAATCTTATTTGAATATATCATTAGCTGAAATTTATAAGAACATATAATATGAGAATTTCCAGTATGAACTCCATTGAGTTTTGACTCATTTGAAACTTGTAATTCATGACTGCCCAAAACAGTCTAAATTTACAAAACATACATATTATTAAAAAAAAAATTAAAAACCTGCATAATTTCATGTGTAAAGCCACAGTTCACTTTCGGGTCAAAACGAACCTGAACGCAAAAAGGTGAAACAATTTAGTTTAAATGGTTATATTATATCTCATACATTTTTGTTTTAAAAATTCAGAAAAAAATAAATGATGTGTATTTTGCCTTCTTAAGTCTTAAGTCTAAAATTACATCTTCTTACTTAAAACTATGGATTTTTAAATAAAAATTTATTTAAACGGGACGGACCCGAATGCAAAGTAGCAAAATTACATTAGATATTAAGTTTTGTGTTCTGAAAAATTTACAAAAATTAAGTGAGTTTGTGCTGAAAACAAGAACAAATATATGCCAATAGAGTTAGAAAAATAATCTTATTTTCTCTTTTGAATTAAGATTAACTCCAGATAAATGTTCTTGTTTTAAGATCAAACTCACTTCATTTTGATATTTTATTCAGAAAATAAGACTTATACTTAAGATATTTGTACTGGAAAAAAAAAAGACAAAAATACTAAGGGAGAAAATATTGCTATTTTTATCATTTTCATTCCTCGTTCACAGATTATCTAAATATTATTTATATCTATCAATACAATATCAAATATTTTCATAAAAAATTTGTCTTATAAGTTTTAGATTTGAGATTGTGGACTACTGAGGTCCATTACATATAGAGTTTTAAAATCATCTAGAAAATGCTGCTAGTTATAAATAAATCTTTCTTACTTGAGTAGTTTTGAGTTCATGTACAAATGTAACGCAGCCGAAAACAGCCGAGTTGTGTGTGATGTAATACAACAGCTGTTAAAGGTTTGTGACATGAGAATATTTCTGTACTTTCAATAAAATTCATATTTTTGTGGGCAATTACATATTTGTGGAATTACTTTTAGCTATATTGTGAATGCAAGACAATGAAAATATGTTATGCATTTAAAATATTTAGTGTTTCCTGAACAGTTTATAGCAGAAGAACATAGATAAAAAAATAGCAGTAAAAGAACTAAAAATAAAAAGGAAGTGTTGAAGTGATTGATAACCATAATATAAAAGATACAAAAAGTATATAAAACAAAACAGTGTTGGGTATAATGCACTACTTAGTAATTAATTACTGTAATTTATTTACTTTTCCCTTGAAAAAGTAATGGATCAGTCTTGGATGTAATTTCATAAAATACTATATAGAACAATAGTGGATTATACATCAAAATTTGACGTATAATGTTAAAATGTATGTTTCTTGTAAACCCTAGTGATCTTCCTCACTGCCTACATAGACAGCATCCTAAAACCCTAGTGATCTTCCTCACTGCCTACATAGACAGCATCCTAAAACCCTAGTGATCTTCCTCACTGCCTACATAGACAGCATCCTAAAACCTTAGAGATCTTCCTCACTGCCTACATAGACAGCATGCTAAAACCCTAGTGATCTTCCTCACTGCCTACATAGACAGCAACCTAAAACCCTAGAGATCTTCCTCACTGCCTACATAGACAGCATGCTAAAACCCTAGTGATCTTCCTCACTGCCTACATAGACAGCATCCTAAAACCCTAGAGATCTTCCTCACTGCCTACATAGACAGCATGCTAAAACCCTAGTGATCTTCCTCACTGCCTACATAGACAGCATCCTAAAACCCTAGAGATCTTCCTCACTGCCTACATAGACAGCATCCTAAAACCCTAGTGATCTTCCTCACTGCCTACATAGACAGCATCCTAAAACCCTAGTGATCTTCCTCACTGCCTACATAGACAGCATCCTAAAACCCTAGAGATCTTCCTCACTGCCTACATAGACAGCATGCTAAAACCCTAGTGATCTTCTTCACTGCCTATATAGACAGCAACCTAAAACCCTAGTGATCTTCCTCACTGCCTACATAGACAGCATCCTAAAACCCTAGAGATCTTCCTCACTGCCTACATACACAGCATCCTAAAACCCTAGTGATCTTCCTCACTGCCTACATAGACAGCATCCTAAAACCCTAGAGATCTTCCTCACTGCCTACATAGACAGCATCCTAAAACCCTAGTGATCTTCCTCACTGCCTACATAGACAGCATCCTAAAACCCTAGAGATCTTCCTCACTGCCTACATAGACAGCATGCTAAAACCCTAGTGATCTTCCTCACTGCCTACATAGACAGCATCCTAAAACCCTAGAGATCTTCCTCACTGCCTACATAGACAGCATGCTAAAACCCTAGTGATCTTCCTCACTGCCTACATAGACAGCATTCTAAAACCTAAGTGATCTTCCTCACTGCCTACATAGACAGCATCCTAAAACCCTAGAGATCTTCCTCACTGCCTACATAGACAGCATGCTAAAACCCTAGTGATCTTCCTCACTGCCTACATAGACAGCATCCTAAAACCCTAGTGATCTTCCTCACTGCCTACATAGACAGCATGCTAAAACCCTAGTGATCTTCCTCACTGCCTACATAGACAGCATCCTAAAACCCTAGTGATCTTCCTCACTGCCTACATAGACAGCATCCTAAAACCCTAGAGATCTTCCTCACTGCCTACATAGACAGCAACCTAAAACCCTAGTGATCTTCCTCACTGCCTACATAGACAGCATGCTAAAACCCTAGTGATCTTCCTCACTGCCTACATAGACAGCATCCTAAAACCCTAGTGATCTTCCTCACTGCCTACATAGACAGCATCCTAAAACCCTAGAGATCTTCCTCACTGCCTACATAGACAGCAACCTAAAACCCTAGTGATCTTCCTCACTGCCTACATAGACAGCAACCTAAAACCCTAGTGATCTTCCTCACTGCCTACATAGACAGCAACCTAAAACCCTAGTGATCTTCCTCACTGCCTACATAGACAGCAACCTAAAACCCTAGTGATCTTCCTCACTGCCTACATAGACAGCAACCTAAAACCCTAGAGATCTTCCTCACTGCCTACATAGACAGCATGCTAAAACCCTAGTGATCTTCCTCACTGCCTACATAGACAGCATGCTAAAACCCTAGTGATCTTCCTCACTGCCTACATAGACAGCATCCTAAAACCCTAGTGATCTTCCTCACTGCCTACATAGACAGCATGCTAAAACCCTAGAGATCTTCCTCACTGCCTACATAGACAGCATGCTAAAACCCTAGAGATCTTCCTCACTGCCTACCTAGACAGCATGCTAAAACCCTAGTGATCTTCCTCACTGCCTACATAGACAGCATCCTAAAACCCTAGTGATCTTCCTCACTGCCTACATAGACAGCATCCTAAAACCCTAGTGATCTTCCTCACTGCCTACATAGACAGCATGCTAAAACCCTAGAGATCTTCCTCACTGCCTACATAGACAGCATGCTAAAACCCTAGTGATCTTCCTCACTGCCTACATAGACAGCATCCTAAAACCCTAGTGATCTTCCTCACTGCCTACATAGACAGCATCCTAAAACCCTAGAGATCTTCCTCACTGCCTACATAGACAGCATCCTAAAACCCAAGTGATCTTCCTCACTGCCTACATAGACAGCATCCTAAAACCCAAGTGATCTTCCTCACTGCCTACATAGACAGCAACCTAAAACCCCAGTGATCTTCCTCACTGCCTACATAGACAGCATCCTAAAACCCTAGAGATCTTCCTCACTGCCTACATAGACAGCAACCTAAAACCCTAGTGATCTTCCTCACTGCCTACATAGACAGCATGCTAAAACCCTAGAGATCTTCCTCACTGCCTACATAGACAGCATGCTAAAACCCTAGTGATCTTCCTCACTGCCTACATAGACAGCATCCTAAAACCCTAGAGATCTTCCTCACTGCCTACATAGACAGCATGCTAAAACCCTAGTGATCTTCCTCACTGCCTACATAGACAGCATCCTAAAACCCTAGAGATCTTCCTCACTGCCTACATAGACAGCATGCTAAAACCCTAGTGATCTTCCTCACTGCCTACATAGACAGCATCCTAAAACCCTAGTGATCTTCCTCACTGCCTACATAGACAGCAACCTAAAACCCTAGTGATCTTCTTCACTGCCTACATAGACAGCAACCTAAAACCCTAGAGATCTTCCTCACTGCCTACATAGACAGCATCCTAAAACCCTAGTGATCTTCTTCACTGCCTACATAGACATCATCCTAAAACCCTAGTGATCTTCTTCACTGCCTACATAGACAGCAACCTAAAACCCTAGTGATCTTCCTCACTGTCTACATAGACAGCAATCTAAAACCCTAGTGATCTTCCTCACTGCCTACATAGACAGCATCCTAAAACCCTAGTGATCTTCCTACTGCCTACATAGACAGCATGTTAAAACCCTAGAGATCTTCCTCACTGCCTACATAGACAGCAACCTAAAACCCTAGTGATCTTCCTCACTGTCTACTAAATCTCTAATGTCCCCAGAGTGTGTGTGTGAAGTTTTAGCACAAAATACCCCACAGATATTTTTATATAGCATGTTAAAGTTGTCACTTTTTGAGGGTTAGCAAAAACGCACCGTTTTGTGCCTGGCCCTTTAAATGCAAATGAGCTGCTGCAGAGGGCGGGGCTTCAAGAGCTGGTGCGTGTTAGCAGCTGCGATTCAGTGTTGCCAACTTAGCAATTTTGTTGCTAGATTTAGCAACTTTTTAGACTACCCTAGCAACTTTTTTTTCAAAAAGCACCTAGCAACAAATTTAGCAATTTCAAAAATTTATTTGGCAACTTTTGGAATGTTACTCTAATCCAAACAATACGCGTACAAGCTAGCTAAATAGACGGTTCATTCCTAATTGCTTAAGATCGCTGTAGAAATCGCTGTGAAAACCGGAAGACAAAATACAACGAGCGCAGGGGCGGGGCTACATAAGGTCCAGAGGCTGCGGGCAGCAGTATAGCACGCATTTCATATTTTTGGTAAAATAATTTAAACACATTTCATGTGTATTTTCACTGGTTAAGAAAATAGCCTACATAAAATGTAATTGTTCAAAAGTGTTAAACTGTTCAATATCAATGCTGTATTTAAAAATAAAAAAATCTGATCATGAAAAAGTGTTGTTTGTATTACATTTACAAATATATATATATATATATATATATATATATATATTACAAACAAATCTAACTTAGCATTTCAAATAATATCTATGCATTACATAATGGCGTAGTTTAGCGTTGCGATTACATAATTACGTCATAGCGCAATGACATCACAACGTCATTTAGCAACTTTTAGCAACAAATCGATCTGCCTTTAGCAACTTCCCCTGAAAATTAGTTGGCAACAGTGCTGCGATTACCGATTACCTCACGCAGACACACTAAAATGACAGAAACTGTTCTGTTAAAACAGAGTCAGACAAAGATGGAGAGACTCAAGAAGAAGTGACAACATGTAGAGCAACAGGACGAATGGTTAATTGAATGGTTAGTTGATGAATTTATGTTGATGTGGAGTTAACTATCTTCAATTAGCATATTCTGTCATGATAATCTATAAATCGCTCGTATAGGAACTGTTGTGAGATGCACACAGAGTGACTTTTTATTGCATGTGAAAAGAAGGATGCTAAAGTTTGAGCTGACTCACAAATACACTCTTATACAACAACTTTTCCTCTTCTCGACATGGACTGCGTGTCCCGGGGGCGGGGCTTATGTACATTTTAGGGTTTGTGATGTCACTAACCCGGGAGGAATGTCGTATAGTCGTCAGGGCCGTATTAAGACAGTGTGGTGCCCCTGGGCACTATACCTCAAAAATATTAGGGATGTCCCGATACCATTTTTTCTGAACCGACCCAATCCGATACCAAAAAATCCGAGTATCGACCGATACCGATCAGATACCAGCGCAGTTTAAAAAAAAAAAACAAGTAGAATTTCTATAACTCATGTGTGTTGAACTCATAATCACTCTTTTGTGTTAAACACAATCTACTTAATACAGACAACTTCATTATAAAGAAAAACAACAAATCAAAAAGAAATATGATCATAACCTATGACAAAAATTCTATTATAAACTAGATTAGTGGGTAACTCAGCAGTAAAATTTTGTCTAGAAAAATCACAAGTGCACAATAATTGTATAAAATCTGAACATTTAGTGAAAAAAAACATTATTTAGTGGGGAACAAATAAGAGACAATAAGTGTAGCACTAAATCTGGTAAAACGTTTTCATGTATGAAGTTTAGCATTGATTGATTCATTGATTTTGCGCAAGCAACGGTGTCAACTACATCCCCAAAGTCCCTTTCTTTATTACCGTCTCCACAGTTAGCTCCGGCTTCGTCAGACTCAGCGCTGCTAGTGATCGCAATTCCCGTGATGTTCTCACAAAAAAACTTTCGATCCCTGGTACATTTTGAATTGTAGCTAAACGTCTAGCGTCCTTGTCTTTCTTTAACTTTCTTTTTGCAAAACCACTCAATTGACGTCTGTCCATTTTGGATTTAGATTCATTGTCTATAGCCGTTAAAAAAAATGACACATTTGCGCGTACTTGTTGTGGACCAACTCAACTCTGACAGATTGGGGAGGGGGGAGTGATAGCGGTCATGTAATCTTTATTTATTTATAATTTATTATTATTATTGTTAAATTAGTGTTCATAAACGAGTTATGTACGGTCTTTCAAGAATTTCAAGTTAATAATATAACAATTTACGAAAAATATTTTTAAAGCTTGTGTCATGTGGTGCCCCCCTAGTGGTTGTGAATGGTTGGTGCCCCTGGGCGCTGGCCCAAGTGCCCTTACGGATAATCCGGCTCTGGTTGTAGTCCTTTTCTTTAAAAGCAAATATCTCCCTTTGCTTTGAACTTTGAGCGTTGTAACTTTACAGATGTTGTTTATGCTCAAACAGCAACATTACACACTAGCTAAAGTTAGAAAAGTGAAATCGTGTTTTACCACCCCTTTAACAGTTGCTCTGCCCAGATGTACTGTAATCTCCCTGGGTAAATAAGTGCAGTCCGACCTCTAAACCCCCGGAGGTATTTTAAGGAAATTCTACCAGTAAATGACGCAAGATAAAAGACGCTGGCGGAAGGATAAAACGATCCTCTCAGTTTCCAGAACCGGCTGTTTATTTTCCTGGGAAACGGTGTAGAGTAGAGGGATGAAGCGAGACGCCGAACGAGGTCAGACTCAGAGTTCAGGATCAATCGCAAACTTGGTTTTAAACTCTAGAATTAGAGTTGATACTGAAGTGAGATATTCTGAAAAATAAACTTCTATCATCATTTAGAAAACAGAACTGGGATTTTTTTTCTTCTAAAGACTTCTGAATCAGCAGTTGAAATCGTTTACGAAAATTCTGATATTAGAATAGAAATACTACAAGTTGTATATATATATATATATATATATATATATTAGAATCTGGTTTAAAAAGTGATAAAGTGACTCAAGCATTTATGAAATGTGGATTAACATCATATTTAATGCATGCGTTTCTCAGGTTAGAGTTGTGATGTGGACTATTCTTTTATATTTAGAATGATTTTTAGAATTAAATGTTTATGATTACATAGGTTATAGTTATCTTCACTGGTGTGAACGAGACTTAATTGTAAAAAAACGTGTTGCGCGATTCTTTTTGCTGGCATCGTTTACTAACGAATAGTGGTGGGGGAAAAAATCGATTCTGTTCGGTATCGCAATATTTTGCGCACGCAATTATATCGATACAGTAGCGCAAAGTATTGCGATATTTAATTATAAAATTATCTGTTTTACTTTCCGGTTTTCTCAGAGTTTAATCTGATCATTTACATTTGCGTATTACATCCACAAGGTGGCGCTTGTTGCGGTGCTTTGTTGTCTACATTCAACAGCAAATTCAAATGAAAATGGCTTCACTATTGGTTGTACACGACGCTCCGTCTTCTTTCAAATCGAAAGTGTGGTTAAATTTCGGTTTTATGATTATTCTCAGGTTTATGTTACTCTATGTCTGCTTTATGTTACTCTATTGTATTTAAATAATTTTAAGTTATGTGCTGGGAGCTCAGTGAGCTTTGTTTGTTTCATAATTCATATTAAATATTACCTGCTCGGTCCTGTCTGTCAGCGCGTTGTCAGTGTCCTCTATTTTTCACTGCTTGAGTACATGGGTTGAAATCCCCCCCTAAACCCTCATTCACTAAGTTAGGCCTATTCCCTAAGTTAGTCCACTAATACTGTTCACTTGAAGGAGTGAATGAAAACAAGTGAGCGAATTCGGACAGGCGTTGAGCGTAACGTTACATAAGCTGTAGCCTACATTCGTTAATGCAGTGCAATGTGGGCCAGAGACGAGATCTGACACGCGTCCCATTTTCTCACAAATCTCTATGTTCATTTAAGACTTTATTTAAATAATTTAAGATTGCTCTTATGAGGACACTCAACAAAACGGACATTTTGGCATAATGTGTGTGTGTTATGGTTTGTTCAAGCCCGGAAGAGAACTCGATACTGACGCGCGTCTTTTCTGTGGGTCGTGTGTGTGTGTGTGTGTGTGTAATACAGGCAGGATTTAACGGATACTGCGTAATTGCGTTAAACATGTTTAACGCTGTAAACTTTTTTTTGTTTTTGTTGCGGTGCCGCGGTGGGCAAGTGATGAAACCAGTGTTGCGACTGAACACCGTGTAACACCGGTAACACCGACTATTGTAGCAAGCCTAGAGCTCACCATTCATGTGAGAGGTCTCCTATTCAGAGAATAATTATGTCCTGTCCTGTAATAAGGTCCCGTGTCCTGAATGTTCAAGAACAAGTTTTTGCTCTACCCTCCTAAGTTTTTGCACTAGCACTTTTGCACTGTGTAGAAGATAATGTTTACAGAATTAAATGTGACATTTAAAGTGAGTTGAGCGGTCTTATTTTCCTAATTTTTTGTAATGCCTTTGAATAATATGGGGGACATGAATCGCAATATCGCAGAATTGAATCGCAATACTTGCTGTATCGCAATATATTGAGAATCGCAATAATATTGAATCGTGGCCCAAATATCGCAATACTATCAAATCGTCACATTTTTGACAATTCCCACCCCTACTAACGAATGGGTAATTTTGCTTCTAAAATTCGCAGTTGAACTCGTTTTGGAATAGAAATACATGTTGAACTAAATGTTATTTTGAAACAACACCAATGTCTATGGTAACATTCTAAACTGTACACTGAGTTTAAGAAATATGATTTACATTTCTGAATGTTCTCAGAACATCCGGTTTTTGACACTCACACACACAGACACACACAGACACACACACACACACACACACACACACACACACACACACACACACACACACACACACACACACACACACACACACACACACACACACACACACACACGCACGAGCGTATTGATCATGAGGAAATGTCAGGGGTCGAGGCTCTCCGGTATAATGTGCTTCAGTGTGGCTTTGACTGTGTGTGTGTGTGTGTGTATGAATCAGACGTGTGAGAGACGGTGATACTGAACCTTATTCTTGTCCTGAACAACAAGCACTTTCCCGTTGGATTCGTCCACAACAGCTCCTATAAACAGAACACAAGAGATTCATGATTACACACACATGAGTGAGTGTATGTGTGTGTGTGTGAGTGAGTGTCGGTGAGTGAATAAGTGAGTGTGTGTATGTGTGTGTGTGTGAGTGAGTGTCGGTGAGTGAATAAGTGAGTGAGTGAATGAGTGAGTGAGTGTGTGCGTGAGTGAGTGTGTGTGTGACTGTGTGTGTAAGTGAGTGTGTGTGTGTGTGTGTGTGTGCGTGTGAGTGTGTGTGTGTGTGTGTGAGTGAGTGTGTGTGAGTGTGAGTGAGTGAGTGAATAAGTGAGTGAGTGTGTGTGTGTGTGACTGTGTGTGTGAGTGAGAGTGTGTGTGTGTGTGAGTATGAGTGAATGAGTGAGTGTGTGTGACTTTGTGTGTAAGTATGAGTGAATAAGTGAGTGAGTGTGTGTGTGTGAGTATGAGTGAATGAGTGAGTGTGCGTGAGTGAGTGTGTGTGTGACTGTGTGTGTAAGTGAGTATGTGCGTGTGTGCGCGTGAGTGTGTGTGTGTATGAGTGAGTGAGTGTGTGTGTGCGTGTGAGTGAGTGAGTGAATAAGTGAGTGAGTGTGTGACTGTGTGTGAGAGTGTGTGTGTGTGTGAGTATGAGTGAATGAGTGAGTGTGTGTGCGTGAGTGAGTGTGTGACTGTGTGTGTAAGTGAGAGTGTGTGTGAGTATGAGTGAGTGAGTGTGTGTGTGCGCGTGAGTGTGAGTGAGTGAGTGTGTGTGTGTGCGTGTGAGTGAGTGAGTGAGCGAATAAGTGAGTGAGTGTGTGTGTGACTGTGTGTGTGAGTGAGAGTGTGTGTGAGTATGAGTGAGTGTGTGTGTGTTGGTGTGTTAAATGTGTGTTAGTGTTATAAAGATCTCATTGATCTTCATTACAAGCATCAGAATTTCATCACTTTTTGTTCATATAAATATCAGAATTGCAGTAAATTGAGCCACTGAATAAAATGGAGATTTCACTATATCAGAGCCATTAAAGCCTGATGCATCAAATATGATACAAAACAAAAACACACGCAACTTTTTATAAAGATAATAAAAAAAACATTGTCATACTATTACTTCATACCTCAGGCTTTACAGGGTTACTGTTTTCTTCACTGATACTGTAATATTTTACTAACAACTGTATTTATATTTCTGCTGATAATGAGCAGTGAAATATGTAAGTTCATCATCGCTACGGTCTAAATAAAAAACACAAGAGAGGCTGTTTGTTTGTATGTGCTCGAATTATTCACTGCTAGAATATTCCAAACTGGGATTTCACCTTCATGGCATTCGGCTTTAATCAAACACACACACACACACACACACACACACTGAATGCCAGATGTTCCGGGCATCTTTCCGGGCATGTTCAAACATGCCTGTGTCCAGCAGTTTGAGAGAGAGAGATAGAGAGAGAGAGATAGAGAGAGAGAGAGAGAGAGAGAGAGAGAGAACAGCGTCACCTGCTGGACCCCAAAGAGAGTTGCTGGTTTAGAAGTGCTCACTGTCACTGCAGAGCCGATGTGTGTGTGTGTGTGTGTGAGTGTGTGTGTGTGTGTGTGTGCGCGAGAGGCAATGACGTGCAGCTCCAGCTCTGTGGATGTTATATATAGAGTTATATATACTGCAACTCTCAGGCATTCAGCGCGAGACTCAGACACAGAGCCGGTTACTTTTGATATTAAAAATTCTCAGGTCTCAGATTCTGTAAATTTGATTTCAAAATTCAAACGATAAATAGCGTTTCGGCGCTTGTAAATGTGACAGATCGCTGTAGCGCCTCAGTTCAAGCGGCACTGAACCGATCATAGTAAATAAACATGTATGAAAAATGCGTGTGTGTTGAAAGAGACAGTACAACTTACCGAAATGTATCTGTCATACAAAATATCGATTAATCAGTGTTTTTCAACCGCGGTATTTTTTCTCTCTCTAAATAAAACACCAACGTTACATTTACCTCAGGAAAGCCATTTCATGACCATATATAGGACGTTAGTTGGCTAGAAAAATTAGCTATAGATTATTTTGCTGAATATGTGCATTATATTACATATTTATTGTATTTTTATTTAATTAATTAAAATATTATTACGTTGTTACTATAATAAAAGACGCATTATATTTAATTGAGTTGTTATTTTTAACCTTTCCCACTAAACACTGGACGTCGGATAGATGTGCAGATCATGTCTATATTGGGTCCGTCGGTCCATTACCAATTAACCATGACCCAACTCAGACGTCATGTTGACGTTCAACATTTGACCTTTGAACTGGGCCATTTTTTTGGACCTCATTTGGATGTCTATTACAGGTGTGGAAAATTTACATGATTAATATGCAATATTTTTTTTATTTACAAATATCAACATTTGTAATCTGTATCCATATGAATACAGATTATTTATAATTATTTAAGATAATTTTCCGAAAACTCCATTTGATCGTCTCAGCAGCAGGTGATAACTGGAGACGCATACTAAGGTGTAATGCTGTAGCTCATACAGTAGAGCGTTGGCGCTTGCAACGCCAAGATCATGGGTTCGATTCCCAGGGAAAGCAAGAACTGATAGGAATGTAAATGTGTAATGCAATGTAAGTCACTGTGGATAAAAGCGTCTGCCAAATGCGTAAATGTAAATACATGGTACAGAAAACATGTCCTCCACCCTTTTGAAGCATGGGACTACAGTTATAGAAGTTGTATAGAAACGACGTCTAAAATTAGTCTAAATTTGATGTTGAAAAGACATCCACAAACGACCACATTTGGTCCCACGGACGTCAACATTAGACGTTGAATAAAGACGTCACCTGGCGTTACAAAACAACCCCTTCAGTGGACCGAAATTGGACGTCCAAAAATGACATAGAAAAGACGTCACTCTGACGTCACATTGCGCAGTGGGTTAATAATAACACCAGCTGACAGTGCTCTCTGTATAGCATTAGGTGAGAGTTTTTTCTTGAGAAACATGATTATATGTTAATATGTTATATGTTATAAACCTAATATGTGTCCAAATGAATCGATATTGAATCAGGATCAGAATCAATTCACAAGAATTGAAATAAAATGAATGTAAACTCCTGCCTCTGAACGCACTCACCTGCGACTCCGACTTGATGTGTGGCGAAGGCGGGGAGCCGGCTCTCTCCGGGCCCGACCCACAGGCTGAGGACGGCCCGGTCCCCGCGAGCGTGATGGAAGAGGAACCCGTGACGAGCGGCTCCAGAACACACTCTACTGAGAGCCAGGGGGACGTGAAGCCACACGGCCACCCGCCGCTCCGAACGCCACTGACGCAGAGACACTGACACACACACACATTTATACGCATATACAGTGGTAGTCAAAATTATTAGAACGGTAAGATTTTTTTTATGTTTTAAAAAAAGTCTCTTCTGCTCACCAAGGCTTCATTAATTTGATCCAAAATACAGCAAAAACAATATTGTGAAATAACTTTACAATTTAAAATAACTGTTTTCTATTTGAATACATTTTAAGTCAAAGCTGAATTTTCAGCATCATTACTCCAGTCTTCAGTGTCACATGATCCTTCAGAAATCACTATAATATGATGATTTGATGCTCAAGAAACATTTATGATTATTATCAATGTTGAATGCAGTTGTGTACAATTTCTTTTCAGGATTCTTTGATGAATACAAAGTTCAAAAGAACAGCATTTATCTGAAATAGAAAGATTTTGCAACATAATAAATGTCTATACTGTCACTTTTGAACAGATTGATGCTGAATGAAATTGTTAATTTCTTTCCAAAAAAAAAAAAAAAAACTCTTACTGACCCCAATATTTTGAACGGTAGTGATAAAGTAACAAGGTAACATTGTTAACAATGTTAAATATATTTTAGTTAATCTACATTAATTACTATATAATTTGTATGTCAAATAAATAATAATAATAAAAAAAATACAACAAAGCCAGGATCCATGCCATGTATGCATAACACTATATTCATACATGACTTGATTTTTATTGGTTAATGCTAATATTTTGCTGATTATGTATGTACCGCTCAGCAGATCCGCGAACTCGTCCTCGCTGATGTCCGGCGGAAAATCTCGGACTGTCACGCCGCCGAACCGGTCCACAGTCCCGGACAGCAGAGGCCGGCAGACCCGCTCCTGACAGCCCGAGCCGAACCGAACCGAACCAGCAGAAACACTCCTGAACACTGAGGAGAACCTGCAGAGCACAGCAGAACCCCTGCAGAACCCGCCTGACATAATCCAGAACACCATGACACCAAAACAACCTTTAGGAACCAATGCCGTAATCACTCTACTACTCGCGCATTTGACAATAATAGTATATTTGCGCTGCTTTAAAGGGACAGTTCAGATTAAAAAAATGAACTAAACCTGTATGATTTTCTTTCTTCTGCTGAATACAAAATAATATGTTTTAGATAAGCAAACACACAAGGTTTTTGTGTCGATAACGGTTATGTTGTGTAATGGCGTGATTTTAACGGCCTTTATATTTTTGGTTTTACGGTAGTTAACGGGGAGGAGCTGAACTTTGACATCAGGAAGTTTATGCTCACATGTGGACGGTGTTTGTGTGTGTGTGTGTGTGTTTAACACACATATCTAATAACTGATCAAGCATGTCATCAAGCAAAAAAAGCAAAGGTAAAAAGAGACTGAGTGAAGGAGAAGGAAACAGATCTGGGTCAATCTGTGAGGAACCGGATTCATGTGTCCCGAACGGAGGATTAACGGTCACAGACTTTACAGAAAGAGGTAACGGGAGCGCGCGACATCAGGGGCGCGCATTAACTACATTCATTAGTTAGGATAAATGTGTAAAATATGATAAACGTCCCCAATCAGCGCTTGAAACTATAATGGAATTTTTTTTTTGGACGGGTCTTTTTTTTTTTATAAACTCCTGTGTTTAAAGCTGCAGTCAAGTCTTTTTTTCTGATTTTACTACTGTTTATTTAAAAAGTCGCTGTATTTTTCATGGAGTGGGTCGCCCAATCACGGTTCACGCCATTTTGACATCACGTGACCAACCATAACAATAATAATGCTGCGACTAATACAATTTGTAAAAATATATATATTTTTTGTAAAATAATGACAATACAATAATAATTACTATTAAAATATAAAATTTACTGCTCTTATAAAATATACATAATATTAGTTATCATTATTAATGACAATATGTTTACTTTATATTTATCAGCTGAAAATGTGCATAAATAAATAAACAAGCAGTTAATACAAACAGGATGCAATGGTTTGAAACTACACACACTTGATGTCTTATATTTAAATAAATTGTATTTAAAATCTATATTTGCATTTGATGACTGTTTGCAGCGGAAGATAAATCCCCTCAGCGATGGCGTTCATTTTTGGCTCAGATGAGTGTGAACACCATGAAGACACTGAACATCTGTATCGGACGTCCTGTCCTGATCTCCAGCAGCGCGGGACAACAGGAGGTGTGTGTGTGTGTGTGTATATGTGTGTATTATATATGCTGCAGGTATGTGTGTGTATTATAGCTGTGTGTGTGCAGGTGTCTGGAGTGGGGGTTCAATCTTCAGCTGGTTGGCAGGAGCCGCCACTGGCATGTCACGTGACCTGTTAGTGGCTGGCTAGTTGCCTGGCAGTCTGCCTTTGCCAAGTTTCAGAAACCATTGTTTTTTGTGTTTTGTGTTCCTCCCTTTCTAGCTAATTTATTATGCAACTGTTGATATGATTATGTTCTTTAGTATGATTGATGTTTTGGGGACTGTTATCCCAATTAAACCAGTCAAATGGCCATGATCCGACTGGCAGCTTACTGACGCTTTGCTCGACTCATGAATCAGCCGCGGCTGATCAGCGAGTATAACGCGTTGCCTGACACTCTCGCTGCACGGAAATTAATTGTTTTCTTATTAAGAATAATCTCATGCATCTATTAGTAGAATTTATGTTTTGGGGACTGTTATCCTAATTAAGCCGCGGCTGACTCATGAGCGTCCAGCAAGCGTCAGTAAGCTGCCAGTCGGATCATGGCACATTTGACTGGTTTAATAGGGACAACAGTCCCCAAAACACCAATCATACAAAATAATAAATGCATGAGATTATATTCATAATAAGAAAACAAATTATTTCCTTGCAGCGAGAGTGTCAGGCAACGCGTTATACTCGCAGATCAGCCGCGGCTGACTCATGAGCGTCCAGCAAGTGTCAGTAAGCTGCCAGTCGGATCATGGCACATTTGACTGGTTTAATTGGGATAACAGTCCCCAAAACATCAATCATACTAAAGAACATAATCATATCAACAGTTGCATAATAAATGAGCTAGAAAGGGAGGAACACAAAAACGGTCAAAAATCAATGGTTTCTGAAACTTGCCAAAGGCAGACTGCCAGGCAACTAGCCAGCCACTGATAGGTCACGTGACATGCTAGAATCAGACTGGCAGCCAGCTGAAGATTGAACCCCTACTGGGTGTCTGTGTGTGTGTTGAAGCTGTGTGTGTGTGTGTGCAGGTGTGTGTGGCGTGGCCGGCGTCTCAGTTTCCAGGCCGGCGTGTGGGTCTTCAGTCCAGCGTTCAGTCGAGTCTGAGAGTGAAGCCTGGAGATCATGTGACCCTGCAGCCAATCAGTGGAGCCGTTCTACAGGCCGAACACCTGCGGATGAGACTCAGGTACGGCTGACCCCCGGCTGACCTCTAGACACATGGAACGTTTTTGAAAATAAACACACATACTTACAGGTCCTTGAAAGTGCTTGGAATTTATTTTGTGCAAGAAGTTTCCTTGAAAAAATTCCATATTATTCCCTCCGGTCCGCTAATGTGTTATTTCGCCAACACTTCGTGGCCTACGCACACTAGCTTGCTTGATTTACGCTAGTTACCCGCTACGTTAAGTGTTTCCCACACGTGAGGTACTTTGTGTTGTACGTTGCCATGACGTTCACGCGCACGAAACTACTACTCAACGTTTCACAGACACACGTGAAGCATTGCAAAAATAGGCTGAAATGATGTAACCTTGCTCTCTCTTGAAGTGTGTCCCCACATTAAGTCCTTGAATTTGAGGGTATTGGACCTGGAAATTCCTTGAATTTGAAATGAACCGAGGTGTGTGAACCCAGTCCATCAGAAACACTACAGACACTCATAACTGAAGATTAATCTCATCAGAGGGTTTCCTCAGGGATGCTGATTGTGAGGGAATGTCTCCCTCTGCTGGTCGACAGCAGAAACACACGCTCCACTTTACTATTAGTTAAAGCTACAATATGTAAGATTTATGTAATAACACTATATTTATACTTTTTAATATTTTGTAATATTATAAATATAATATATTATAAAAGTATTTGTAATTTTATACTATTAATATTTATGCTTTTTTTATAAATGCATTTGTGATTTGTAACAAATATACTATAAATGTTTATAAATAAAATGTTTTATAGATATTCAAAAAATTATACAAATTTTATATTATATAAATATTTATACTTTTTAATATTTCATAATATTAATATTTATAAATGTTTATAAACATATTTGTGATTTGTAATTAGCATTATTCCTTGATTTATCCTATCATTTATGTTTGTCTGAAATCGTTACAGTCCTGAAGACTCAGTGCTGAACACAGAAGAATTCAGGAGCGATCTTCTCCGGATGCTGGGTAATAACAAACGCTCTGATTTCCTCGCACCGCTTTGAATGCTGGGATTGTTCTCAGTGTTCTGTGTTTCAGACGGGCGAGTGCTGCTCGCGGGCGGCAGTGTGTCGGTGTCTTATTTCGGGCGTCAGTGTGTGATCGGTGTGGACTGGATCCGAGGCGTCGACGGAGAGACTCAGACCTCAGTCGTTCTCGATCTCTCTTCACAACTAGAACAGCTCTCCATCCAGCAAAACACATCACATGACCTTTCACCTCTGACCCCTCAGCCTGACCCGTCGCTCCCCGTCAGTCCTGTGTGTGTGTGTCGCACGTCGACGGACACCTTCTACTCCATCTGCAGCTCCACTGTTCTGAGCCTTTCTTACCCTAACGAGCGGGTCGAGGACGACGAGGGGTCAAAGGTCACGTACAGTATGATTGGCGGGCTCAGCGGTCAGCTGAAGGTCATCAGGGAAACCATCGAGCTGCCGCTTAAACACCCTGAACTCTTTAAAAACTATGGTGAGTGAGGTCAGAGGTCAGATTTTAACCCCTGACCTTTGACATATGACAAGTTTAATTTTTTCATATGTTATTGTTATATTACCGTAAAACTTCAAATAATAGCCCGGGCTTTTATTTTCCCAAATCGTTGAACTGCACCGGCTTGTATCTGAGACAGGCCTTTATAATTTAGTGTTGAGATGTTGTTCATTGAGATGTTGTTCCTAGAGTCTCTAATCTCTAAAAATCTCCAAATGCTCCATGTGAAACTGCGGTCTTCCGACCTTTTACTATCGTGACAATTGATTTTGATTAATATGCGCGAGGGAGAGAGAGCAAGACAGCGCTCGTGTTGTTTGAAGACGTGAGAGTGCGCGCTGCGCGCGGCCGGAGCGCGCTCTCTCTCTCTCTCTCTCTCTCTCTCTCTCTCTCTCTCTCTCTCTCTCTCTCTCTCTCTCTCTCTCTCTCTTCTCTCTCTCTCTCTCTTTCTCTCTCTCTCTCTCTCTCTCTCTCTCTCTCTCTCTCTCTCTCTCTCTTCTCTCTCTCTCTCTCTCTCTCTCTCTCTCTCTCTCTCTCTCTCTCTCTCTCTTTCTCTCTCTCTCTCTCTCTCTTTCTCTCTCTCTCTCTCTCTCTCTCTCTCTGCTCGTCCAGCGCAGCAGTCATTCTATTACATCACTCACCGATCAAAAAAGGCTTTGGCGGGACACAAATTTGCTTTGGCGGCCGCCAAAAAGCGGACGATCTGACGGGTTTTAGAAGATTAAATACAACCCGAAACTAAAAAACAGACCCGGCCTCTATTTGAGACCGGCCTTTATTTACCCAAACCTGTCGCCACACCAGGTGTGTAAAGGAGACAGGCGTCTATTTGGGACTCGGCTATTATTTGAAGTTTTACGGTATATGATATTTGCGATGAGACCATTTCAAGAGAACCGAATCATCGCTCTACCTTGCTTTATAGTCTTTGGCCCATCTGACACTTAACTTTAATAACTATATTTTAGAAAGTCTGTTACCTTTTAATTCAGCTAACGGCTAACCCTAGCTAACTGCTAACTCTAGATAAACATGTGTGACCCTGGACCACAAAACCAGTCACATGGGTACATTTTTTAAATTGAGATTTATACAACATCTGGTCACGCCATGTGACGTGTGTGTGTTTTTCTGTCATGTGGTCATGTGACGTGAGTGTGTGTTTCTGTCATGTGACGTGTGTGTGTTTCTGTCATGTGACGTGAGCGTGCGTTTCTGTCGTGTGGTCATGCAATGTGAGCGTGTGGTCATGTGATGGTCGTGTGGTCGTGACGTGAGTGTGTGTTTCTGTCGTGTGGTTATGTGACGTGAGCGTGCGTTTGGTCGTGACGTGAGCGTGTGTTTCTGTAGTTTGGTCGTGACGTGAGCGTGCGTTTCTGTCGTTTGGTCGTGACGTGAGCGTGTGTTTCTGTCGTTTGGTCATGTGATGTGAGCGTGTGTTTCTGTCGTGTGGTCATGTGACGTGAGCGTGCGTTTCTGTCGTGTGGTCATGTGATGTGAGCGTGTGGTCATGTGATGGTCGTGTCGTCGTGACGTGAGTGTGTGTTTCTGTCGTGTGGTCATGTGACGTGAGAGTGCGTTTCTGTCGTTTGGTCGTGACGTGAGCGTGCGTTTCTGTCGTTTGGTCGTGACGTGAGCGTGTGTTTCTGTCGTTTGGTCATGTGACGTGAGCGTGTGTTTCTGTCGTGACGTGAGCGTGTGTTTCTGTCGTTTGGTCATGTGACGTGAGCGTGCGTTTCTGTCGTTTGGTCATGTGATGTGAGCGTGTGTTTCTGTCGTTTGGTTGTGACGTGAGCGTGTGTTTCTGTCGTTTGGTCGTGACGTGAGCGTGTGTTTCTGTCGTTTGGTCATGTGACGTGAGCGTGTGTTTCTGTCGTGTGGTCATGTGACGTGAGAGTGCGTTTCTGTCGTGACGTGAACGTGTGTTTCTGTCGTGTGGTCATGTGACGTGAGTGTGTGTTTCTGTCGTGTGGTCATGTGACGTGAGCGTGCGTTTCTGTCGTTTGGTCGTGACGTGAGCGTGTGTTTCTGTCGTTTGGTCATGTGACGTGAGCGTGTGTTTCTGTCGTGTGGTCATGTGACGTGAGCGTGTGTTTCTGTAGTTTGGTCGTGACGTGAGCGTGTGTTTCTGTCGTGTGGTCATGTGACGTGAGCGTGTGTTTCTGTCGTGTGGTCATGTGACGTGAGAGTGCGTTTCTGTCGTGACGTGAACGTGTGTTTCTGTCGTGTGGTCATGTGACGTGAGTGTGTGTTTCTGTCGTGTGGTCATGTGACGTGAGCGTGCGTTTCTGTCGTTTGGTCGTGACGTGAGCGTGTGTTTCTGTCGTTTGGTCATGTGACGTGAGCGTGTGTTTCTGTCGTGTGGTCATGTGACGTGAGCATGCGTTTCTGTCGTTTGGTCGTGACGTGAGCGTGTGTTTCTGTCGTGTGGTCATGTGACGTGAGCGTGTGTTTCTGTAGTTTGGTTGTGACGTGAGCGTGCGTTTCTGTCGTTTGGTCGTGACGTGAGCGTGTGTTTCTGTCGTTTGGTCATGTGATGTGAGCGTGTGTTTCTGTCGTGTGGTCATGTGACGTGAGCGTGCGTTTCTGTCGTGTGGTCATGTGATGTGAGCGTGTGGTCATGTGATGGTTGTGACGTGAGTGTGTGTTTCTGTCGTGTGGTCATGTGACGTGAGAGTGTGTTTCTGTCGTTTGGTCGTGACGTGAGCGTGCGTTTCTGTCGTTTGGTCGTGACGTGAGCGTGTGTTTCTGTCGTTTGGTCATGTGACGTGAGCGTGTGTTTCTGTCGTTTGGTCGTGACGTGAGCGTGTGTTTCTGTCGTTTGGTCGTGACGTGAGCGTGTGTTTCTGTTGTTTGGTCATGTGACGTGAGCGTGTGTTTCTGTCGTTTGGTCATGTGACGTGAGCGTGCGTTTCTGTCGTTTGGTCATGTGATGTGAGCGTGTGTTTCAGTCGTTTGGTCGTGACGTGAGCGTGTGTTTCTGTCGTTTGGTCGTGACGTGAGCATGTGTTTCTGTCGTTTGGTCATGTGATGTGAGCGTGTGTTTCTGTCGTTTGGTCATGTGACGTGAGCGTGCGTTTCTGTCGTTTGGTCATGTGACGTGAGCGTGCATTTCTGTTGTTTGGTCATGTGACGTGACCGTGTGTTTCTGTCGTTTGGTCATGTGATGTGAGCGTGTGTTTCTGTCGTTTGGTCGTGACGTGAGCATGTGTTTCTGTCGTTTGGTCATGTGATGTGAGCGTGTGTTTCTGTCGTTTGGTCGTGACGTGAGCGTGTGTTACTGTCGTGTGGTCATGTGACGTGAGCGTGTGTTTCTGTCGTGTGGTCATGTGACGTGAGCGTGTGTTTCTGTCGTTTGGTCGTGACGTGAGCGTGTTTCTGTCGTGTGGTCATGTGACGTGAGCGTGTGTTTCTGTCGTGTGGTCATGTGACGTGAGCGTGTGTTTCTGTCGTGTGGTCATGTGACGTGAGCGTGTGTTTCTGTCGTGTGGTCATGTGACGTGAGCGTGTTTCTGTCGTGTGGTCATGTGACGTGAGCGTGTGTTTCTGTCGTGTGGTCGTGACGTGAGCGTGTGTTTCTGTCGTTTGGTCATGTGACGTGAGCATGCGTTTCTGTCGTTTGGTCGTGACGTGGGCGTGTGTTTCTGTCGTGTGGTCATGTGATGTGAGCGTGTGGTCGTGGTGGTCGTGACGTGAGCGTGTGTTTCTGTCGTGTGGTCATGTGACGGTTGTGTGGTCATGTGACGTGAGCGTGTGTTTCTGTCGTGTTTCTGTCGTGTGGTCATGTGATGTGTGTGTTTCTGTGTGACAGGAATCCCGCCTCCTCGCGGTGTGCTTCTCTACGGGCCGCCCGGCACAGGGAAGACTCTGATTGGCCGAGCAGTAGCCAATGAGGTGGGAGCTCACATGAGCGTGATCAACGGCCCCGAGATCATGAGCAAGTATGTGAGAGAAACTGATCATCACGACACTAATTATACATTCTCACAAAACAGGATGTGTGTGTTACATTTAAAAACATGATTATGATGATTTTAATGCCACATTCTTCTGCGGTTGAGTAGTTTTGGTTTTCATTGTGTACGTGTGTGTGTGTGTTCAGATAATCACGTCTCTCTCTCTGCAGGTTTTATGGAGAGACAGAAGCCAGACTGAGGGAGATGTTCACACAGGCTTCACAGAGGTAACACACACACACACACACGCACACAAATACTCATACACACACACACACGGACACACACACACGGACACACAGACACACACAAATACTCATGCACACAGACACACACACACACACACACACACACACACACACACACACACACACACACACAGCTAATGCAACTGATGTCTTCTATGGATGAACCAAAGACACTGAGTGTGTGTCTGTCTGTGTGTGTGTCTCTCTCTGTGTGTGTGTGTGTCTCTCTCTCTCTCTGTGTGTGCGTCTCTCTGTGTGTATGTGTGTGTGTCTATTTGTGTGTGTGTCTCTCTGTGTGTGTGTGTGTGTGTCTGTGTCTCTGTGTGTGTGTCTCTCTCTGTGTATGTGTGTCTCTCTCTGTGTATGTGTGTCTCTCTGTGTGTGTGTGTGTCTCTCTGTGTGTGTGTGTCTCTCTGTGTGTGTGTGTGTGTGTCTCTCTGTGTATGTGTGTGTGTGTGTCTCTCTCTGTGTGTGTGTGTGTGTGTGTGTGTGTGTCTGTGTCTCTCTGTGTGTGTGTGTGTGTGTGTCTGTGTCTCTGTGTGTGTGTGTCTCTCTGTGTGTGTGTGTGTCTCTTTGTGTGTGTTTGTGTGTCTCTCTGTGTGTGTGTGTGTGTGTCTCTCTGTGTGTGTCTCTCTGTGTGTGTGTGTGTGTGTGTGTGTGTGTGTCTGTGTGTGTCTCTGTGTGTGTGTGTGTGTTCACAGGCAGCCCTCCATCATCTTCATTGATGAGTTAGATGCTCTGTGTCCTAAGAGAGAAGGGTCCCAGAACGAGGTGGAGAAGCGTGTGGTGGCGACTCTCCTCACACTGATGGACGGCGTCGCATCCGTGAGTCCAGAGCCACTGCTATCATTTCATTGATGTAACTGCTTTATTTACACAGCAGTGAAAGCCTGAACACAGAGGGTGACCCTCATCAACCGAAGTGCCATAATTTTTATTATTAATATAATAACATTGCTAAATATACGGCAACGTCGATTTAATTATTTTTTGAATGTCGAATTCCCAAATGATTAGGGTTTCTATTCATTCTTTCTTTCTTTCTTTCTTTCATTCTTTCTTTCTTTCTTTCTTTCTTTCACAGCTCAATTAAATAGTGCTGTGACAAATTAATTTAAAAATATGAGCTCATAAACTGAAAGTGCAAAAATAATGATTATTAAAAATTAGAATAACATTGTTCGAAATCATTTCAGAAGAAGTTCATCATACTCGAAACAATGTCGTTAATGATGAAAGCAGTGTGTGTGTGTGTGTCACAGGCGGGTCTCAGCAGTGTGTGTGTGTGTGTCACAGGCGGGTCTCAGCAGTGTGTGTGTGTCACAGGTGGGTCTCAGCAGTGTGTGTGTGTGTGTCACAGGCGGGTCTCAGCAGTGTGTGTGTGTGTTTGTGTCACAGGCGGGTCTCAGCAGTGTGTGTGTGTGTGCGTCACAGGCGGGTCTCAGCAGTGTGTGTGTGTGTGTGTCACAGGCGGGTCTCAGCAGTGTGTGTGTGTGTGTGTGTCACAGGCGGGTCTCAGCAGTGTGTGTATGTGTGTTTGTGTCACAGGCGGGTCTCAGCAGTGTGTGTGTGTGTCACAGGCGGGTCTCAGCAGTGTGTGTGTGTGTCACAGGTGGGTCTCAGCAGTGTGTGTGTGTGTGTGTGTGTGTCACAGGCGGGTCTCAGCAGTGTGTTTGTGTCACAGGCGGGTCTCAGCAGTGTGTGTGTGTGTGCGTCACAGGCGGGTCTCAGCAGTGTGTGTGTGTCACAGGTGGGTCTCAGCAGTGTGTGTGTGTGTGTGTGTGTCACAGGCGGGTCTCAGCAGTGTGTGTGTGTGTGTGTGTGTGTCACAGGCGGGTCTCAGCAGTGTGTGTGTGTGTGTGTCACAGGCGGGTCTCAGCAGTGTGTGTGTGTCACAGGTGGGTCTCAGCAGTGTGTGTGTGTGTGTGTGTGTGTCACAGGCGGGTCTCAGCAGTGTGTGTGTGTGTTTGTGTCACAGGCGGGTCTCAGCAGTGTGTGTGTGTGTGCGTCACAGGCGGGTCTCAGCAGTGTGTGTGTGTCACAGGTGGGTCTCAGCAGTGTGTGTGTGTGTGTCACAGGCGGGTCTCAGCAGTGTGTGTGTGTGTGTTTGTGTCACAGGCGGGTCTCAGCAGTGTGTGTGTGTGTGTTTGTGTCACAGGCGGGTCTCAGCAGTGTGTGTGTTTGTGTCACAGGCGGGTCTCAGCAGTGTGTGTGTGTGTGTGTGTGTGTGTGTGTTTCACAGGCAGGTCTCAGCTGTGTGTGTGTGTGTGTGTGTGTGTGTGTGTCACAGGCGGGTCTCAGCAGTGTGTGTGTGTCACAGGCGGGTCTCAGCAGTGTGTGTGTGTGTGTGTGTGTGTGTGTGTGTGTGTGTGTGTTTCACAGGCGGGTCTCAGCTGTGTGTGTGTGTGTGTATGTGTGTGTAACAGGCGGGTCTCAGCAGTGTGTGTGTGTGTGTGTCAGACGGGTCTCAGCAGTGTGTGTGTGTGTCACAGGCGGATCTCAGCAGTGTGTGTGTGTGTATGTGTCACAGGCGGGTCTCAGCAGTGTGTGTGTGTGTGTGTGTGTGTCACAGGCGGGTCTCAGCAGTGTGTGTGTGTGTGTATGTGTCACAGGCGGGTCTCAGCAGTGTGTGTGTGTGTGTGTCACAGGCGGGTCTCAGCAGTGTGTGTGTGTGTGTGTGTGTCACAGGCGGGTCTCAGCAGTGTGTGTGTTTGTGTCACAGGCGGGTCTCAGCAGTGTGTGTGTGTGTGTGTGTCACAGGCGGGTCTCAGCAGTGTGTGTGTGTGTGTGTGTGTGTGTGTGTGTGTGTGTTTCACAGGCGGGTCTCAGCAGTGTGTGTGTGTGTGTGTGTTTCACAGGCGGGTCTCAGCAGTGTGTGTGTTTGTGTCACAGGCGGGTCTCAGCAGTGTGTGTGTGTCACAGGCGGGTCTCAGCAGTGTGTGTGTGTGTGTGTGTGTGTTTCACAGGCGGGTCTCAGCTGTGTGTGTGTGTGTGTGTGTCACAGGCGGGTCTCAGCAGTGTGTGTGTGTGTGTGTCAGACGGGTCTCAGCAGTGTGTGTGTGTGTGTCACAGGCGGATCTCAGCAGTGTGTGTGTGTTAGAGGTCTGCACCGCGGGACAAATTTTGAAAGGTCATTGCGGGAACGGGCGGGATGATGAGGTGCACTTGCGGGTGCGGGCGGGAGGGATGATACGCTGCACTCCCGCAAATTAAATATGAGTGTAAAGTAAAATATATAAATGATTAAAGTAGCGTACATAATTTGTAGTTGTGAGGGAGATTCTATGTGTGTGCATAGCTAGTTCAAAATAGACAGCATGGACGAGGAGCAGAGCGCCTCTAGTGCTTCAGATATAGGCCTAAGCGCTTCAGATGTAAGTACTTCTCTAAAGAAAGGCACATTTACTACAAAAAAATCACGAAACCTCAAATCAGACATTTGGCAGTCTTTTTCGGTTGTGCATGACGGAGAGGGGAATCAACTACCTTTCGCCTGCTGCGATAAATGCCAAAAGGTGTTAAAATACAACGGACACAAATCTGGAACATCAGGCCTGAAGCGTTATGTATGTACAGTCTTGAAAGGACAAAGATTGTTGGAGTTCAAGGGAAACACGTTGAAAGTGTCAAGTGCTCTAAAGGCGAAGACAATAGACAAATGTGTACCGGGCCGCACAGAAAGAATAAATAACTTACATTATTTTTTACATTATCTTTCATTACAGTTTTATTTATTATCTGAGTCTGAACGATGTGTTATTTTGAAAAATAATACATTTTAAAATAATAAAATCTCTCGGTTACATCTGTCTATGACTCACTCTTGGCGCATAGCAACCCTATGATAGCAACGCTTGTCTCGGTCACATGATACGTTACCGCTAAAAAATAAACCCACAAGCTAGCAAAATGAGTAAAAAACAAAGTCTCTGGAAAGTTTCTTTGCGAAGGCGAAAC
This sequence comes from Gila orcuttii, assembly GCA_026230005.1. Classification (NCBI taxonomy): domain Eukaryota; kingdom Metazoa; phylum Chordata; class Actinopteri; order Cypriniformes; family Leuciscidae; genus Gila; species Gila orcuttii. The sequence continues at coordinate 1,674,302 of JAPDVR010000016.1, read as the reverse complement.
GGCCCATTGAGGAGACAGAAGAAGAGCCTACGACTTCCAAGAAAAAGAAAGCTGCATTTAACAGACAAAACCAGGAGTCCTACTTGAAGAATGGATTTATCGCAACAGGTGATTTACACGCACCAAGCCCGCTCTGCATAATATGTGGCAACCAGCTCTCTAATGAGGCAATGAAGCCTTCAAAACTGCTTCGCCACTTGGAGACCAAGCACCCCGCATTAAAAGACAAGCCTTTTGAGTATTTTGAAAGAAAAAAAATTGAACAAGAAGGCCAGAAGCAATTACTGAGGGCCACCACATCAATAAATGCAAGTGCACTGAGAGCATCATACTTGTTGGCTAACCGTATTGCTAAGGCTAAGAAACCATTCACTATTGGTGAAGAATTGATCCTCCCCGCCACAAAAGACATTTGCCGTGAACTTCTAGGAGACGCTGCGGTTAAAAAGATAGCACAGGTGCCTCTTTCGGCTAGCACCGTCACTCGGCGCATTGACGAAATAGCAGATGACTTTGAAACACAATTGTTGGAGAGGATAAATACATCACCGTGGTATGCACTCCAGGTTGACGAGTCTACAGATATTGACAACAAGGCAATACTGCTTGTTTATGTGCGATATCTTTATCAGGAGGATGTGCATGAGGATATGTTATGTGCACTATCGCTGCCAACCAAAACTACAGCCGCAGAACTATTCAAGTCGCTGGATGACTATATATCAGGAAAACTGAAATGGTCTTTTTGTGTTGGCATATGCACAGACGGAGCTGCTGCCATGACTGGACGGCTGTCTGGTTTAACTGCTCGGATTAAAGAGGTTGCACCTGAATGTGAGTCTACGCATTGTGTCATTCACAGGGAAATGCTGGCTAGCCGAAAAATGCCACCGGAACTTAACGGTGTATTGAATGATGCTGTTAAAGTTATTAACCACATCAAAGCACACGCCCTTAACTCGCGTCTGTTCGAGCAGCTTTGTGAGGAGATGGACGCGGAGCACAGACGCCTTCTCTTATATACAGAAGTAAGATGGTTATCCCGAGGGAGATCGCTGGCCAGAGTGTTTGAATTACGAGAGCCGCTGCAGAGATTTCTCTCAGAAAAAAAGTCACCGCTGGCAGCTCATTTCAGTGACGAGGAATGGGTCGTAAAACTCGCTTACTTATGCGACATATTCAACCTCAATGAACTCAATCTGTCACTTCAGGGGAAAATGACAACAGTCTTCAAGTTGGCAGATAAAGTAGCTGCATTTAAAGCCAAACTTGATTTATGGGGACGGCGCGTGAACAGAGGTATATTTGACATGTTTCCAACATTGGCGGGGATTTTGAAAGAGACTGAGCCCGAGCCTTCATTCTCCCAGCTGGTGCACGATCACCTGTCTTCGCTTTTAAAAGAGTTTGAGTGCTACTTCCCAACCACAAAAGACCCACGAACTGCCAAGGAATGGATTCGCGACCCATTTGTCAACAAACCAGGTGAATCCAGCATGTCTGTGCAAGAAGAAGATCAACTGCTGGAGATCGCAAGTGACGGCGGCCTTAAAAGTATGTTCGAGACAACAACTCTGCCGGTGTTCTGGATAAAAGTCATGGCAGAATACCCTGAGATCGCCACAACAGCACTGAAAACCCTGTTGCCATTTCCGACATCCTATCTGTGTGAAGCGGGGTTTTCGGCAGTGACAGCAACCAAAACCAAACTACGGAGTAGACTGGACATAAGCAAAACACTTCGGGTATCCTTGTCTCCCATTAGCTCTAGATGGGACTGTCTCGTTAGAGAGAAACAGGCTCAGGGCTCCCACTGATTCAGCGTTATAGTGAGTTGTATTTTTTATGCCCTTTATATTTGTTTTTGTGGTGTATCTTATTTTGAAGGCATGTATAAACGTTACCATAGCGACCAGAGAGCGTTAGGGGGCAGAGAGGATGTTACTCATGTTGTGTTGTTGGCGCGATGTTACGAAGACGCTGCTAATAAAGTTGCAAGTAGGCCTACACATTGAATTCACGTTTATTATATATATTTAAAATATACCCCAGTTTTTATGCCGGTCGTGTCATTTTGTTGTATTTATCCACCACAACTTAAAGGCCGGTCCGTGAAAATATGGTCTGATATTAAACCGGTCCGTGGCGCAAAAAAGGTTGGGGACCGCTGATGTAGATGACAGGGCACACAGATTTAGAAGGGCTGTTGTCGATGACATGACTGAGACAATTGTGAAATATGGATGTGCTGTGACAACTGATATTTGGACAGAGACATATAGAAAAACCTCTTTCCTGTCAGCCACCATACATTACGTCGATTCAGACTACAATATAGAATCTAGAGTGCTATTTTCTGCCCCATTTGAAGAATTCACTCCAAAGACAGGTGAAAATATTCGGGCTTTATTATTTCAGAACTTAAGAGTCTTTGGAATTGATTGTTCGCTTTTGGGAGAGAAAATTGTTTTTGTCACGGATAGAGGAGCTAACATGGTGGCCTCTTTACGTGGGTTCACTAGACTGAACTGTAGTGCACATGTACTGAATTCAGTTCTTGCACATGCTCTCTCACCTGCTGTGATGAGCCAAGTCCCCAAAGCGGCCCAGCTTATCACCAACGTGAAGAAACTGGTCAGCTATTTTAAAAATTCTGGCCTGAAAGTCAATCTGGGGAAGTCTCTCAAACAGTCAGTGGAGACACGATGGAATTCGACTGTGGACATGCTGGATTCTGTCTCACAGCAGTATGATGAGGTCACAACAATACTGCTGGATAATAAGCAGTATGACAAAGTAGGCTGTATCAATAAAAACACTCTTGGATCCCTCATGGCGTTTCTCAAACCCTTCAAAGACGCAACGAATGACCTGGAGTCGGACAATACGGCATTAAGTGCGGCGCTTGTTCTGCCTTGGTCCGTGAAGTTAAGAGAGCATTGTGAAGTGGCCAAGGTTGACCCCCTACTCAATGCTATCGCATCTGCTTGTGTACAACGCCTAGACGAACTGTTGTCACCAAGTAACCTTGCTCCGAATGGAATTAACATGCTCTATATAGTAGCAACATTCCTGACTCCCAAACTGCGTCAGCTTAAGATGGTCGATGAAAATGAAAGACAATATGTGACTGAAGCTGTGAAAGAGCTGATTGAGGACTTGGGGTTTCATGTCCAAGCTGAGGAAAATTCTGAGCCACCTCCTAAAAAGGTGACATTTCGTGATTTTGAAGAATGAGAAGATGTAGGTGCTACGTGTAGTGACTCGCAGAAGTCTGTAGATTCCGAGATAGTGGAGTATTTGAAAGTCAAACTGGAGGGATCCGAATCACACCAACCCAAAGATATCCTCCCGTGGTGGAAGAAACATGTCCCAGCCTCCAGCGCACCGTCCGAACGGGCTTTCAGCATTTGTGGTCGCATACTGGAGCAAAGACGCAGTGTGCTGAAGCCCTCATCAGTAAACAACCTACTTTTCCTTCATGGTTATTCAAAGAACCGGTATCCTAAGCAGCAGCTGCTTCTTTTACCTTTATTTTGATCATTTTCATTTAGACATGCTGGTAGCGACCTGCTGAGTTTTTATTTTTATTCTTCTTATTATTATTCATATTATTCATATTCATATTATTATTATTAAAATTAAAAGCTAGGCACACAGGCTATTTTCAGTTTAACACCTGCACTGAGCGGCTCAAAGCCCAAATAGTTTTTTAGTCTCAATGTTTTAGTTCATGGCTAGCCTATAATGTGACAGGAACATTATCTAATTATATATATTAGATAGATAATAATATTACCTAATCGAATATATTTTTGTTTTTGGTTACTGTTAGCTGTTAGTACTGTTGTGAATATTATGCTGTTCGTAATATGGGACCGTTTCGTGTTTTGTGATCACATTTTAAATGTTTAAATGGCCTGTGATATAGTGAAGTCTATAATATAGTAGATAAGAATTATCCGTTTTACAAATGTTCCTATGTGTGTTTTTATGTTACACGTTAAAGCTCCAGTAGGTAGCTTTTGTAAACAAATATTTGTTAAAACTGTCATTATGTCCTCACAGTAGAATATGAGACAGATAATCTGTGGAAAATATGGAGCTCCTCTGGCTCCTCCCTGTGGTCCTATTGCTATTTGCAGAAATACACCGCTCCCGGTCAGAAACAACCAATCAGAGCCAGGAGGAATGTCTTAGCAGTGTCAATCACGCTTGTGTACGCGCTGATCACCACTCTCTTGCACAGCGCGAGCGCGTACCGTCGTTCGTGACTCTCCTGTTCGAACTCGTTCATCCAAATGAACGAATCTTTTTTCGAGTCATTTCGTTCATTCAACGAACGAAATGACTCGCAAAAAGATTCGTTCATTTCGAACGAGTCTTTTTCGGAGTCATTTCGTTCATTCATTTCACGGCAGGCTCCGCTGTGGGGGGAGGAGCTGTGGAGGGAGGGCTGTAGCGCAGCAGAGAGCAAGGGGGTTGGACCTGGAAGTTGTGCTTGTTCAAATTTTCAGGCTAAGTCAACATTTTCTCAAAACTCCCTACTGCAACTTTAAGCCTAATGGAATTTGGGCCGATTAATGTTTATCTTTGTTGCCGTTGATTTATATTTAATGTTTTGTATGGTTGAACATGCAGGCTTACCAATAAATATGTTACCAAGTATTGGTAAGGAATTTTGTGCGCACGCATTTTTTTCCCCAACACCTTTCGTCAGACAGAAAGTGCTGGCGGGAGCGGGACTAAAAATGACAAATCTTTGTGGGGGCGGGAGGGAGCGGGTCTGAAAATTGTGTCCCGCGCAGGTCTCTAGTGTGTGTGTGTGTCACAGGCGGGTCTCAGCAGTGTGTGTGTGTGTGTGTGTCACAGGCGGGTCTCAGCAGTGTGTGTGTGTGTCACAGACGGGTCTCAGCAGTGTGTGTGTGTCACAGGCGGGTCTCAGCAGTGTGTGTGTGTGTGTGTGTCACAGACGAGTCTCAGCAGTGTGTGTGTGTGTGTGTGTGTGTCACAGACGAGTCTCAGCAGTGTGTGTGTGTCACAGGCGGGTCTCAGCAGTGTGTGTGTGTGTGTGTGTCACAGACGAGTCTCAGCAGTGTGTGTGTGTGTGTGTGTGTGTCACAGACGAGTCTCAGCAGTGTGTGTGTGTCACAGGCGGGTCTCAGCAGTGTGTGTGTGTGTGTCACAGACGAGTCTCAGCAGTGTGTGTGTGTGTGTGTGTGTGTGTCACAGACGAGTCTCAGCAGTGTGTGTGTGTCACAGGCGGGTCTCAGCAGTGTGTGTGTGTGTGTGTGTCACAGACGAGTCTCAGCAGTGTGTGTGTGTCACAGGCGGGTCTCAGCAGTGTGTGTGTGTGTGTGTGTGTGTCACAGACGAGTCTCAGCAGTGTGTGTGTGTCACAGGCGGGTCTCAGCAGTGTGTGTGTGTGTGTGTGTGTGTCACAGACGAGTCTCAGCAGTGTGTGTGTGTCACAGGCGGGTCTCAGCAGTGTGTGTGTGTGTCACAGACGAGTCTCAGCAGTGTGTGTGTGTCATAGGCGGGTCTCAGCAGTGTGTGTGTGTGTGTCACAGGCGGGTCTCAGCAGTGTGTGTGTGTGTGTGTGTGTGTGTGTGTGTCACAGGCGGGTCTCAGCAGTGTGTGTGTGTGTGTGTCATAGGCGGGTCTCAGCAGTGTGTGTGTGTGTGTCACAGGCGGGTCTCAGCAGTGTGTGTGTGTGTGTGTCACAGGCGGGTCTCAGCAGTGTGTGTGTGTGTGTGTGTGTGTCACAGGCGGGTCTCAGCAGTGTGTGTGTGTCACAGACGGGTCTCAGCAGTGTGTGTGTGTGTGTGTGTGTGTCACAGACGGGTCTCAGCAGTGTGTGTGTGTGTCACAGGCGGGTCTCAGCAGTGTGTGTGTGTGTGTCACAGACGGGTCTCAGCAGTGTGTGTGTGTGTGTGTGTGTGTGTGTCACAGACGGGTCTCAGCAGTGTGTGTGTGTGTCACAGGCGTGTCTCAGCAGTGTGTGTGTGTGTGTCACAGGCGGGTCTCAGCAGTGTGTGTGTCTGTGTGTGTGTGTGTCACAGACGGGTCTCAGCAGTGTGTGTGTGTGTGTGTGTGTGTGTGTGTCACAGACGGGTCTCAGCAGTGTGTGTGTCACAGACGGGTCTCAGCAGTGTGTGTGTGTGTGTGTGTCACAGACGGGTCTCAGCAGTGTGTGTGTGTGTGTGTGTCACAGACGAGTCTCAGCAGTGTGTGTGTGTCACAGGCGGGTCTCAGCAGTGTGTGTGTGTGTGTGTGTGTCACAGACGAGTCTCAGCAGTGTGTGTGTGTCACAGGCGGGTCTCAGCAGTGTGTGTGTGTGTGTGTGTGTGTCACAGACGAGTCTCAGCAGTGTGTGTGTGTCACAGGCGGGTCTCAGCAGTGTGTGTGTGTGTGTCACAGGCGGGTCTCAGCAGTGTGTGTGTGTGTGTGTGTGTGTGTGTCACAGGCGGGTCTCAGCAGTGTGTGTGTGTGTGTGTCATAGGCGGGTCTCAGCAGTGTGTGTGTGTGTGTGTGTGTCACAGGCGGGTCTCAGCAGTGTGTGTGTGTGTGTGTGTGTCACAGGCGGGTCTCAGCAGTGTGTGTGTGTGTGTGTGTGTGTCACAGGCGGGTCTCAGCAGTGTGTGTGTGTCACAGACGGGTCTCAGCAGTGTGTGTGTGTGTGTGTGTGTCACAGACGGGTCTCAGCAGTGTGTGTGTGTGTCACAGGCGGGTCTCAGCAGTGTGTGTGTGTGTGTCACAGACGGGTCTCAGCAGT